>OX456525.1:109133902-109676028 GCA_949748255.1 Eustalomyia histrio | reverse complement strand
GCAGCTTATGTAAGTGCCAAACTGAAAAGTCGTAACGAAGTGGGTGGTCATTTACCTTTAATTGCTGAGCCAATTGGACCTTGTAAACGAATAATCCGAGATCTTGCAAAATTCGCATGATGCTGGAGCGTGAAATGCTGAATTGTTGAGATCGATGGCGAGTTGATATTCTTGGATTGAGTTTACCACTTTCGGCCACAGCAGCTTCATTCTCATCGGTTCGCAACGTTCGATAACTGAAATCATGTCCACTATCTTACGAACTTTTTGCATAAACTTGCGGTGGGTGCTTCACTTCGGTGGGTGCTTGACTTCGTCCAAAACAGTTTTCGCAACACAGCCCTCACTTTAGAAAAAAGTTTGCAATATTTCTCAACGTCGTTCAAGCGTAAAACGACTCGTTTTTATATTGACTGATAGTCAATATTTCAAACAGAAAAAATCGATCAATGTTAAAATAGCATATTGAAAAAGATACCTGTATTTGGACCACCATGAATATTATTAGCAAAATTATACTTCCAACAGGGAAATATAATTTTCTGCAAAAGACAAGACACTAGGGGAACCGGAAATGCATCCTTAAAAATTTCCATTGTCACGCGAGGTATGTCTGCACATTCGCCGTCCTGTTGGAACCACATGTTCCAGGACGGCGGTTCTGTATCACTCGCCAGTCACACTGACCGTGTTACCCATGAAGTCTACGAAAAAAGGCTAGGTGACACCTCCGGCGTGAATGATACGTGGATTGTTAGTGCCCCAGAAGCTCAAATTTTGTTTGTTCCCGTATTCGATTCTCGTAGGATCTTTCAGGATTCTCGAATGACACGCGAGGGATGTGACCTACATAAGGCACACGTCTTAGTTGAAATCAAATATAATGGGTTAATTAGTCAGAAGGATACTCACATGTTGTCCGTAGGGCTGTCGAAAGAGGTGACCTATATACGGTACACTCCTAGTGGAAATCACCTTCAAGGACACAGGCAGGATATTCACGGAACCTTCAATGACATTTACAGGATCTTCAAGGATATTCGCAGGATCTTAACGGATATGCGCAGGACCTTCAAGGATATTCGCAAGATCTTCAAGGATATTCGAAGGAATTGAAAGGATATTCGCAGGACCTTCAAGGTTATTTTCAGGACTTTCCAAGAGGTGGTCTTCAATAAAGAGGGAGAAATTAGTCTTAGTATTACCTTCCTGATGCCTTCACTGCTGCAGACTGCAAATATTGATAAATACATTTTTAAATTACTAAAATTTTATGAGTAAGCCTCATTGTTTGTAAACCTGTATCCACATATTTTTAACTGCATATCTGCACACGAACTATTTTGTAAACCATTTTGTTTTTATATTTTTGTAATGCAGCGGTTAAGCAGGTACACAAGTTTTTAACCACTATTTTATTTTTACCATACCATATTTATACTGTTAACTTGGGGGTTACACGATCAAGTTTTGCCTTTCAAGTGTTAATAAACTCACATTTTTATTCCTTATACTCTTTCAAGAAAACAGCTGATTGCACTTCTATTGAACTATTTTTCGTTTATCTTTTTACAAATATTTTGCCGACATAAATTTTTGTTTTCTTTACAAATATTCAGACGCAATTTAAAACCTTTAACTGAAATATCATAAATAAATATTATTAATAAAAATTGACATATTGAAAGTAAAATTGCATTCAAGTTGAGTGCAGCATACGTCACAGCTATCAATTCAAATGAACTTTGACAAGCTGTTTGAGTAAAAAACTTGAAAGAAAAACTTGATCGTGTGGCTGCAGGGTTATTATTTACATATTAGTAATGTGCACTCATTACTGAGATTTTGATGGGTAGAAAGGCAACAATTGGAATTCTCAATTTAAATATATTTTAACTTAAATTAAGTATTTTACTTTTTATAAACTAAAAATTATAATATTTCAAACTATTTAAAATAAGTAAAAGCATACTTTATTGTAAATCAAAATTGTTTTCCTTAATTTTAAGAACGTTGCTATTTGATGATCTTAAATTTTTTTTCTTAATGTATTTAAAAAAAAAATTAGTGCGAAAAGTCGAGTGTGTAGTTTGTTTACGGGAAGCAGAAAAATTAAACATTTGCACATAGGATGCTCTTATTTAAATCAAGCTTGGAAAATTTTTTAATACTATTATCGATTTCAAAACCCTTAAAAACTGATAACCGATACCAATGCCGAAACTCTTTATTTCACAAAATACCAGTATTCGATAACCTTTTCCCTTACTATCGGTATTGAATTGGTAATAACAATATATTTTTGATATTGTTTTAGGCCCATGAGCTTTTCTCGAGAAGATAACTGAAACTTAGCTATGGTGAACTAACGAAAGAAAATTTAACCAAATAAAATAAAAGATAAAAGGACATTCAAAAATGTATAACAAACAAACTTTTTCTGAAAACGTGAAAATTAAAGTTTTTCGAGCGATTTTTTTGTGTGTTTCTGGTCATAAAAATAATAAACTCGACCACGTAGATTTTTAAAATTCGCGGTCGCTAAATGCAATAAAACGATAATGCCATTGTGCATACTTCCGGAAGTGATTCATTTACTTAAATACATTTGGTAAGCCTTTACAATACATGTGGATTATTTGATAGTGTTTCGTACCGAGCCAGGCAATCACGAAGTAATTAGTGTATAAAATTTAAAAAAGAAGTATAATTATTGTAATTTTATGATAGTTTATTAAAGTAATTTATGTGACCAGTGCATCAAAGTGAGAAAAAAATAATCGCCGTTTGTGACTTTGTATTCTTTTCTCAAAAATACGGGTTGTCAATACGAAATGATGTGATGTCTAATATGTTTCTTTTGTAATTTTCGTGCTTTTGCAATGTTTAAAACATTATTGGTTAAAATTTTGTTAATCCGCGAGCGATTTCCGCGCGCTTTTTAATTAAGTCAAAGCCCGATATACTAAATATAATGAAAACGCGATATAACGAAGGATTAAACTGTTTGCATTGACGAATAATTCTAAAAAATTTATACGCGATATAACAAACGATTGGTAAAAAAACTGCGTAAAAAAGTTTGAACAAATAGAAATAAGAAAAAAAGATTCGAAAATTATTTGTTAATTCTAATTCGGGAGTGTATCCACTATCGCAGTCCTTTTTTACGTATTTAATAAACTTTTTTACGTATTTAATGAATTTATTGCGATATAACGAATAGGTCTGACAATATACAGGGTGGGCCTTTTAAAATTTTAAATTTGAATCCGCTATAGAAAAAGTTCAGATTATTTTTTCAAATTTCTGGTTTTATTGGAAAGGTTGAACTTTTTCATTTAAGAATGGAACACAATATCATTCATATGACTACCACGACTGGCTCGTCAGTACCTCATCCGATCAACCCAATTTTTCAGTACATTTTCGTTTGTTTCGGCTCCAATCTCTTCAAGGCAACTTCGATTTCATGTTTCAATCCTTCAATTGCCTCTGGATGGTTTCAGTAACATTTATCCTCAATGGCTACCCACAGAAAATAATCCAAAGGGCTCAAATCACAGCTCCGAGGCGGCGATTTTCAAAAACAGTGCGTAAAATATAGATGGTTGGGTTGGTTGCGTGACATGTGGCTTCGTTTTGTTGAAACCAAATGTCGTCCATGTCATTGTCTTGAATTTTTGAAAACAAAAATTCGTTGATGATAACGCACGGTAACGCTCACCTTATATATAAACCGCAAAAAAAAATCTTGTTAACTTGTTCTCGTATTGGCCAACATCGAGTTTTGGGAGTTACTGGATAATTTTGAAAGGGTTCATTTTAATTCAAAATTACATAAGGACATTTCCCATAGAGTACCGCAGAAACCTAAATCCAAATAACGAAATATTTTCACGATTTTAAGTACTGAAACACTTTTTGTATGTTTGGTTAAAGCACGGAAATCCACATCGAAAATATGGGGAAAATAATAGTCTTTCAATGCACGCCAGATAAAAGAAGCGCTTTACAATATTTTTATTAATCATTATTAGTTTAATTTTGCTTAAAATATATCTTAGAGAGTCCGTTATTATATAGTTAGGTCCGTTATTATAAGTTGCCTTTAAGGTACGTGTTAGTTAAAAGTAACTTTTTGAAAATATGGCATTAGCAGAGCAAAAACCGTTTACTGTTGACAAATTAAAATAGTTCTTAAAAATACGTAGTGGCAACGACGTACTTTTATTTATTTATTTACAACAAACAAAAAAACAAACGAAAAATAAGATTTCTTCGAATTGTTTAAAAAATTAAATTATTAAAGATTTAATAAAGGTAAGATGAACTTGGCTTTAGCTTATTGGTCACTTTTAGCTTAATGTATACTTATAATAAAGAAAAACTAATAATATTGACCTTAACTTCAGAAATTTGTACGGGTAAATATAAGTATTGGTTTGAGGAAATACTTGGTTTAAATTTATATAAGTTAATAAAAAAATGTTTATCATAAATTAATGTCAGTAAAGTTTAACCAGGGTATAAATTGAGTGAAGTTAACGGGCATGGGTGATAGATTTAATTTTTTTTTTTTTAATATAAAATATCTAAAATTGTCAATTAATTTAACTTTATCGATTGCTTACTTTACACACAGGGAAAAATTTCATCAACTTCCAACTGAAAGCCGGTTACTACGGCTATCATACATTTTGTTTTTGTTAATTATCGTCAAGTTCTCGGTTGTTCAGTGTTTTTCTGACTTGAAGAAAACGATCAGCTATTAATCATAATCTCCAGTATGCCTCAAACTGTAAAGTATTAGTTTGTGCCTGAACTATAACACTATTGTTAAGTTACAGCCCTGTTATTTTCTGAGACGTCCAATATTATCACGAAGTGCTTATATGAAAATTGTATTGATTTTAAAAATGAACTTATACTAATATGTAACTTGCACTAAGGGTCTTAAGACTCGCGATGCTGATGCTTTGGCTGATAAACTAAAAACCTTCATTGGACTTGTCTAAATTGGAAGAATATTGGTGTGGAATTTAAGAATTTCTTTAAAAGTTCTCAATCTAAATTTAAAAAATCTTTCAAGACTTTATAGAACTGCAAAGCAAAATATCCAATTACAAAATTCCATAACTTCACGGTAAAAAGTTTTTGTTTATTTTTAATACCGAGCCGGTGTATATATATAACAAATCCGAAAAAGAATTAAATTTATTCCAATATGGTATACTTATAAAGAGATTGAACGAGAGACAGTGAAAGAGAGTTTTGTTTTTAGAGCATAAAAGAAACACGAATATGTATTAGACTCTACACCTGACCAAGAATTGAAATTATACCATAAGGAATATATTTTAATGAATGAATTTTATACTAAACGGGTGTTGTTTTTAAGCTAAGCAGAACTGAAATTAACACCTTTTAGGTGTTATTTTTCATACCATACGAAATGAATTGTATACTGATATTGATACTGTATATTAATTTAAATCTAGGCAGGACTAAAATTGTCACCATTAATTTATAAAATTTCACTGAAAATAAATGAAACAAATTTAATTTTGAGTTTTATAATTTTTTATTTTATTTTTTATTTAATAATAAAGAAATTTTAGCCTTACTCTATAATATCCGGTGTTAATAAATCAATCGAAATCAATTACGGCACCGTCCCGATCTCTAAATTGCAGTTCTCTGCCTTCTACGTCGATGTTCAGCTTGTTTACAACTAAAGTGAAAAAACTGTATTCAACTGTTTTATAAAAGTATTTAACTGTATTAGAAAAGTATTAAATACTTACTTGAAATTACGATTATATTTGAAGTGAAATTTAATTACTTTTTGGTATTAAAATTAAACAGAAAGTAATAAAACAAAAATAAAAAATTTCTGATGCCTGTTTCGGTGTTATTTGTTAACTAACAGGAATAGTTTTTATTGTTTTTTTTTTTGGTGTTATTTCTATTCCAAGTAGTCATTAAAAACTCGCAACTTTTTATGGTGTTAAAACGATTCCCTTAAGTATTTAAATTTATACCGTATGGTTTCAGATATAAACTATTTAGGTATTAATTTCAAATTTAATTCCAAAGAAGTTTACAATGAACACCGCTAAGTGTACAAATTAAACCAAAACTTTTTACTGTGTTGGACAAATTTTACAGCTCGCTTTATTCTGCCTAAACGTAAACAAAATTTAAGACTTGAATATTCGACCAACTACGTCAAATGTTCTCCGTACTGCTGCCTCATCAAACCTTATTGAAATTGATGCTGTTTTTGGTTCATCATTTAATCAGATTCCAAGAGTTCCAGCTTGGTTCCATCGGTTGGATTGCTGCTGGTTCTTCCAACCAATGCTCACACTTTACTGATAACGAGTGACAAGATCAATTACGAAATCATTACATACTCAAAATCTTTTTTATTGCACAATCCATGAACATTATACCTACTCTAAATCTGTTAACTGTAATTCCACCGATAAAATCTATATTTGTTTTTCGCTTTAGGTCTACAACTTCTACTGAAGACATTAATCAATACATATAAAACAATTAAATTTTGGTGCAAATATATTGTTACAAGAAATTTCTACCACTAGAATTTTCTTCACACGAATTTTGACAGCTGGAAGAATCTAGTGTCGTAATAAACTGGAAATAACTAGAATACCTTACTACTCATATAAATACAGGTACTTGGTGACGCAGTAGTTCAGTTGATAAGTAAAACGCAGAGTGTGAAGAACTAAAGTGTGCTATTAAAGTGTTTTTCTGTAATTTTTAGTGACTGTTATAAATAAATAGAGCTATAAATAATTTCGAACAGTATTATTTGCAATATAGAAAGAACTCGATTTATTTAAAAGATAAATAAATCAACGATTTTATAAAGGGTAAAATCGTAACAATATCAACATCATTTAAAATATTGGTACCTATAAACTATTTAAGCAAATCGTTCTGACAATCCTCCAAGATCCTCTATAGAAATACATATATGAAAAGCACAAGAAAGCTGCAGAGTTAATTTTCAAAAAATAAAACCATTAGAGGAATGTAAAAATCACCAAGTAGTAAAAATAATTGGTGATTTTAACATTTCTTCGATTTCATGGGATCAGGAAGATGATTTAAATAGTTAGAAATTGCCCGTTTTACTTCTTATATAGTTTGCAGTAAAGTTGGGAAACAGAGTAAAACATTCTGCTTTAAACTAACTGATCACAATACACTTACTGCTTTATCACAAATTAATAGGACTGATGTATTTGCTTTATGTAATGATATCCTGGATCTGACGCTGAAGTCATTCCAAAAAGTTATATACAACTGTTTTTCTAAATCTGTTACAAAGACGTTTCTAAATGAAACCACTGGTCCTCCTTGGAATACAAAATTTCTTTCTCGTCTCAAAAATAAAAAACAAAGCTGTTTAAGAAATATAAAGAACATGGATCATTAATCAACTATACGAATTATACATAAGTTAGAGCTAAATATAACAGGGCGAATCGTTCTTCTTATAATGATAATTAAAACAAAGTGAAGACTAAGTTAAAAAGCGACCCTAAGTCTTTTCATTCGTTTGTTAATTCTAAAAGATGCTGCATTGATTTTCCGTCCTCAATGAAATAAGATGATACCGGAGCGTCAGATGAAGTCTCTATCAGCAATACGTTTGTTGATTTATTTTACTTAAAAATACTCCACAATTAAATTGAACAACACTTCAAAATATCCATTCATTATCTCGGAATCATCAATTAATATTTCAAACTGTTTTAAGCAACTTGTTCAAACTAAAACAGTCGTATGCGGATGTTGCGTTGGTCGTCTATACATTCCTCTAACATTTCTCTACAATAAATCATTTAGACTGACATATTTTCCTGATGTATAGAAGAAATCCTTTATAAATACAATTTTTTAAGTCTGGAAGTAAATCCGTAGTCTAAATTAAGTTCAATTCCAAATTATTTAAAAAATTGATAACTGATGCATTATAACTTCAAGTGTCTTCTATTCTTTCACAACAGCAACATGGTTTTCGTTTTTCACGATAAAGAATAACTGACACCATATTTTTTAATATTTTTTCATGCTCTACACCGCTATGCGATGGTATTTCTGATATTTGCAAAAAGTTATATACCTAATGCACAGGTGTTTTGACATTTCCTAAAGACCCGCTTTCCTGAAATTTGCGCACAATTCTCCCGATTGTGCATTATAGTTGCACCACCCTTTAGGCCATTTAACATTTTGTTGTAATCTCATATGTATGTATTTTTATCATTATTTTTATTGTTATCATAATAGTCCGTAAGAATGTTATTTCCATAGACTAAATAAATAATAAAAAAAAATGTAAATGAAAATGAAAAATCTCTTGGTTCAATTGAATATTGGTTCTCACAATAAAATTCGATTAACACAACTGAATTTTAGTTGGAATACCCAAAATATTAATGAATCCGATATTAATATGGTCGTGCTAACCGAATTTATAAGTTGCAGCAACCAAAATACACTTTTCAATTCAGATATCTAGTATTAATTTAGTTGGTTATATTGTGTGTTTTACACAGAGAGGATTTAATTATGAAACTGTTCAGTAAACTTCTAAATTTTTCTTCACTAATGAATGAAAATTTTCTTAAAATTATTGAAAAAGCTTTATGATTTTAATGAAACTTGTAAATAAAAAACTTTTTATAAAATTTAAAAAAAAATTTATTATTTTAATGAAAAATTAATGCGAAAATGTATTAAAAATTGCAATTCATATTCAAATGTATAAAGTATAAATCATTGTTATATATTATTCAAATTTCGATCAGCAACATGATGCTGAGTTTATTCAACGCTTTGTGATTAAATAAAGAAAAAATTGATTTTGCAGTTCTCTGGTGCTGGTATATTAAAGAACAATAACTGGCGGCCTAAAAAACAATAACTGCCAGCTAAAAACAAAAAACGATCATTAGCTGGGCAATAGAATAGCTTTTCAATTATGTACTGACAGCTTTAAACACAATAAATGCCAGCTAAAAACAAAAAAAAAAAGAAAGACAAGTAAAAAAGACTTAAATTCGGCTGTACCGAATCTTTGAATACCCTCCACCAATATTCTAAACAAATGTTCTCTACTGTTATTGATACAAATAATGAAAAAAACTTTTGAACTTTAATGGGGTGAAAATAATTTTTTGAGGTCGAAAACTTTTTTGGATGTGAAAACAAATTTTTTGGTGGGAAAAAATTTTGAGGTGAAAAAAATTTTTTGTGACAAAAATGTTTGATTTTTTTTAAGCGACAGGTGAAAAAATATGAGAAAATATATTATGTACCAGTCGCTTCATGAAATTGTACTAAAATACACCAATTTGTATAGAAAATTTAGAGGTACCTTCACATTTTCACTCACAACTTTTTAACTGCTGGGCCTATATTACTTATTTCCTATAGTAAACTGCTGGGGAGGATGTCCATTAATCAAGGTTAAAATAAGTACCCCTGCTTGCGGCGGTGTTAGGTATAAAAACGATGCTGCTTTAGTCTGTTCGCTAAAACTGAAAGTTTTTGCAATGACTTTTTCGTTTCAGTTCTTCGTTTTCAAAAAATCGCGCTAGTCTTTTAACCCCTGGTTACGTACAACAACAGGTTAATTTTTGGTATAGTATTATATTTTTCAAAAAATAAAAATGCAAGTCATAATTTTAGTTTCTTGAATTTCAACACGAAAAATGTTGCTTTTACTTTACAGTTCTACTAAATTAGAAGATCAAATACATTAAAAATTACCACCAAAGAGAGTTCGCTAAAAGAAAATCTTTCAAAATATAAAAGCAGTTTTATAAACCTTTCATTTTTTGCAATAACAACCAATTTTGCTTTAAAAATAGATTTTCAATTAAAATTAATAAAACTGATTTGGGGACCGTTTTGTTAGTTGAAAATATATATTTGGGGATTTCAACTTTTAAAATGAGAACATAAGCCAACACATTTCTGGCAACACTGATTGATACCAAACGTATTTTCATTCATATGTGAATTTAAAAACAACCCCGAAATATGAAAACATTGCCAATAAGAATAACAATACATATGTATATGAAGGAGTCCCTTAACTCCAAATTTTCGAAATTTTGTTCTTGTTTCAGCCGATGCTACCGAGATTTCATTTAAGTATAAACACGAGCAAATTGGTTCAATGAAAGAAAGTTTTGCAGGAAGTATTATCGAAATGTACCGATAGAAAAGAAACAAATTTTTAATTTTGTTTTAAATAAAATTTCTAATAGAAGAAAAGTGCGATTTTTATTTAGTATAAATATGCAACAGCTCGAAAATACTTGGACCGAGCTACGAAAATAGTAACATAGTAACATACCAAAATTAAGTTAAAATAAATTTATAATTATTTTGGAAAATTTCAAAAACTGGTTGACTTAAGACGCAATTCGGCAAGGTTAGCAAATATGTATTCTAATTCTAATTCCAACTGAAACAAAACTGGGGTTGTTTGGTTTCAAATTCGACAATTTGAAATTTATTGGACACCTTAATGTACATGTCCAATAAGACAGCATATGCATGAGTATAGTGGTGTCATCTATGAGATTATTAATGTATTAAATACTTCTTATTATCGGCAATAGATGACGCGGTTCGTAAACATTATGTTGTGAGTGCATTGAAAATTTCAAATGAACTAAACTTTTTAATCATATCACAAGGTATTTATATACAAAAAACACATTTATACAAATGGTATGGTAGATATATGTATACAAATGGTATGGTAGATATATATATATATATATATATATATATATATAAATAGATGTATATTTACATATTACAAATACAGACGACGGAATAAAATATGTACCAGGAAAACTAATTTGTTGAACATGGGATGTAAACATGATTTTCCAAAAAATCTCTTCTCTCCGGTAAATACAAATCCTGATCAACTCTACATAATAAAAAAATATATATGGCATATTTTAAGGATGTGTAAGATTTTCGAATTCTCCACCATAGCATTTCGTTTGCCGAAAACTAGTGCCCTTAAAGTATGCAATAAGTTTTCTATATACATATGTATGTTTTCAAATTGGAAATGCTTGATTTTGAAGTGCTAATTGGAAAAATTGGAAATATACTCTGTATCATATCACTCTGTAACGTTCTGGATCGTAATAAGCAAATTTCCATAATAACGTAATAAATCATGAAAATACCATAGACGGGTAGAAGCTTCATGATTACTACTGCTATGCGAAATAAACATAAATTCCTTTATTACCAAGTATAACGAGTAAGATCGAAAAAATCTTAACACGAGTTTTCGCATAACTTTTTTTATATTTAAAATTAAACTTATCTTTTGATCAGTAATCGAAAAATTTTGAAAAAATGAGTTAAGGTTGCGTTTACATTACGCTCGAAATTTAGTTTAAACAGAATTTACTTTAATGCACGCAACCTTAAATGTCCAGAACTTAAAAAAACCATGATTTCTTTTCGAATTATTGATGAAGAATACAAAAGAAGTTTCAAATACTGTCACTTGTTTTGAAAATAGTCTGCTTCTAGCAATTAGTCAACAACCGTTATCATCTGCTTTTTGCTCAGATTGATTTTGTAAACGCACGCATAATTATCTGATAATCTTCAAAAAAAAAAAAAAATACGGAAAAAGTCTCTCGTATATAAAGTACGTGAAACTGAAACAGTGTGAAGACTTTTTCAATCTCATTCCTTAATTACACGACACTGTTGAACTTATTTGTAGTTGCAATAAATACTCCGATTTTGATTTTTGGATATGTGATAGAAAAAGGACATCTAAAAACAACCTTTCTCACCTTTTCCCCATCACGGAGATTTTTTGGGTACTTCTTCATATAATGTAGAAATTTTTACAACAGCAAATTCAAAAAAGCAAAATAGAATTGAAAAAGGTTCCTGCGGAAAACCCTTTCCAATTATAAATACCTTAAAATGATAAAAAAGACACAAATGCCAATATTTCAACTTCATTTCCAATTACCCCAAAAATTTGTGTTTTGAAAATCACCAAAAAAAAAAAATCAACAAAAAGATAAACGAATTTTTTTCTAACAAGACATAAACTTAGATCTCGAACTATGAACTATTGGCACTTTGAATTAATAATGAGCGGTTCACACAGGAGGCCGCCAGTATATGAACCAATATTTCAGTTTACAATGTCTTGCCGCTTAAACCTATTGAGAATGAGCATCTTTGGTAGCTTGTTTGTCATTTGGTTGAAACGTAAACAACAACACCAAATATTGCCTCGAGCATGTCGAATTTCTTACCTGATAAAGTATTTTTGCGGGGAAATCTTCTTCATTACTTTAATATGAAGAAAACTGCGATCGAGGGTCATCTAATCTTAGTGGAAGCACGCCCTATTAGAACAATCGGTGATTTTGAGCTCAAAGACAAGGAACGACCGGGTCAACCAAAAAAGTTTGAAAACGAAGAATGGGAATCATCGCTTTATGTGGAGTCGACAGTCGGCAAACGCTTAAAAGTCATGAGATAGATTCAAGAGCAAGGAAACTGGGTGCCATATGTGTTGAAGCCGACGGAGGTCGAAAGGCGATTTTTTGCTTGTGAACCGCTCATCGAACGGCGATGAAAAATGGATCCATTACAACAAACCCAAGCGCAAAAAGTCATGAGTTTTGCCCGGACAGCCATCAACATCCTTCGCAAAGCCGAATATTAATGATAGAAGAGATCACGGGGGAACACTATCGGACTAAACTCATGCGTTTAAGCCACACATGACAACGATCGGCCAGATGTTGCAAGACCGGTCAAGACATACTAGGAAACGTTGAATTGGGGAGTACTACAACACTCGAGACATCGCACCTTCCGGCTATTACTTGTTCCGGTCGATGACACATGGTCTGTCACAGCAGAAGATCACTTTATGTGAACAATGGAAAAAATTGGCCGATGATTGGTTTGCCTCAAAGCTACTTTGAATATTTTTGAAGAATAGATCCGCAAATTTCGAAAAAATGCTTATTATTAATTTAAGTTCCCAATATGTTCTCTAGAATTATCAATCAAATATGCATACGTACTTTTTTGGCCTGATCAGAACAATTTCTAAATTCCAAGTTGCTCAAAAAACATTAGATAAGAATTATTTGGAAACATGTGGTAATAATTTGAAATTATTTAGAATTAAGCACTTGGAATTTGAAATTACTTTGGTAATGCTTGATTACTTTGGTAATTATTACGTTCTAGGATTCTTTAAAGTTAGGATGAAAAAAACTTTTCACAACCGAAAGTCGGCTTGTTGTCTGTCATTTAGGTTTGAATTTTACTGAAGATATGACCACTCCTTTACCCCAACCACTTGCCGTTTTTTTCAGGCTTGTGACCGGCAGACTTCAGTAAAGACAAGATTTCTTGAGAAAACATTTGGCTTACTTAAGTATCACTTAATACCATAGCCAGTTGGATGCACAATTGAAATTTATATACTTATCCTTTCTTTATTATTAATTAATGCCACACTCGTAATATTATTTAGGTAAAAACAACTAAAAATACACTTAAGTTTTTAAAAGCCGATCAATAGCCTTTTTTATTTAATTTACAGCCTTTTATTTTTCTTTGAACCTTTTTTTAAAAAGGAGTAATTAAAGGTTGATTTACACGTCGACTATCCTTATGAGCTATTACTCAGTATTGGGTTTAAATCAGTAGTTTATTGATATATATTGTGTGGGTGTGAGCTGGCTAAATAAAATCTATACTGAATTCAGGTATCCAAATTTCTATGAAATTTTTAAAATTGTTCAAATATTTTGTCAATTTGTATTTAGTTTAGAATTTATTTAATTTGTATATATTTTTTTAAAACAATAAATAAAATTTCAGATTTATGAGATTATTTTTATATAAACCATATGGATTTAAAATTGAAAATATTTAATAAACAACACGTATATAGACTTTCCAAATAGTTATAGTAGTTAAAAAGTAAGATTTTATAAAAATGATGCCAAGTTTCGGAAATTCTTGGCTTTTCTCTTAATTTAAATGTAAACAAAAATATTTATCATAAAAATATTTGAAATAATAATATGCTTGTTGATAAATGTATATCAGGGCATACAATGCTATATTTCGTGCTCCGTTGAAGTCCATATATAAAAACAGGTAGTTATATATATAAAGATATAAAAATATAGCTTTTATATACAAAAATAGACAAAATTGCAAAAAAAAATAACAATTGAAATTAAAAAAATAAATCGAAAATAAAAGAAAAAATTACAAATAATAAGTCCAATTAAAATTAAAAAATACCAAACGCAATTAAAATAATTATTGAAATTCAACAAATATTTATTTAATTTGAGGTTTTTGAATTTCAATTGATGCTTTATAAATTGCATTTAGAGTCATTCCAAAAGTCTAATCGTTTTTGAAATAGTCTTTGAATTTTATAATATTTTATTAATATTTTCTAAAATTTTTTTTAAAAGCTGTTAATTTCTAAACCTAAATTTTTTGACTTTTTTGAAGCATTTAAAACAAAATTTACAGCTTTAAAATTTATAAAAAATTTTATTTAAAACTTTAATATTACCCAACAAACAATACGTTCCGTTTACGTACCGTTTTCGGTCCGTCATAAACGGAATCCAACTCCATTTAAGTACCTTTTTCTGGATCCGTATTCGGACCAGAAAACGGATTTTAAGGAACATCTGTTTTTATATACTTTAACGCGCGACCCTGTAATGATCACATACATGTTTCAATTATTCGTTGTTGACACCAAAACGAATTCAAAAGCAACGGAAGAAAAATTAATGAAATTAGAGGAAGTCCGTATATGACGATGCAGAAACAGATGCACCAAAACGGTGTCAAAACGTACTGTTTTCGAAAATAATACGGACCGTAAATGTTCCCTTTACGTACATGCTTTGACAGATACGTATTTACGGTTTCTTGGGTAAGTACAGAAAACGGATTTTAAGGAACATCTGTTTTTATATACTTTAACGCGCGACCCTGTAATGATCACATACATGTTTCAATTATTCGTTGTTGACACCAACACGAATTCAAAAGCAACGGAAGAAAAATTAATGAAATTCGAGGAAGTCCGTATTTGACGATGCAGAAACAGATGCACCAAAACGGAGTCAAAACTTACTGTTTTCGAAAATCATACGGACCGTAAATGTTCCCTTTACGTACATGCTTTGACGGATACGTATTTACGGTCCGTAAACGTGCAGTAGAACCAGATTCATGAATCCGTACGTGTCGGAGAGTCCGTAAAAATGTTTCTTGGGTAAGTACATTTTGATTGTTATTGTGTTGTAAAGCTTCTCTCCGTTTTAGATCATTTTGATAAAAATCTATTGTGCTACAAAATTCTTTTGACTAAACGTCAAAAACTCGGCTTGGTGCAATATATTATAAATTCTTTACCACAAAACTCGCGTGATTTTTGTTAAAAAATTTTTAATTTTTTCGTATATTAATAGTTGTGGAAGATGGCACCGCAGGCGACAATTTTGTTTTTCATATATCAAGAACAAACATAATTCTCAACTGGTTTATAAAGCATCAATTGAAATTCAAAAATAACAAATTAAATTAAATAAATATTATTTGAATTTCAATAATTTGTTTAATTGCGTTTGCTTTTTCCTAATTTTATTATATCTTTTTAATTACACAGTACAACAGCCAATCTGGGGGGTGAGAAATTCCAAGTCAGTGTGATGGTACTAGGTCAGTATAGTAAAACCCTCAAAGGGTTTGGCGTTCGTATGTGTCAGTTTTTTTTTATGACCTTTTAAATTTTTTCCTTATCTTGATGTTTTTTCGCTTAGTTGTAACATTTTGGCAAAAACGTAGTTTAACATAACTCGAGAACCACTTGTCCGATTTTGATGAAACAAATTTAGAAAAATTAAGAATTACAATTTCTGTTTCTATACCATTTTCCTATATGTGCAACACTTTCGAAGTTAAAAATGAATGTATGAAGGGAAAAAAGTATTTTTGCCTAAAAATTTGAATTTTTTTTTTTTAAAATTCATAAAAAATCCAAAATGGAAAAAAGTGCCAAAACTAATTACTTTCGCGTAAAGTCACATAACTCATGAGCAAAAAAAGGCATAGATCATGAAAATCGATGCACGCGTTTTTCATTTATTCACAATTAGGTAAATGTATGAATTTCAAAAATTTGCTCCAGATATGCACAACATTATTTGGAGAAAACATTGACACTCACAAGCCGAACTCTCTCATATTTTTCTACTGTACTAAACGAGAAATATTGATGTGGCAACACAGTACTGATTTTGTTCAAACATACGAGATGTACTTCAACCAAAATGTTATAGTGAACGAAAATTGGGTACCAAATATAGTGTGTAAAAGCTGCTACAACCGTCTAATGGATTGGAAAAATAGAAGACGTGGAAGTATGCCATTCGGTATCCCAATGACTTGGACTAATCCTGGCGAAGGTCACAATCCATTGAATTGCTATGCATGTGCGAATAAAGGAGCCGCAAAAAGGATAAGAAAATCGTATAATTACGTTGGTGTTGCAAGTGCCGCAACACCATTGCCTCATTCGGACCACATTCCTGTGCCAAAAACTTCTAGCCCAGATATTTTCTCTTCTACGACTGCTCCGACATATCATGCACGTGATGATCCCCCATATGAGCCATCACTATCCAATGAGCCAATTTTAATATATCAAAATAAGCTTGATTCAATTGTTGCCAAGTTGGAATTAACACAGCATAAATCGGAAGAGCTGGCTTCCATTTTGAAATCAAACAATTTGTTGGCACCCGGTGTGAAAGTCACAGCTTATCGAAGTCGTCAGGCAACACTCCAAAGTTTATTCCTTGTGAATGATGAAAAAACTTCTGCATATTGCCCGGATGTAGGAAAATTGATGGACGCAATGGAAATAAAATATGAAGCAGATGACTGGAGATTATTTATTGACAGTTCAAAACTCAGCTTGAAGGCGGTTTTACTGCATAAGACCAATAAAAAACCTTCAGTTCCAAACGCCTATACTACAGAAACGAAAGAAACATATGATGCACTGGAAAATATTTTAAAAATGGTTAACTACGCCAAACATATGTGGCGCATATGCTGCGATTTAAAAGTTGTAGCAATGCTTTGCGGTCTTCAAAGCGGCTATATAAAATTTATGTGCTTTTTGTGCGATTGGGACACACGATTTTCCGGTGACCAATATGCATGCCACGGATGGAAACTCAGAGAGCACAGCAGGTTACAAACGACCAATATTATTCGTGAGCCTCTAGTGCCGAAGGAGAAGATATTGCTGCCTCCACTGCATATTAAACTTGGAATTGTTAAGAATTTTATCAAAACTGTCGCCAAAAGAGATGAAGTTTTCTTGTGTTTGAAACTAATTTACCCGAGACTCAGCGAAAGTAAAATTAAAGAAGGTAAGTTATATCACATTCATTTCCCATGATTTTCCATCTTAACAAATTAATTTTTTCCAATCAGGCGTAGTAAATGGTCCAGATATACGAAAGCTGATTAAAAGTGACGCATTCAACAATATTTTGATTGACGCTGAATTGAATGCATGGCAGGCAATCAAAGAAGTAATAGAAGGCTTGTTGGGAAAGCATCGTTCTAACAACTACGATGTTTCTGTCGCAAGGATGTTAAGAGCATTCTCGGAAATTGGTGTCCACATGTCCTTGAAAATCCATTATTTACATCATCATCTGGACTACTTCAGCAAACAATTGGCTACCGAATCTGATGAACAAGGTGAACGCTATCATCAAGTTGCTATGCCATTTGAAATGAGGTAATACTGATTTTTTATTTTTTCAAACTCATTTTAATAAAACAAAAACTTACAGATATAGAGGCAAAACGTCGCCGAGTGCAATAATTGCGGAAATTTGCTGGTGGAGTAAGCTTGTGTGGCAAGACAAGGATGATCTTGATGATAAAGAATTTTCAGGAGATGCAGAAGGGCCAACAGTGGAGTCACACATTGACATTATGTGTGGTTCAGAAACTGATGATAGCGATGAATGCGATGCCACTAGTACCGAACAACCACCATCGAAAAAGTCTAGGCAATATTTATTAAAATAAATAAAAATAAATAAATAAAATAAAAATAAAAAATTATAAAAATGTTTACTTAATTTTTTTAGTAGTTTATGGCCAGAAGTCTGGAGTTATTGGGGAAAATTTATAAAAAAAGGCGATAAATGACACTTTTATGAATAAAAACAAATATCAATATTCTTGTCAAAATGGGATACCTTCACTTAATTGTAAATAAAAGCAGAACGCGTTAATCGATTTCTATGATCTATGTCGCATTTTGTTTATAGGTTGTGTGACTTTACATGAAATTAATAACACTTGATCCTTTTTTCCGTTTTGGATTTTTTATGAATTTAAAAAAAAAACTTTAATTTTTAGGCAAACAAATATTTTTTTTCTCCACAAATTTATTTTTACCGACAAAACTGTTGATTATAAAGAAAAACAATATATGAAGGGATTAAAGAAATTGTAATTCTAAATTTTTTTGAGTTTGTTTTAGCAAAATCGGACAAGTGGTTCTCGAGTTATGTTAAACTACGTTTTTGCCAAAATGTTACAACTAAGCGAAAAAACATCAAGATAAGGAAAAAATTTAAAAGGTCATAAAAAAAAACTGACACATACGAACGCCAAACCCTTTGAGGGTTTTACTATACTGACCTAGTACCATCACCCTGACTTGGAATTTCTCACCCCCCAGACAATAATCCCAAAAATGTTCCATAGTGTTATCGATCGCGAATTTTTAAATTTTATTTGAAATTTTTTTAATTAAAATTGTTCTTTTATTTCGGATTTTTTTTTTAATTTCAATTGTCATTTTTGGGCAATTTTGTCTATTTTTTATAAAAAAAGATTTATTTTTATATCCCTATATCTATAACTACTTGTTTTCATATATGGACTTCAACGGAACACGAAATATAGCAATTATATTGTATGCTCTGCTCTACATTTACTATAACACATCATTTATTTATTAGCTTTTGTTGTTTTTAATATTTTATTAAATTAAAAATAGAAAAGTTTCAAATATTTTTATGAAAAATATTTTTGTTTACACTTAAAAGAGAAAGTCAAGAATTGCCAAGACTTGGTAGCATTTTTATAATTTCCCACTTTTAACCACTATGACTATGACTATAACTACTTGGAAAGTCTATATAAGTTAAATTGTTAATAAAATATTTTCAATTTTAAATACATATGTTTTGATATAAAAATAAACTCATTAATCTAAAATTTTGTGAATTCCAGTTAAGACTTAATGTGGTATTTAAATCTCGGATTTTTAATTAAAAAAGGAATACAATTGGAAACACAAATTTTCGTATTAAAAGGAAATATACAAATTACAAATTAGGACCTGTGTGAGGTAGCTAAATAAATTCTAAACTAAATATAAATTGACAAAAGATATTAAAATTTCTTTGAAAAATATTTGAACAATTTTTAAAATTTGGATACCTGAGATTAGCTTAGATTTTTTTGGCTAGCTCACACTTACACAAAATGCAACATTTAAAAACAATAAACTACATATATTTTTTCTAACATTATTATTTTGTTGTTTTGCTGATTTTAAACCCAATACTGAGTAATAGCAGATAAGGATAGTCGACGTGTAAATCAACCTTTAGGTACTCCTTTTTTAGAAAACATTCGAAAAAATATAAAAGGTGTTACATTAAATAAAAAAGACAATTGATCGGTTTTTAAAAACTTAAAGTGTATTTTTGGTTGATTTTACCCAAATAATATTATGGGTAATAATACGAGTAATAATAATTACCCAATAAACATTGAAAAGGTAAAAATTCAAGTGGATTAAAAAATTCTTGTATTGTGCTTTAGTTTAAGTGTTTTTTACAGTCAAAATCATGTTCATACAAATAAAAATAATTTGTTTCATGTTTTTCTTTTATTGTCAATATTTTTAAATAAAATTAAAATATTTGCTCAAATTTTCCTGTGAAGATTTTTATAAAATCTTAATTTCTTCCATGGATTTTAAAGAAAAGGTAAGCCACATTTACATTATGTTTTTTCTTATTTTAGGAAGATTCTACAAATTTCAACGCTTCTAAATAACACACGGCATCTATAGCCAAGGAACACCGTGGGTCCCTTCCTTGTCTTCTTAAATAAACTAATTTAAGGAATTGTTGCAAAATAAACTAATTTAAGGAATTGTTGTTACAAAATATCACAGTTACATTTCTTGTTATTATTGGAAAATGGAAAAATGTCATAAGATTATATTATAACATTTTTAGCTTAAACTTTAATTGACATATACAATTTAACAATTTATTATTAAGTGAAAAAAAAAAAGTTTTAGTGCATTCAATAAATATAAAGTTTAATATACGCAAAGATTAGAGATGGACACGTAAGCTATTTTTGACTCACGAACGGTCACGAACCAAAAATTACAATCATGCACGATAGCCATTTAGGTTAACTTAATTTTTATACCCTCCACCATATATGGTGAGGGTATATATCAGTTTATCATTCCGTTTGTAATATGTAGAAATATAGGTTTAAGACCCCATAAAGTATATATATTCGTGATCCTTATGCAATTTTAAGTCGATTTAGCGATGTCCGTCTGTCTGTCTGTTGAAATGGCGATCACGACGCGAAGACGCAAGCGGGGGTGCCAATTTTTACCCAGATTATTCAACATCCTCCCGAGCAGTTTGGTATTTAAAATGAGTAAAATCGGTCAAGCGGTTCAAAAGTTATGAGTGAAAATGTGAAGGTACCTCTAAATTTTCCATACAAATTTGTACAATTTTTCTGTATCTATTTTTTTTCTGTTAAGTAAGTAAAAATGTTATTAAGTCTTCTTATTGTTCGATTACATTTATTGTCTTACATACTATGGATAACTAAGTTAACGTAAAAATGAACAATGTTAAAGTCGCTAATAGAGCAGACCTCTGTAAATAACATTGCTAAAACTAAATAACAAAAGTTCGTTACATAAATTGACAAAACATATTCATATTACAGTTCATGCAAAATTTAGTATATACATCTTCATCCCCTTTAGTGGAGGGTATTCAAAGATTCGGTACAGCCGAATTTAGCCCTTTTTACTTGTTTTCTTTTAATAATATTTTTTCTTGAAAATTAGGAAAACTAACTAGTTTGTTTTTAATTGATTTTTTTGGAAAAGAATATTGAAAACAATTTAAACGTTTGCCAACAAAAAAATTATAAGTTTATTATTTTTCAAAAATTACAAAACTTTTACTTGAAAAAAAAAAAATAACAGATCAACAATTCATAAAACTCCATTACTTTACACAAAAGGATACAGTACAAAATATAATTCAAAACATTGTCTATTCATTAACTATCAACATAGATTAAGTTGTAGATTTAATATGGATTAGGACAAACATTTTAAGAATTAAAGTTTATAACAAAAACTGTAAAATATAGAGGATAAATATAAATTGTTAAATTTCGTTGATGTTAGTCTAATTGTGTTGTTGTTTTCAAGTTTGTTAATTTGTTTCCAAACACTCAATATAAAATAGACAATCATCAACAAGCAATGACCATAAGGGAGAAGAAGAGCATGGATATTGACAAGGTTGGGTAGCGTCAACCGAAAATA
Organism: Eustalomyia histrio; assembly: GCA_949748255.1. Taxonomy (NCBI): domain Eukaryota; kingdom Metazoa; phylum Arthropoda; class Insecta; order Diptera; family Anthomyiidae; genus Eustalomyia; species Eustalomyia histrio. The sequence continues at coordinate 109,654,202 of OX456525.1, read as the reverse complement.
CTAAGTATTCTATCCTACTGGCTCTGTGGAAGTTCTCAATTTTTATTCTCTATAATTTACTAATAAAAATGTTAATGTTTCTTTACAATAAAATAACTTATAAAAATGAATATGATTACATGATCTAGGATCCTACTTTACTTTACTATTCACTTAAAAAAAATATTTTTAAAATTTATCTAAACTTAGTTGCATGAAAATTTTTCTTAGAAATAGTTCATCAGTTTCTCTATAACCAAATAAGTTTTTATTATTACATATGAAAAAATTTATTAATTTGTATTTTTAATTGCCTAAGCTAATTTTTAGAAAACAATTCTTAAAAATTAGAAAGTGGTAGACTTAAAAATTGAATTTAGAAATCGCTTTAGTTAATTTTACTACTCCCGAAAAAAATGAAAACACATTAAGTACAAATACTTTCTCATTTAAATTACACTTTTTTTGAACTAAATGGGAGTAAATTATGTTCTAAATTTTTTTGTTAACCTGCCTTAAAACTAAGATTTTTTCTTAAAAACTGATAAATTTTTATTATACTCTTTTTTTCTTAAAATCAAGAAAAATTACTTAAGAAAGGTATGAACTATTTCTGAGTATATAAACTACTTCATTTTTACCCAAACATATGAATTTTTATTCATTTTAGGAAAATTTTTCGAAGTTTTAATAAAATTTACTTAAATTGAGGAAAATTTTTAAACTATTTTAAAGGAAATTTTGGATTAATTTTTAGTTCATGTCTTTTTTTTTGTGTATGAAATTTTTGAAAAAGGTTCTTATTTGCAAAAGTTGTATATAAAGGTTCAACCGATTTTTCATACAAATTTCTATCTGAATTCTTCTTCTCTTTTTTAATTTTGTTGTTGGTTTTCGTTTAAATTTTAATAATCTTTTTAAGCATAAATACAAACTATTGTAAATATTTATTATAGGATTGGATTTATTTGATATGATACATGATATCGATATAATCAAATCAAAATATAACATATTTTTATACCTAATTTTATAAAGTTTTATTTTATTTGATTTAATTATACAGAACCAACCGGGATTTAATAATAAAAATCAAAAATTTTTCTCGTATAATGCGAGATATAAAAGCAGATACAATCCCTCTATATAGGGCGTTTTTCTCCCAAAATTAAATATCTTGAATATTTTTGAATTTAGTACATTTTTTTGTGGCAAGGATAAGGCGGTCATTATACGGAGGAATACAAACACACACGTATGAATACACTCACAATATTTTTTCTTAACATCTACTGTCTATGCACATTTAATGAATTGTAAAATCAGTTAAAAAGGGGGCTACGTTTAGAGCAATTATATTTCGTCGTTTGCCAAATAATTTAAATGTAAAAATTGTAAAAACAATATATTTTTCGTTTATTTTATTTCTCAATATAAGTACTATGAGAACTGTTTGTTTTTAACTAATATAAAAAGTGCGTATTTTTGTGTACATATTTTGATATATAAATTTATATGTATATTTTTGTAATTTTAATATTTATTAAATTGAAAACAACTTTGCTGATTTATGATGAGGACGTATGTATGTGTATGATACATATGTTGAATTTCATATACATGCCTTTGTAATAGTAAATAACACCTAAACAATAACCAAATAAATGCTTAAAAGTTTTCCAAAGAGTGATATTAGAGAGTAGAGATCTTTTAGAAAAGAATTCCAAAAAATAAGAAAACAAAAATATTTGAAATGTTTTGTTAGAATCTATGAAACATTAATCTCATACCCAAATGTATATCCGTTCAAATGCTTTTGAATGTACGGTTCTGTATTTACTCGTATGTAAAATATATAACCGCCATAATGAACCCGAAAGAACATACTAACGAACTCGAAATATACAGAAAACAAATATAAAAAAGGACACTTACTCAGATTCGATACGCGAGTGAGGGTGAAATACAACACAGAATACATATAATACATGTTATCCTTGTGTGGATATTTTTTATATACACATACTAATATATTTGCAATGCTATATTTATTTTTTGTTGATTCCTTTTATAGCGCACACACACATTCATTCACATAGTTAAACTCTGTCAGTTATACAGACCTCACTCACATCCATATATATTTATATTCATTCCGTGCACATGTAGGTACATACATTTCATCTATAAAAACGAAAGCCATATTCAACGTTTGCAAAAAGGACACTACACTCTTTATATGTTTGTACGTATGGATGTGTGCATATACGTACGAACGTTGCCATAAAACCATTAGTGCCAACGTCCCTTGTGTACACCATCATCATCATTCACTCATTTACTATTTTAACCACCCGCTTCAAAGAATGTTAGACTCTTGTCCACCCCCATTGGGTGAATATATTGTAGGACATAACAAGTACAATACGAAACGCGACGCCATCCATGCTGATGCTGAAGTTGATGTGATGTAAGAGCCATTCAATAATGAACAAAATAACAAGAACAACAACAACAACAAAAAATCACCACCAGCACCCGCAGCAACAAAAGCAGTAGCGAAAATGTTGTCGACTACTGTGGTAAATGTCGAGTTGAAAATGAATGTGGTGTAAAATTCATAGCATTACTCTGCGGTATATACATTAGGCTGGCACTTATGTGTGAAATGTAAGTTAATATTATTATTTATTGCTTTTACGCCGAAGCGTGGGCGCATACAAATATCATTGGCTGGTTAACGTAGCACATGTCCTATCCATCTTCATTTCCTTTCACAAATTTTAATAGCAATAGGTTTTATATTGCTTGTACGGTATAACTCCGAATTTGATACCCAGTTGTGCGGCCACAATATGTGGATAATGTAACACAGGGATCTCTTGACTAGAGTTTACAGCTTGTTGTTGATTTCAACAGTCGTGCGCCAAGCTTCACACCCATAAATTAACACCGAGAGAGAACGCTGCTTTTGAAGAGACGTATTTTTGTTTTGGTGCTGATAGGCCAACAAAAGGGGGTTTAGCCTTCTTAATTGTATGTAGCGTACCTCCGTCTGGTGTCATTTGGCTGCCTAGGTAGGATAAGGTGTGACTGATTCGATGTTCTGGCCATACAGAGCAAGTGGATCTGTGCGTACTGTATTTATATAAAGCGATTTGGGTTTGTCGGCATTGATCTTAAGGCCATATTTACTCTATATAGTATCGATATCGTTAATTTTACTTTAAATACCAGATTGACGTTTAGACAGACAACGTTGGTGCCACAATAATTGAGGGTTGGGTTGGAGGGTTATTGTCAATTTCCCCAATTAAAAAGTCATCAATAACTATGAGGAACAGTAATTGTTATGAAATGCTGTTGATTCTAAAAAAAAATAATAAAATTAACAAAACCAAAGTATCACAATTTGATCAAAGGTAGAATTTTTCAAACTTTAATTTTGAAATAACATTTTTAAAGAGAAATCTTCTTTGAGCGTAAACTCGAACAACAAATGCAGTTACAGAAAATTGCTTTATACAGTAGCGATATTTTATTATAAATTGAATAAAATCAAGTTATTTTTTTATAACAGGTATCATCCCTTGATTTTATAAAGCGAAGGACATAATTGCTCCGGAGGAATTGTATGTATTTTGTTTTGGCCAAAAATAAAAAAATTTAATGTCAGAAATCGAAACAATTATTAATGATTTTTAATAAAATATTCCTTAACAAAGAGAAAACAAAAAGAATTAATTACAAATATTAATTTTTACCGAAGTTATAGAGTCTCAAAGTTACACTTTGTAAATCACTTCAAATATTTCTGTATAAATAAAAAAAAAAGTTAGCCTAAAATATTACAAGTATAGTAATCCCATGTTTACTTTCCAATATATAAAAAGTCTCTATCACCTCCACTGGAAAAGGACCTATCCCAGGACGCGTCACGTGAGCTGTTAATTCTGATAGAGACCGGTCACGGGACCAGTCACTTTAACATTAGCTTGTCCTTGTAGGGGGTTAATTGACCTCTGTGACATGTCACAGGACTGGTCTAAAAGAACATGTCATGAATTTTAAACCGGTCACGCTATAGGTACTTAAGGAACCGGTCCTCCTTTCACCAATCTCGTGATATGTATTTTCGGAACCGGTACAGTTTTCACCTATCTCGAACAGGTTTCAATTTCCAACTGACCCCTTTTTCCCCGCAGGGACGTATTGGGTCTGAAAGTACTAGTCTCGTGTTAGGTGAAAACAGTGCCGGTTTCCAAAAACTTACCACATGCTCGGTTTAAAATACATGTTCTTTTAGATCAGTCCTGTGTTATGTCACAGAGGGCAATTGACCACCTCCTAGGATAAGACCATTTGAAAGTGACCGGTTGTTTTCATATAAAAAACCGGTGCCGTGACCGGTCCCTATCACAATGAACATTCCCGGGATATGTCCTTTTCCCGCAGGGTACATACGGAATATGTACGAATTTTGGTTCAACTTAAATCGTTTTTGAAACTTTTTTATCCTTTTTGAGTTCAAGGACATTTGCAAGCTGGACATATTCTTGCTTATAAATCGACAAAACTTGATATACAGAATTCTGGCTATATTTTTAATAGTTACACCAATTTTCGTCGAATTGCAACCATTTTGTAGTTTTTATTTTAATTGCAGGATATATGGCAGCTATGCATATCCGATTCTGGCCAAATTTTGTATTTTTTATATATAATGAATATAATAAAGTGCACCAAATTTCAATTTTTTCTATTTTTGCGCCCTCGTTATTTGAAATCATGAAACTGTGCTGTCTTAGTAAGAAGTTTATTTCGGACAATCTTTGGCAAATATTATTTGGGCCACATTTCAATGTGATACCGTATGGTGTAAAATTTGGTGAACGCACAAAAACAAGACTTTTTAGTTTTTTATTTTGCGTGAACCGGTAGTGCCGTGTGCAAAAATTAAATCCTCTTGGATTTTGGTTCTGGGAACCCTTAGGAACATTTCCACAAAATTTTAAGAAAATCAAAAATGGTCCAGCAACAATTTTTCTTTTTTTTTCGGTGTTTTCATATAGAATGACTCCATAATCAAATGTTTGTATTTTTTTATTGGTAAATTTTTATTTATAAAATGTTAATAAAAAACCTAATAGGTCTGTACGAGATAATTTTGGGTAATGTCTGGTAAAATGAGAGTAAGCAAAAAATTCTCTCACAAAATCATAAAAATGCCCAAAATACTGCGAACGCACAAACGCACATTTCATACCCAAAATAAACGTCAAATTTATTCATATTAAAAAACAACTTAATTAATAAAAATATTTGAAACTGAAAATAACTATTTACATTTTCAAATGTATTTTTCATTATTAAGAAAAAAAAGTTCTTTATATTAAATTTTTTATTTAACTTTAATTTTTTCACAAATGCAAAACAGCTGATATATTAGCAGCAGGTGATGATTTGACAGTTTTAGCATTTTACCCAAACAAAACGGGTAAGTTCTGGTAAAAAGAGAAACACAATTACTATCTTATGAACGGTTTCATTTACCTAATTTTTGTTACAGGAAACGCTCTTTGGTAAGATTGGGTACCCGCAGTCACCCGCTGTAACGTACGTCCAGTGGCGTGCCCAGGGGGGGAGACCTGGGCCCCAGAGCCCGAAATTATTTCCAAAATACAATTTTTTTACTATGTTTAATATACATATATACAAAATAGCTTGTATTTTTTGCTTCTAATTGATTTTTTTTTGCAAAACCAATTGATTTTTTTTTGCAAGTCACATGGGGTTTTATACGATTTTGCTGAAATTTGTGTAGAAATGAGAAGAATTTGCTTTGAAATCAGGGAGATTTGCTCAATTTCCTCTCAGTTACCGAACCGTGTGTTATGCAAAAAAAATATTTGGCCGCTTCTTGGACTCGGGAAGATTTATGGTTGCAGAAAACAGGTATTTAAAAAAAATTTATGTTTTGGGCATAACTTTTTTGTATCTGAACCGATATTTCCGAGTTTTTTCAGCAAATATGTTATACTAAAGATTTTCGATCTTTTGCTATATAAGGTCATATTACAGTTCTAGAATAGTGTTTTGTTGTTTGTGTATAAAAGGTGAAGAGGTGAAAGAAAAGAATTTCAACAAATCGTTAAAAGAAATCACTAGAACTGCATGTGTTTTATTTCTACAAAATAGTTTGATTTAGCTGGCTTTATTAAAAAATATTCTTAATTTCTTTAGCTTAATTTTAAAAATGTGAGGGAAAATAGTATATAAATTTTTTTTTTTATAAATTATTATAAGTTATGACCTAAAATAGTTGCACTCAAAGGGAAATTATGTATAAAATTTTCTTAAAACATGAGAAATAAAATGGTTTAAAAATCTTTTTATAAATTCTTTTAAATCGGAGCAAAAAATAGAAATAAACCCGTTGGTATTTTGTTTGTATCAGAGGGTTTTTATAAAAATTTTGATGTTATTTATGGATTATTTAATTATTAATATAAAATTTTATTTAAATTAATTATTAAATGTTAAAAAAAAAAACAAAAATAAACAAAAAAAGTCTTAAGAAAAAAAAAATTGTACAAAAAAAAAAGTTGAATTGAGCGAGTGTAGGATTCGAACCCGCGGTCTTAGAGAAAAAAAAGCATTTGTGACATAGCGTTTAGAAAACTGAGCTATTAAGGTCATGTGGAATCATCGCTAACAGAATTAAATAAACAGTTTTCGTTCAATAGGGATTTGTTTGGTTTTTATTTAAATGACAAATCTTTGTATGTGTTTGTTGTTTGTGTATAAAAGGTGAAGAGGTGAAAGAAAAGAATTTCAACAAATCGTTAAAAGAAATCATTAGAACTGCATGTGTTTTATTTCTACAAAAACGTTTGAATTAGCTGGCAAATTTGCATTTGGGATTTTATTTCGGTTTTTTATTAAAAAATATTTTTAATTTCTTTAGCTTAATTTTAAAAATTTAAAGGAAAATAGTTTATAAATTTTTTTTTATAAATTATTATAAGTTATGACCTAAAATAGTTGCACTCAAAGGGAAATTATGTATGTATAAAATTTTCTTAATATATGAGAAATAAAATGGTTTAAAAATCTTTTTATAAATTCTTTTAAATCGGACCAAAAAATTGAAATAAAACCGTTTGTATTTTGCTTGTATCAGAGGGTTTTAATAAAAATTTTGATATTTTTAGCCTATTTATGGATCATTTAATTATTAATATAAAATTTTATATAAATTAATTATTAAATTTAAAAAAAACAAAAAATAAACAAAAAAAAAAGTCTTAAGAAAATAAAAAAAAATGTGTAAAAAATGTGTAAAAAAGTGAATTGACCGGGATTCGAACCCGCGGCCTTAGAGAAAAAAAAGTATTTGTGACATAGCGTCTGGACAACTGAGCTATTGAAGCTCACACAAAATTATCGTTAATAGAGGTACATATATAAAAAGTCTTCGTTCATTAGAGATTTGTTTGGTTTTTATTTAAATGACAAATCTTTGTATGTGTTTGTTGTTTGTGTATAAAAGGTGGAGTTGAAAGAAAAGAATTTCAACAAATGGATGTGTTTGTTATGCGTAAAATTCTACATACATATTAAACAAAGGGATTTAGGGATTTTTGCTAATACCTCAGCCATTTATTAACCGATCTGTCTGATTTTCAATAGCAAACAGAAATGAATCACATCTAACAGAAATAAATAACAATCAAGTCCTCATCATGTCTGGGTTCTTCGGAAAACCCATTTCAACACACAGACGGACATCGTTTAATCAACTTCGCTCTTCATAAGGACCCAGAACATATGTACTTTAAAGGGTCTAAGATCCATATTCTATAAATTACAAACGGAATGACAAACTTATATATACCCTTCCACCTGTAGTGAAGGGTATAAAAAATATATGTAGTATATTGTTTTTAAATATTGTATTTTGTGTGGGTGTGTGCTGGCTATATAAAATCCAAACTAAATTCAGGCATCCAAATTTCTATGAAGTTTTAAAAATTGTTCAAATATCTTCCCAATGAAATTTTAAAATCTTTTCTCAAATTATATTTAGTTTAGATTTTATTTAGCTACCTCGCACAGGTCCTAAGTGAAATTATTTAATTTGTATATTTTTTTTTTCTTTTAAAACAAAAAAAATCGTGTTTCCAATTGTATTACTTTATTTGTAACTATCTAATCTGATATTCAAATATCACATAAAGTCTTAACTGGAAACCCCAAAATTTTAGATTTAAGAGTTTATTTTTATATTAAAACACATGTATTTAAAATTTAAAATATTTAATTAACAACTTAACTTATACAGACTTTCATAATAATTGCTATATTTCGTGTTCCGTTGAAGTCTATATATGAAAACAAGTAGTTATAGATATAGAGATATAAAAATAAAGTTTTTTCATAAAAAATAAACAAAATTGTCCAAAAATGACATTTGAAATTAAAAAAAAAATCCGAAATAAAAAAATACAATTTAAATACAAAAAAAAATCAAATAAAATTCGAAAATTCACAATCGATACTTAATAAGATCAATTAAAATTAAAAAATACCAAACGCATTGAAATTCATTGAAATTCGACAAATATTTATTTTATTTAATTTGGTGTTTTTGAGTTTCAATTGATGCTTTATAAATTACATGATAGCATATCGTGCTATTTTTTATTTTTAAAGATTTTATATAGTTCACAGTGGCATTGTGCAAAATGGCTCCAAGAAATATGTTGGGGCAAATTTTCATAATGAAAATTAACACTAAAAATATAATGAAAAATTACCCCAACCAAATGAAAATTAGCCCCAAAATTAAGTTTTGGGCATATTTTCATCTATTAGATTGAGACTTTTATTCATTATGTAAAATAACACTAATTTGAAGAAATAAAATATTACCCCAAAATATGCAAAGCAAAGAAATGTTGCTTATGCACAGCATTATACGCATTTATATTGCATGGAATCAATAACATACAAATGTACTCTTTAGAAACATTAAAGTTACCTGGTCAACCTAAATTGAAATATTTTAAAGAATTAGAATAAAAATCATTTTATATAAATCAAATATTTTATTGATGCGCAACCACTGCCTTTCAAAATAGTTAAAAAATTAAGTGAATTTCTGCTCTCCGTCAATGAGTGTGTCCTTCCAGCCTGTTCTTATTTAATTTGCTGGTAACAATGGAAGTTCCATCAATTTTCGATATGTGGTTTTTGTAGCATCGGACGAAATTATAAAATTTTATGGCGAATGGTTTTTAATAACATTGCGTCTTAGAGCTTGGCAATTTTGAAACTTTTAAGAATTATATTTATTTTTATATACGAAAAACAAAATTTTCGCCTGCGGCACCAGCTTCTACAACAATTAATATACGAAAAACATAATGAAAATTTTTTAACAAAAATTGCGCGATTTTTGGTTTCGTAGCAAAACAGATTTTTACAACACAAAAACAATCAAAATGTACTTAAAATTGGATCTCAGTCAATGTAATAGATAAGTTTTAAATAAAAATTGTTTTTGAATTTAAAATAAATTTTGTTTTAAATGCTTCAAAAAGGTTCAAAAATTAAGGTTTAGAAATTGCCCCCGAAACGAAGTCCTGCGCACGCCACTGCGTACGTCGAACACACCTAATATCTCATTACTTAATTTTTGTAGTTAATTAATTTTCGCACTACATACAAATATAGCTTCTTCACAAGAGGTGTGCTAGGTGTTCTATTGTGCAATTGGAAACAGAGTTGTTGAAATTAAATTTAAAAATATATAACAATAAATTATAGTTCGATACAACATTACACCAATGTTTAGTGTGCAATACTTAAGGGTGCTAACAGAAAGAAAACACCAACAGAAAATTATCGATAGTGAAATAAAAAATATAACAACTCTATTTTTTTAATTCTACAATACAATACACAACACAAACAATACTTCACTCACAATATATTTTCCGTTACCGACTGTAGTTTATTTAAAAAGAAATACGTTAAGTTTGTTTTTAAAAGAAGAATCAATTAAAATTCATAGAAATATATTTTTTAACTATTTGATCAGTCATTCAAAAAACAAACTATAAAAATTTACAGACATTCAGTAGGAGTTGATATTTTCTGTTAAATGTAAAATTTTATGTTTTCTGTTTTTAAAAATTCAAATTGATATAATTCTTTTTTGTTTTTTTACCAAAATAGTTTGTATATATACAAAATTATTTCAATAAAAATTTCAAGAAATTATTCAAATCTAAATACACACAAGAAAATTAAATAATATATACATCTGTGTGTGCTGTGTTTTGTAAAATTTCATACAAAGAAAAAAATTTTCAATTTAAAAAACAAACCCAGAAATCGTTTTTTTCTATTTTTTGTCAGTTAAAAATTTATGGTTATTTTGAACAACTTTCTATTGTTTTTACTACTTTTGTTAGTTATTAAACAATGATTGAAAATAAACAACAAAATGGGCTGAATATAATGAAAAATCAGCAGTCCTCTTTTTGATTGTATTTTCGATTAATTTAATATGTATTTTAGATTATTTTTAACGAAATAATATTGTGAGTGTTGGTACACCTTATGAACTCCTATGTAGCTTTGTAAAATTATTTATATTCAATTTTTCAAATTCAAATGCTTAATTTTTATTTGAATCTTCCTTTTTATCAAATTCAAATTATATTTATTTTGTTTTACTGCTCTTCTCAAATTTGTCTGTATTCTAAATTCAAATTTGGTACAAAAAAGTTTAAAATTGATTATTGTGAAAATGTTTAGATGCTTAGACATGTATGTTTTAATTTTGAGACTGTGGTTCAAATATCTGTCTTTGAAGTATTATTATATTTCATAATTTTATTAAGAAAACTCATGTGAAATGGACAAAAAAGGCAGTTAGTCAGCGTCAAATTCGAAAAATTTTTTGTGTTGCTGACAAATAGGCATCAGACATGTCTATAACACGGCTTTGGTAAATGTCTACACTTATTGACATTGTCTTTAAAACACATTAAGCATCGGGGATATATACTTAAAATATTATGTATAACAGCTTTGAGCCGATTTCCCTCGTGTTAACATGCAGAGTAAAAACCTGGTTGGGGCAATATTTTTGGAATTATGGTTGGGCCATCCATAGTTGTATTATAATATAGTTATTATATTAATAAAATAATCATAATTTTAAATAATATGGTCCCTACGGTAATATTATGATTCGAAGCTATAAAAAAGGTCTTTCAATTTAAGAAAATTTATATTAAGGACTTTTTCAAGAAAACTTCTTTGATTCGAAGGACTTATTTAAAGAAAAATACTTGAAAAAATTTTTTAAATTCCAAGGAGTTTTGTTTTAAAAAAAGGGATACCACAGATATTTTCTAATAGAAAAATTCTTAGATCCTAAGAACATTTTTAAGATTTTTTGGATAGACATTTTTTGGAGTTCCATAATTATTATATTTTTTCATAGTTAGAATTTTTGTTACTACAGTATTGTTACAGCTAACCATGTTATAAAAATTAGAAGGTGGCAATCATGAAATACAAGGTTGGCCGTTTAAAATTTTAAATTTGAATCGGCTATAAAAAAGTACTGATTATTTTTTCAAATTTCATAGTTCAACATATATATATTTATTACCAAATCATATTTATAATAAGTTTCACCTTAATATAAGGCATTTTATGCCAACTGTCTAGCATAACAAAGTACTATCTCTGGTCAATGCTAAACTTGCTATGACATGTAATAAGTTACTTTAAGTTAATTTAATTTTAAATTATTTTATAAAAAAAAAAAACAAAAATCATAAAATAAATGAATTCACTTTATGACACCAATATTTTAAGAAAATGTTCTTATTGAATGTATAAAACTTTTAACAAATGAAGCATACCGACGCATAAGCAGGTGAAAATTGTAGAACTTTATTTATTTATTTATTTATTATACCCTTCACCACAGGTGGAAGGGTATATAAAAGTTTGTCATTCCGTTTGTAATTTCTACAATATTGATCTTAGACCCTATAAAGTATATATATTCTGGGTCCTTATGAAGAGCGAAGTTGATTTAACGATGTCCGTCTGTCCGTCTGTGTATTGAAATGGGTTTTCCGAAGACCCCAGACATGATGAGGACTTGATTGTTATATATTTCTGTTAAATGTGATCCATTTCAGCTTGCTATTAAAAATCAGCCAGATCGGTTGATAAATGGCTTAGATATTAGCAAAAAACCAGGACTACCTCTAATTTTTTCCGTAAAATCCCTTTGTTTTTGAATGTATGTTGAATATTACGCATAACAAACACATCAATTTCTTTTCTTTCACCTCTTCACCTTTTATACACAAACAACAAACACATACAAAGATTTGTCATTTAAATAAAAACCAAACAAATCCATATTGAACGAAAACTGTTCATTTAACTCTATAAACGATGATTCCATATGTCCGTCATAGCTGAGTTGTCTAAACCCTATGTCACAAATACTTTTTTTCTCTAAGAAAGTTCGAATCCTACTCAAGACACAATTCAACTTTTTTTTTGTACATTTTTTTATTTTCTTAAGACTTTTTTTATTTTTTGTTTTTTTAACATTAAATAATTAATTTAAATAAAATTTTATATTAATAATTAAATAATCCATAAATAGGCTAAAAACATCAAAATTTGTATAAAAACCCTCTGATACAAACAAAATACAAACGGTTTTATTTCTATTTTTTGCTCCGATATAAAAGAATTTATAAACAGAGTTTTAAACCATTTTCTCATATATTAAGAAAATTTTATACATAATTTCCCTTTGAGTGCAACTATTTTAGGTCATAACTTATAATAATTTATAAAAAAAAAACTTATAAGCTATTTTCCTTCAAATTTTTAAAATTAAGCTAAATAAATTAAAAATATTTTGTAATAAAAAAGCGAAATAAAATACCAAATGCAAATTTGCCAACTAAATCAAACATATTTGTAGAAATAAAACACATAACGATTTGTAAAAAAATATTTTTTTGGTCGAAAAAAGCTTTTTTAGAACTAAAAAGATTTTTGAAAAAAAATATGACAACACTGATTGGCATTATGATCGTGATTGTTGTTGTTTTTATTTTATTTGTTGAACTTTTTGTCTTTCATCTCCTCACCTTTTACCCACAAACAACAAATCCATACAAAGGTTTGTCATTTTAATAAAACCCAAACAAATCTGTTTTAAACGAAAACTCTTTATTTACTTCTATTAACGACGTTTGCTTATGTCCTTCAATGGCTCAGTGGTCTAAGCGCTTTGTCACAAATACTTTTTTTCTTTTAGTCGCGCGATCGAGCCCCGTCAATGTTTTTTATTTTTATATTTTTTTAACACTTTTTTTTTATTTTCTTAAGACTTTTTGTTATTTTAACAAAACAAATGCGTCCAGCACAGTTGTCTTAACGATGTCGGTCAGCTTTTCTGTATAATTGGAGAACGGAAAGAGGAAAAGTTTCCAAATAAGGTGCAGGCAATACACAATACACAACATCTGACCAAATGTGGGCGGGATCCTTTAATTGGGCGTGGCACAAAATAGATTAATTTATATCTTAAAAACGGTAAGACCGTAATTAAATACTCCATAAATGGGCTAAAAACATCAAAATTTTTATAAAAACTAAAATATAATATGACCTATGGATACGTCTTATATATCCAAAGATCGAAAATCTTTAGTAGAACATATTTGCTGAAAGTAGTTATGACCAAAACATAAATTTTTTTTAAATACCTATTTTCGGGAACCATAAATCTTTCAGAGTCCAAGATTTATCACTAAACTAAATGGTAAATTTCCACTTAAAGATGTCCGTATATAAATCTGTCCATTCCATATATGTCCATATATAAACTTCACTATTTTCCCAACCATGGTGAAGGGTATATAAGATTCGGCATAGCCGAATTTAGCCGCTCTTACTTGTTTATTTATTTATTTATTTATTTATTTATTTATTTATTAATTTATTTATTTATTTATTTATTTATTTATTTATTTATTTATTTATTTATTTATTTGTTTATTTATTTATTTATTTATTTATTTATTTATTTATTTATTTATTTATTAATTTATTTATTTATTTATTTATTTATTTATTTATTTATTTAGTTATTTATTTATTTATTTATTTATTTATTTATTTATTTATTTATTTATTTATTTATTTATTAATTTATTTATTTATTTATTTATTTAATCAATACAGCACAACAAGAACTAGTCTTATATAATAGTACAGGAGAGATGATTGCACAATATGATTTTGTTTGAAGTGGAAAAAAGTTGTTAAATCAAAATTATATAAAACTTGTTATAACATGTTGACATTTAATAAAATTGAAAACAAATAGTGTAGAAAAAATTAAAAAATTCATTAATTGAATGAAAATTTTCCTGTGGCTGAATGTCGAAGGAACTTCATCGTTTTAATGCTAAAATGTATTACACGTAATGCTAAAATGTATTGACACGTAATTTCTTGCGGCGGGACTGTTGGTATGGATTGTCTCATATGTAGTTAAATACATACACAGAGAAAACAAATTTATTGTGACAATCAAATTTTTTGCCCACTGAATGGTTTGGTTACACCAACCGATTAATTTACTTGTCGTAATCAAATGTATTTTAGAGAAATTATAAATATAATGTTTCAACTGAAATTAAGTTGTATTGTCTGACTTTCTCTATCGGTTCCTGCAACCGAAATATGCATTTGGCAAAAAATTAGTTGTAACAATAAATCTGTTTTTTCTCTGTGTACAGATATTTATTTACATACATATGAATGTTTGTTTTTGTACAACAACATTCAAACATACATATGTAAACTTTATCATACGACTAACTTTAATTCCAAAGCTTTTCAGTACATACTCGTAGAACTTTTTGAGCCAAGTACAAAATTCCATGTACTACAGACATCTCATACGAAATTTAATGTAAAAACATACATACTACTACATACATAAGTATGCACATATATTTGTTTATATATACCCTTATGGAGGGTTAAATTCTTACTATCCTGACTTAGTCCTACTTACCCATTCCAATCGTATTTGTTTTTTGTTTTAAACAGAAACTTACTTTGTCATTGTTTCTGTCTTTTTTTGTGTACTTATTGCAAAGTAGCATGGGCAAACATCTGACGGAAATATATGTACGTATGTATGTTATATATGCTAGAGGGGTCCAAAAAATTAAAGTGAATTTTAAAAATTCCGATTGAGCTACTTGTTCGGTTTTCATTCAAAAATTACTGATATGAAGTTTTAAGGATATTGGACAAAAAAAAAGAAATCGGTGCGGAAATCAAATAAATATTCTTTTAATGTTATGCTAAAAAGCTACTCGTACTTTTAATTATTTTTTTGTCAAATAAATATTTAAATTAATATTCTATTAATGTTATGATAAAAAAGTTACTTTTGATTGGTTTTGTTGTCAAAATTCCCATTAAAAATTTAGTGATAGCTTATTATGTGTTATACAGCTACTCATATTCAATGCCAGCTCTTTGCATATTGCATTACCTTCAAAGTGAAAATAATCGATTACTAGTAATGTGTTTAAACTTCTTCTTTGGTAGTTAAAATCTATTTTTGGTTTCGTTATTAAAATATTTTTATTCAAATTGTTATAGTGCTTCCAATTCGGTTAATCGATTAACCGATTCCTCGATTAACTTAAAACTCAAATAATTATTCGACCCAATTAATCCATTAAAATAGGTCGATTAACCAGTTAATTTTTAATATGAATTTTTGTGTTATTTTTCTTAAAACTTTCTAATTTTCTGAACTTTGGACAGAGAATCGTAGAAAAAACCTCAACCAAAATACAAGCAAATTATTTTCAAATCGACTGAATCAAAGCAAATGTCAATTAAAAATAAATTTTAAATAATATATAATTAAATTTTCATGTAAAAAAATTGAAACAGAGCTTTCAACCTCATTTAAGCTGACAAAAAATATCAAAGTTTTATGAAAGCTAGATCCTCTAAGCAGAGCTTTAACAAAAAACCTATTAAAATATATATTTTTCTCCTTAGCAATCAAACACGTGACTAGGTTTATTCCTAACAAGCACTATGACGTGACTTATTTGAAATTTCTTTAAATTCGAAAACTGTATTTTCTAAAAAAACAGTTTCATTTAAAACTCTTTGGAAAAAATTATAAAAACTAAAAAGTTTGTTCCTAATTCGATTTATCAACAAATTATGATGAAGTAGGAACTTCAGTAGAATTAAATTGTTTAGTCAAAAATATTTAAGAATTCGCTTATTTGAAATCCTAATTGCACAAACACAGAAAAATCGGCGAGGACTTGTATGAATATGCGTGATTTTTGTATCCAGGCAGTTTTATCAAATTTTGTTACTGAATTTCGCAAAAACTATTCATACCAAATTTTTAAGAATTTGTTATGGAATTTTTTTGAATGCAGCTCTTGTTTATTTAGGCCTTTTTTTATTTTAGACAGTAAATAAAATAAAATCCAAATCTATCGACTGTGTATACGCGTTTTTAAGTTTTTACACTCAGAAAAAAATTAGTAGAAAATTTTGTAAACGGTGTTCAATCCCACTTTGCTATTTTTGTACTGATTATTATTTAGCAAATCTTTTTGCTATTTACATTTTACGAATTACAGAAATTTTCAAGAATATTTACAAATTTTTGTTGCTAATTTCAGAAATCATTTTAAAATTTTTTAAAACCGATTTGCTAAAATTAGCAAAAAATTTACTAATTTAAAAAACTTAAATTGCCTTAAAATTTCTGAAAATAGGACATCCACTTAAAATAGCACTAAAAAGTTTTTTAGTTGTAAAAATCAGCCCTACACTCACCAAAAAAAGTCTGTAATGGCAACTGAAAATTTTGCTGTTATTACGGGAAATTCTGCTAATTTGAGCCCAGCGGTATTTTTTGCTAATCTTAGCAACACATGTCTGCTGACGTGTAGTACAATGAAATTAGTAGAAAAATTATTAGCCGCTACTAAATTTTAGTAGACTTTTTGTAAAGTGGAATTTAAAATCTGTTTGCTAAAATCAGCAAAAAGAATTACTAAATATTATTTATATTAGTAAAAAGCTTTGAATTTATTTTTCTTATCGAGCATCAAAAATTTTGATTATATTTTTTAAAAAACGAATTAATCATTTGGTTTTAATTTGGTAATTTCTGTTTTGAAAAATATTTTGGTCAATTTTTTTTTACTTTTAAGGTTTAATTTTAACTAACCCTAAAAACAAGGGCGGATTTTTAGAACTAAAAAACCTTTTTAGTGCTATTTTAAGTGGATGTCCTCTTGTTAGACATGAGTCGGTATATTCACTTCCGATCCCTTTTTTAATCTATGTAACATTTTAAGACAATTTAAGTTTGTAGGTGTAACATTTCCTTCAATATCCACTTTTTAAAAATTAGTAAAATTTTTTGCTAATTTTAGCAAATCGGTTTTCAAAAATTTGTAAAATGATTTCTGAAATTAGCAATAAAAATTTGTAAATATTCTGTAATTTGTAAAATGTAAATAGCAAAAAGATTTGTAAATAATAATTTTTTACTAAAAATCAGTACAAAAATAGTAGAGTGGGATTGAAAACCGTTAAAAAATTTTTCTACTAACTTTTTTTTGTGAGTGTAAAAACAATTAAAATTTGACATTAAAAGTAAAAAAAAATAGCTAAAGTATTTTTCAAAGCAGAAATTACCAAATAAAAACAAAATGATTTATTCGTTTATGTTTTAACAATTTTTAAGATTTTTAAGCCTTTGATTTTCTTTTTAATTTTGTATAAAATATTTTTTTGAAAAAAATAAAATAAAAAAAATTTGATGCTCGATAAAAAAAATAAATTTAAAATTAAGATATTAGTAATATTTAGTAACTTTTTTGCTGATTTTATCAAACAGATTTTAAAAAAAAGTATACTGAAATTAAGTAGCGGCTACTAATTTTTTTACTAATTTCATTGTACTACACGTCAGCAGACATGTGTTGCTAAGATTAGCAAAAAAAAAAAACGTTGGGCTCAAATTAGCGAAATTTCCCGTAATAACAGCAAAATTTTCAATTGCCATTAGAGATTTTTTTGGTGAGTGTACTTCCACTGAACACGTCTGACATTTTATTTTTAAAGAGTCGTCAGATTCCTCTAAAAAAAAACAAGATTATAAGGCATGGTTCTTTAAAAAATCTCAGGAATTTTCCTAAACAAACACTTTTGAAACCAACGCAGTAGACTTAACTTGATATTTCATCAAAAAGCAGCTTTAATACATTTATTTTGCATTAAACGATTAATCACCACTTTTCCGATTAATCGACCCGAATAACCCATTAATCAATTTCCTTCATTTCTCGAATAATGACCTTACCGAATAATGGGCAGGGTCGAATAATTGGAAACACTAAATTTTTAAGAAAAATCAGTTGATATATGAATTGTAAGTAGTTATTTTTGTCTTACACTCAGAAAAAAAGTTAGTAGAAAAAGTTGTAAACGGTTTTCAATCGCACTCTACTACTTTTGTACTGATATTTAGTAAAAAATTATTATTTAGCAAATCTTTTTGCTTTTTACATTTTACAAATTACAGAATTTTTACAGAATATTTACAAATTTTTGTTGCTAATTTCAGAAATCATTTTACAAATTTTTGAAAACCGATTTGCTAAAATTAGCAAAAAATATTACTAATTTTAAAAAAGTGGATATTGAAGGAAATGTTATTTCTAATTAAAACTTACACCTACAAACTTAAATTTCCTTAAAATGTTACATATATTAAAAAAGGGATCGGAAGTGAAGATACCGACTCATGTCTAAAAAGAGGACATCCACTTAAAATAGCACTAAAAAGGTTTTTTAGTTCTAAAAATGCGCCCTAAAAAGAATTAAAATTTAATCATAAAATTAAAAAAAAAATTAACCAAAATATTTTTCAAAATAGAAATTATCAAATCAAAACAAAATGATTAATTCGTTTTTTAAAAAATATAATCAAAATTTTTGATGCTCGATAAGAAAAATAAATTCAAAGCTTTTTACTAATATTAATAATATTTAGTAATTTTTTTTTTTTGCTGATTTTAGCAAACAGATTTAAAATTCCACTTAACAAAAAGTCTACTAAAATTTAGTAGCGGCTACTAATTTTTCTACTAATTTCATTGTACTACACGTCAGCAGACATGTGTTGCTAAGATTAGCAAAAAATACCGCTGGGCTCAAATTAGCAGAATTTTCCGTAATAACAGCAAAATTTTCAGTTGCCATTACAGACTTTTTTTGGTGAGTGTACTAGTTATTTTAACCTTTCGTAAACTAGTTCCTGTACTCCGTACTCGTAAGCTTGGAGGCAACTAGCTACCTCCAATGACATCCCTGTGTTGAAATAATGAGCCTATCAGCAAACTAACCCAGTATTTGGTAAGATCTTTTTTTCTGGGTTTTTTAAAAAAATTCTCCAAATGTAGGAAGAAGCATCTAATGTATTTCTTATGGAAAATATGCTTTTCTACAAAATCTCTGTGCAAAAAAAGCAAGTAAATACAGACAAATTAAGAAAAAAATTAAAGAAATTTTAGAGATATATCTGTGTATAAAACATGTTCAATCATGTCTTAATTTTCGTACAATCTAAAATAATTTGTCACAGTTTTAATATTTTGATGTTCTATTAAATGAATTGAGCACTCTTGTGCATGTTTTAAAAAGGAATTTTTAATATGTTTACAACTAATTAGATATTGTTGAATCTTATTAGATCTGGTGTCAGGTATGACCAGATCTGTGCTTATCTAAATATATTTTAGAAATTTTGTAATTTTTGTGATCAGATATGAGAAGTTCTGGCCAAAAGGATCATATCTTGTGCCAGATCTGTTTGTATCTGATACCATATCTAGTACCAGATCTTCACTATTTGAGCCGTCTTAAAAATAAAGGTAAACCAGTGTTTTTTGAATCTGATCATATATTGTATGTCCAGAGGAATTTGGATCTGATTATATATGGTGCAACAGATCAAGATAGATATGATCAGATCTTGTATTTGAACCTAAATTTAAGATTTAATTAGATCTAATGAGAACAAAAATTCATTTTGCAAAAAGGCTAGAAAAATGCATTATTTTTTAGTAAAAAAAACTATAGGGTTGTCCAACCATAATGCACGATGTTAATTGCAACAAAACCAAAAGTTTTCAGAGAATTATCTTATTTTTATTATGATAGAAAAATATATGACAATTATGTGGGAGACAAAATATCGGGTAAATGCTCGCCACGGTTCGGCGGCATACCTCTATACGATGGTCCATATTTTCAATGACTCTGATATATAATTGAGGTTTAATGCCGTTAATCTGGCGAATTATCTCATCCTTTAGCTCTTGACGTGAGATAACACGGCCATTTTCTCGCGCAAAAGAGCCATTGTTTCGTTGGATGTGTGGCAAGTGGCACCATACTGTTGGAACCACAATCTTAAAGAGCTGTTCAATTGTGTACCTCTGCATGGTTGAGTTTGTCAAACACTGAAACAAAGAAATGTCAAATTAAGTTGGGCAGAAAACTTGACGTTAAGGTGTGACTCACAATTAACATCGTGCATTATGGTTGGAGCACCCTTTATAACACCATAAATTATTACAAATTTGACAGGCCATTAATGCGCCAAAGACCACTTGACTATGAAATAAAAAAATTTGTTTGTGTAATTTTCGAATATGTACTGCTTTACCTTAAAGGAATTGTTTTGGTTTCTTACCTGCTGCCATGGTGAGTTTGGAATTGGGTCCTGTCCCACGATAAGTGAAAACGGAACCGGTTCCGAAAATACATATAACGAGATAGGTGAAAAGAGGTGACTGGTTTGTTCTTTTATGTTGGTTCTGTGAGATGTTCTCTGCGGTTAGTTGTGTGACAAGTTCTTTTAGACCAGTCTTGTGATAGAGGGCAATTGACCCCTCCTAGGACAAGCCCATGTTAAAGATACCGGTCCTTTTCACATAAAAAACTAGTCTAGTGACGGATCCCTGTCTCAATGAACCGGTAACGTGACATGTCCTGGGATATGTCCTTTTCCCGCAGGGAAGCTACGGCATTAGAAGCTCAAGAATGTTCTCTTTATGATAGTGATTTAAAAAAATTAAGTTTTCATTTTTGTAATTTGCCAGTAAAAATCTATTCATGTAGGTTATCTCTTATAGTGTATAAGATATTCCCATTTGAAATTTAAAAAAAAAAATTGAAAAATGTAAAATTTAATTTTCAAATGGGCTTTATATTTTGTATAAAAATTATGATTTGAATAATTACAGTTAGATTGCATTATATTAAGTGAAGATTCAATTGATAAACATGTGGAAAAAATGTTTGAGAAAAAAAAACTAACCCTTTATGCACTTGGGTTAAAAATTAAACATAATTTTGAAAACGTTTAAGCACAGTTTTTGGAAAGATAATTTCAGTATATACATTTTCCTGCACTCTTTAATAATTTGGTCTAATACATATATAAAAATATTTAAAACAAGGTTTTTGAAAAAAGAATAACAAAAAGAAATTTTTCATCTAGTAAACAGAATCAAATTTTCAATGGATTTCCTCGCCGACTGTTTTTATTCAAGCGTTACGACATTTCATATCAATTAATTTTATATGCAAACGAAAATAAATCGACCGATGGGATTCCAAAAATTAATTTTGAAAAATCTCCATACATCACTGAACCCCTCTAATATACACATGAACATAAATATATGTATATGGATTTGTGCATACTTAAATTCATTGAAAGACAAATTCAATCTAGCTGTATACGAAATTTGGGAAATAAATTATGTTCCTAAAAATAATTAGAATATTCGACAGAGCTTGAATTTAAAAGACTTTGTTCTACTAGTCTACCATTACTTCTTAGTATATTTTTGTGACATAAATTTATTTTAAATTGAAACCCAATTATTTTATTTTTTAAATTTTGTTTCTTGCAAACTGTTAAAAATAACCTATCAAACAATTTTCGCAATTTTTTGGTTGGAAACACGAATTATTAGACATCACCACATTTTAAGATTTACTTCTCCCACATTTATTGAAAAATAAGTGTTTTCTATCTCATACACTCATACACTCACATATTAAACTAATCCAAAACACAATCAAAAAGACGACTACTGACTTTTCATTACATTCAGCCCATTTTGTTGTTTATTTTCAATAATTGTTTAATAATCGACAAAAGAAGTAAAAGCAATCGAAGGTCGTTTAAAAAGACCATCAATTTTTAACTGGCAAAACGTAGAAAAAAAACGATTATTGTGTTTTTTTTTCTAATTGAAAATTGTTTTTATTTTATATAATTTCTTGTAATTTTTATTGAAATAATTTTGTATATAAACAAACTATTTTGGTAAAAAAAACAAATAGGAATTATATGAATTTATATTTTTAGAAACAGAAAACATAAAATTTTACAATTTACAGAAAATAACAACTCCTACTAAATGTCTGTAATTTTTTATAGTTTGGTTTTTGAATGACTGATTAAACTAGAAAAAAAAAATATGTTTCTATGAATTTCAACTGATTCTTCATTTAAAAACAAAATTTACGTATTACTTTTTAAATAAACCACGGTCGGTAACGGAAAATATATTGTGAGTGTGGATAAAAAAATCACATTGTACAAGTAATCAATTCAATAATATTTAGAAAAAGTAATTTTCTTCTGAGTGGTTGACAAATATAGTCTGTTAAACCATGTGTTGTTGCGGGTGGTGGTTCAAAATAAGACTGACGATGACCTTGTCGCTCAGGTCGAAAGTGTGGAACTCCCTCTAGCGCTAATCCTAACCATTTTTTCATATTTTTATTGAAAAATTAGTGTTTTCTATTTCATAGTAACATATATTTATGATTTTTTAAATAAAAAAATAACTTCCCATCTAAAAATCGAAATATATATGAGCATACATGATCATACATGGGCCTGTATATGATCATACATGGGCATACATGGGCATACATGGTCATATACGTCCATATATGATCTCATATATGACCATATATCTTCGGATCTGAAATTTGAGGGTATATGGTGATATATGTGCATATATTATCATACATGCTCATATATTATTCATGTATTCTCGTATATGATCATATACGTCCATATACCCTCAAATTTCGGATCCGAAGATATATGATCATATATGAGATCATGTATGGTCATATATTGAACAATGTATGGACGTATATGACCATGTATGCCCATGTATGATCATATACAGGCCCATGTATGATCATGTATGCTCATATATATTTCGATTTTTAGATGGGTTTTTACTAAATATTACTACAAAAACTATTAAGTGAGAACCGTTTTACAAGAAAGTACTAGAGAAAGTATTGGTTCTCGATATACATCGTTAAGCGAGTACCCGCAACAGAACCTATTCAACGCGACCAAAAATGAAAAATATGGGTTGAGTGCTTAAGAGATGCATAAATGTAAGGTATCTTATTTTACTAACTTTTTTGATTTGAAAGTCTTGATCAAATAAGGGCACAGACGGACTTTACAGGATCAAAAATCGATAATTTACGTTATTTATAATTGTATCCGTGTAGAAAATCTAACTCAAATATTGTACGTGAAAGTGATTACATATTACATTTAGGTAAACTTGGCAAAATTGTCTTTATTTTTCAATATTTTTTAGATATTTTAACTTCTAGATTTTAACTATTTAAAATTTCGAAGGGTATTAGTTAAACTCTATAAATTAGTCTTCTGCAGTCTTTAATTTAATAAGTTTCGCGATCCGCAAAATTGCAGTTTTGAATAATTCGCGATCAAAAATAAAATATTTAGCAATATTTCTTCATAAGTGAATGTAGTTATGGCTTAAATATCGTACTATGCAAAAACGCGTGATCCAAATGTTGTCGCTTATACTTTTATTCGAGCGAGACATTCATTTGTTAAACTTCAAAACATGTCACTTGTTTTTGCTGCATAAATATATTTCGAGTAAAAACAAATAAAATTTCCACTTACAATACAATTACACTTAACACAATACTGCTAATAGTTTCTGAAAACTACTTGTCAAATTCTATACAAATTTTAAATCAAAAACTAATAGTTTTTAAAAACTACTTTTTTTGAGTGTAGTGTAAATTGGGCTTTAACACAATAGTGGTAAGGAATTAAATGCTGAATTCCGGTGAAGAAGGGTAATCCCGGATCAAAATCCGTTGGAAAATAAAAAATTTTCGACTGTTCCCGTAAGCCGCGAGATTCCAAATGACATCACTGGCAGGGGTTGGGTTAAAATATTTACTAATTTTTACTATTTTTTTTTTACCCAAACGAATTTTTGAGCATAATACAGCAATGGCCTTGAAAATGCTGCTTGCACGACGTTGGCACACGCACACTATAAGCTGTTTCGTGTGGGTGTCATTTCTTCGGTCGGAATTAGTTTTTTAGTTTTAATAAAATTTTTTTCATCAGGAATGTTGTAGTTCGGTGCTAGATTGGACATAAAAGTTAAAGTTGATGTTTTCATTATTAGTATTATTTAGCTACGTATTAAAAAAAGCAGATTTAGAACGATTACATTTAATCACGAATGCAGTAATTCGGCCCCAGTTGTCTTTCAATACTTGTTGAGTTTCGGTCACATGGTAGGTACTTTAGGAACGGGTCCTCTTTTCGCTTGTCTCGTGATATGTGTTTTTAGAATTGGTCCAGTTTTCACCTATCACGGAACAGGTCCCAATTCCCAACTGACCCCTTTTTTCCCGCAGGGTTCTACTTGGGAAATAAACTGACACATTGGTTTATGTTTCCCATATAAATTTTCATTTAAAAAAAAAAACAAAGTTTATTACATAACAGTTTTTATGAATATAAAATTTGTATGCAAATATATGTAGTTAACGTTGATTGGTTTTAAAATAAGTTACCCGTCATAGATTTCAAAAAGTTAAATTTCATTCAAAACCACATTTTTGGAAGTTGTGAGAAAGAATTGCTTTATAAGAGGAAAATCAGGACTAAATGCTACTTCGGAATGAAGAATGAATTGATTCCTTAGAAATAAGTTCTATATATTTATACTGAGCCGTTTAAAGGGTGTCTCCAAACTTTTTCAAGAAAGGATCAGAAAAGACCTACAAAAATGTTCCTCGTAACAGTTAGTTAAATTATAGCGCGATATTTACACTCACCAAAAAAAGTCTGTAATGGCAACTGAAAATTTTGCTGTTATTACGGGAAATTCTGCTAATTTGAGCCCAGAGGTATTTTTTGCTAATCTTAACAACACATTTCTGCTGACGTGTAGTACAATGAAATTAGTAGAAAAATTAGTAGCCGCTACTAAATTTTAGTAGACTTTTTGTTAAGTGAAATTAAAAATCTGTTTGCTAAAATCAGCAAAAAAAATGACTAAATATTATTAATATTAGTATAAAGCTTTGAATTTATTTTTCTTATCGAGCATCAAAAATTTTGATTATTCATATTTATTAAAAAACAAATTAATCATTTTGTTTTAATTTGGTAATTTCTGTTTTGAAAAATATTTTGGTCAATTTTTTTTTTTACTTTTAAGGTTTAATTTTAATTGTTTGGCGCGGATTTTTAGAACTAAAAAACCTTTTTAGTGCTATTTTAAGTGGATGTCCTCTTTTTAGACATAAAGTCGGTATCTTCACTTCCGATGCCTTTTTAAATATATTGTTACGATTTTACCCTTTATAAAATCGTTTATTTACCTTTTAAATAAATCGAGTTCTTTCTATATTGCAAATAATAAACACCGTTTGAAATTATTTATAGCTCTATTTATTTATAACCGTCACTAAAAATAACAGAAATACACTTTAATAGCAAACTTTATTTACACGATTTAGATAAACTAAACGTTAGCCACACTTTAGTTCTTCACACTTTGCGTTTTACTTATAAACTGAACTAATTTGCCACCTTTCTGGCGTTTTTATATATGCGGGTTAAAATAACTAGAATATGGCAGCACCATCTGGAAGCTGCATACTGGCAACTTAGAGAATGTTCTTTTACAGTTTGACATAAGAAACATTAGTTATGGTAAAGGGTTGCCATTTAATTGTTTTACATTTCAGGGCTAACATATGGGGATTTGCATTTCTACGAGTAAATGGAATTTCTATAACACTGCCGCCCAATTAAGTCTGTTCGTCCCGAACAGACATAGTTTTCCCATAATCAGCCAGTCGTTCCAGATGCACAACCTTCATCTTAGACTTTGGGCTCTGATATTTCTGTATTCTATAGACCACGTCATTTAACCTTTTAATCACCCTGTATGGTCCTTCCCAATGCGTTTGTAGTTTGGGAGATAATCCTTTCCTTCGTTGCGGGTTAAACAGCAGAACCAACTCGCCCTCATTAAATCCTTCAAAATTCGCTGCTCGATCGTACCTCGCTTTCATCTTGTCGCTCACCATTTTAATTCGATTGCGGACGAACGAGGTCTTCTTGTTCCCGGGAAGAGTTGTCGTTTTCACTGTCTGTTGCGGCGGGCTTAACACCAAGTTCCAATTCAACAGGCAATATGAGTTCCATTCCAAAGATTGTTCTTACTGGTCCTTTGGCTGCGATGCATTGCGCGGAATTTGCTACCCAATCGCTTACAGCTTGTTGACAGCCCACCCAGTAAAACCGTTGTTTTAACTTCTCTATAGTTTTTGTGATACCAAGATGACCACCACTGGGACCTTCATGGAACTCCCTCAATACCTCGTTTATTTTAGATGCCGGCACCACAATTAAATTGGCCACATTTTTGCCGTCGGCACTTTCCCATGTACGGTATAAGCAACCATTTAACACTTGCAGGCTATTCCACTGGGCCCAATATGCCTACATCAGTGGACTTTCAGCTGATATCTGCTCGCGGGTAGGCCTCCTGTTTTCCTCTTTGGCTGATATAATCTTCGCTAACATGGGGTCACTCCGTTGCGCCGCTGACCAGGCTTCACTCGGCTCGATATGCGTTTGTCGAATATCCACGATACGGTCTTTTCCTTCAGCCTTTGAACTGTGCTTGCCATGTTTCCTACCCTTGCTGTGCTCAATGGTAACCGGTTTTCTTACTTGAGCCTTGTGCTCATATCCAACATCAAGGGGTATTTCAACATTCCGCCAAATCATAACTTTTTGCCCCATATGCAGATTAATGCCGTGACTAATCATGAAATCTGCACCAATGATTACTTCATCCACAATATCGGCAACCATAAATACATGATTGACGCTTATGTTGGAAATCGTTAGTTTTACATTCACTTTGCCATAGACAGTACCAGTTTCCCCAGTAGCTGTGCGCAGTTTCACCCCAAACAATGGTTCAATTGCCTCCTTAACTAAATCGGGTCTGATGACAGACTGTGATGCTCCTGTGTCTATAGTGCAAATGTGCTTTCTGCCGTTGATATATTCGCAAGCAGTAAGACTGCTTTTTCCCTGCTGTATTCCAGATACGGAGATTGTGGGCCCTCGCATGTATGAGCTGGATCGTGTTCCGCAGTGCTAGCTGTTTTTGGTTTTAACGACGACTCCAGTGCTAATTGATTAACCGGCCGGAAGCTTTTTCTTGGTGCTCGGCAGTTCCGCTGAAAATGTCCCACTCTTCCACAGTTATAGCATTCGGCTTTAACTTGCTTTCTGCCTAATGCCTGCATAACTGCCTCTTTTAGATCTGTGAGCATCTCTTTGAACCCATCAACTAACATAGTGCTTATATCTTTTTCTTCAATTACTCCGAGGTTTCGCACATTAAATATTTGCGGCTTAGCAATTATTTTCGCCGTCTCCTGTGACAGCGCAAATGAAAGAGTTTCCGCAAAAGATGATTTTCGTGTAGCACACACCGCGTACCTTACATCAGGATCATGAATTCCCTTCACGAATGCTTCAATTTTGAATTCATCTAATAATGGATGATTTTCGCCCGGATACGACAGCTGTACCAACCGCTCAATTTCTGTTGCAAAGTCCTGTAACGATTCGTTTGGTTTCTGCAGCCTACCTCTTAGTTCCATTCTGTATATTTCTTTTTTGTGTTCGCCACCATACTTTCGTTGCAGTGCCACCATTATGTCGTCATAATTATTTCTGCAGGTGATTGGCACACTTTCTAGAATTACTGCAGCGTTTCCTTTTAAGGCCAGAATCAACTCTATAGCTTTTTCTTCAATGTTCCACATATTTCTGGCGGCAACTGTCTCGAACTGGAACTTAAAAACATTAAATGGTGCGCTGCCATCAAAAGTAGGGGCCTTTGCTCTACCAGAACTTTCCTGAATAATTCGTACTGGACCCTCCTGACATTGGAGATTATTTACTTTATTTTCGAGATCTTGTAGTTTTCTCTCAACATCTTTGGCTTGTATTTCCACGCCAGTCTCTAAGTCGGACAACTTTTTGTCAAATCTGTCCATTTTCTCATTTGTGGCTCTAGAAGTTTCCTGAAACTTTTCTTCCATCTTCGTTAGCAATTTCTCGTTCGTCTCCATCTTAGTTAATAGTTTCTCGTTGTCTGCTCTAGAAGTTTCTAGCAGTTTCATTTCCATTTTAGTAAACAGTTTCTCGTTGTTTTCCATCATAGCGGCCAACATTGCGCTTAACTCCATATTACCTTCTGTTTTACGGGTACTAACCTCCATTGCTTCTTTTTCATCAAATTCGTAAGTCGCAATGTCAATATTACGCCGCTCGAATTCCTCTATCAGCCGCTTTTGTAATTCGACTTTATTTCCTGCTGTTGGTAGCTCCAATTTGCTCAATTCCTTCTTGAGCTGTTCCACATTAAGCTCCTCCAATTTCATGACTACTTATTGTTTTGCAATCCCACTTCTGACACCAATTGTTACGATTTTACCCTTTATAAAATCGTTGATTTATTTACCTTTTAAATAAATCGAGTTCTTTCTATATTGCAAATAATAAACACCGTTTGAAATTATTTATAGCTCTATTTATTTATAACCGTCACTAAAAATAACAGAAATACACTTTAATAGCAAACTTTATTTACACGATTTAGATAAACTAAACGTTAGCCACACTTTAGTTCTTCACACTTTGCGTTTTACTTATAAACTGAACTACTTTGCCACCTTGCTGGCGTTTTTATATATGCGGGTTAAAATAACTAGAATATGGCAGCACCATCTGGAAGCTGCATACTGGCAACTTAGAGAATGTTCTTTTACAGTTTGACATAAGAAACATTAGTTAAAATTAGGTAAAGGGTTGCCATTTAATTGTTTTACATTTCAGGGCTAACAATATGTAACATTTTAACAATATGTAACATTTTAAGGAAATTTAAGTTTGTAGGTGTAAGTTTTAATTTGAAATAACATTTCCTTCAATATCCACTTTTTTAAAATTAGTAAAATTTTTTTGCTAATTTTAGCAAATCGGTTTTCAAAAATCTGTAAAATGATTTCTGAAATTAGCAACAAAAATTTGTAAATATTCTGTAAAAATTCTGTAATTTGTAAAATGTAAATAGCAAAAAGATTTGCTAAATAATAATTTTTTACTAAAAATCAGTACAAAAATAGTAGAGTGGGATTGAAAACCGTTTACAAATTTTTCTACTAACTTTTTTTTCTGAGTGTAGTAATCGAGCCATATTTATTAAATTAATTTATTCTAAATTTTACAATTTTTATTATTTACAATTGATTTTTTACATTTTGTAAATTTACGGTCATGATAACTGCGATTTTAATTTTATTCTAGTATTTTTTCAAGATATTTTATTTTATATTTAAAAAAAAAAATTAAAACAAATAATTTAAATTGTTTTAAGCTTTTAAATAAAAAAATATAAAAAAGTTTAACATCATAAAATCTTAATTATAGATATATATATATTATTAGTAAAACTAATAGTAAAAAAGACAAAAGAAAATTATAAAATGTCAAAATACAAAAGAAGTACTAGAACGAAAAAAGTAGAACGGATTTGTGAGTAAAAATAGCTAAAATGTTGAAGCTGGCAAAAAATGTACAACAAACTCAACTTATGTGTATTAAGTGTATTTATACAAATCACTTCAACCTGATAGCTTGTTTCAAAATAGCTAAAGTTTAGGACTTAACCATATCCTGCGGGAAAAGGACCTATCCCAGGTCACGCCACGTGACCAGTTCATTGTGATAGGGTCCGGTAACAGAATGTCCTATTTTCAGACATGAGTCGGTATCTTCACTTTCGATCCCTTTTTTAATCCTATGTAACATTTTAGGCCAATTTAAGTTTGTATGTATAAGTATTAATTAGAAATAACATTTCCTTCAATATCGACTTTTTAAAATAAGTAATTTTTTTTTTCTAATTTTAGCAAATCGGTTTTCAAAAATTTGTAAAATGATTTCTGAAATTAGCAACGAAAATTTGTAAATATTCTGTAAAAATTCTGTAATTTGTAAAATGTAAATAGCAAAAAGATTTGCTAAATAATAATTTTTTTACTAAAAATCAGTACGAAAATAGTAAAGTGGGATTGAAAACCGTTTACAAATTTTTCTACTAACTTTTTTTCTGAGTGTATCACAGAACCAACACCAAAGAACATGCCATGACTTTTAAACCTCTTTTCACCTATCTCGTGATATGTATTTTCGGAACCAGCACATTTTCCACCTATCACGAGACAGGTCCCAATTCTAAACTGACCCCTTTTTTCCCGCAGGTTAGTTATGAATATCAAATTAATATGAAAATATATGTAGTTAACGTTTAATATTGATAATAATAATAAGTTACTCGTCATAGATTTGAAAAGAGATAAATTTCATTAGGAATCATATTTTTGAAAGTTGTGAAAAAGAACTGGTTTAAAAGAAGAAAATCAGAACTAAATGATACTTTGGAATCAATGCAAATTTAATCCCTTATGAATCACGTCCATTTTTTTGCTGGGACCTTGTTTAAAATGTTTTGTCGTTAATTTTGAAAAATACGTATTAAAACAAGCGATTTAGTATAAAATGTATAAGTATATATGTATATGGAAACTTTTTATTTGATTGCAACATTAAATATAAGATTTACACCACCATCAAAAACATAATATTATTATTAACAACAGAAATCAATACGTGATCGACAGCCTATGATGGGAGCATACATACATACTTCGAAATGCACACAAACATTGCATATTACGTCTTGGTATTGCATATACAACATTAATTTCACCCCTGACTCTCAAACACGTTGTATGACCACACCCTTGCATAAGAGGACCTTTGTTTTATGTATTTGTACCCTAAAACTAATCCATTTATTAGTGGCAGGGGAGTGCGTGAACTGGCCAATGTGAATGCTCGTAAATACAATAACAAGGGAACTTGTTTGCTGGCATATATATTAATATATACACACAGAAAATTAAAGTGCCTACCGAACTGAAAAGTGTATTTTGGTTGCGACAACCAGTAAATATGGATATCGCAACCATATTCAAATATGATTGCTGCATGCAGTGAGCAGAAAAAAATACGCAACGAAAGATATGACATTTATATTTAATGTGTTAACACTCTAAAACACTCTAAACTCTAAAAAACACTCTACACTCTAAAAAAATGTCTGTAAATTTGCTACTATAAAAAAGGTAAATTTTTGTGTAATATAACGCATAGTGAGTAAATATAAGCACAAAATGCGTGAAATTGTTTTATACACACTTTCTCATACAATAATACAATATAATAATATGCATTATGTGTTTATAATTAGACATTTTGTACCTAAAATTAAATTTTTTGTCTACAAATTCAAATTTTGCACACAAAGTTTGTGAATGTACTAATTTGTGATAGTGATGAAAACATTGTCATTCCACTCATTTACAAATTAGAAAAAATACTAAAAATATTAAAAACCAAAAACAATAAAAAAAATTAAACATACATATTTTAAAAACGGCAAAATATTATATGAATTTGCAATGGATTTTACTCATTTTGTGTTTACCAACTTACGCATAATGTGTGTATTTTTTTTTTTTTTTTGAATTAACGCACACAGCGTGAAGTTACTCAACTTCTAGAAGGAGTACAGTTTCCTACTATAAGTTGGGTAAATTTCAACAAAAATTTATTAGAGTGTATAACAATTTAAAGTAATGTTTCACTTATTTATCTAAACAATAGCCCTATTCATATTCTTGAGGTTTTGAGATTGAAAATTTGTGCAATTGTAAACATTTGCTATCAATTGTGAACGGTATTTTTTGGTTTGCTTGTAACACTTGTTGCAAAACACGAAATTCACAACTGATTATTAAAAAATAATATTTGGGCAGTTGCTGTCTTAAGAAATAATTAAAATCTGTATTAAGAAAATACATGCGCAATATTTAATCGTATCCAATTTGATATTCTTTAATATCTGCTGTAATATCCAGCTGATCTTATTTGATCCGAAAAATAGTGGATCGAATTTGATCTTAAAATATATTAGGGGATTAAGTAAGATCCAAATTTACCGACAAATGGCAGATAAAACTGTATCAAATTAAATTCAACAGTACATTATTTCAAATCTATCTTATTAAAAACATATAAAACTTAATTTAAAAAAGCTTTTTAATTAGAATTAAAAAGCAATGCGTTCACCAGGATTTGAACTCGGTCTGCCAGAGTTATAGCTGACCTCTTAACTTACTCTGCCACACACTGCTGGCTCACTTTATTAGACTTAGGCCCATTATTATAACTTGCCGATAGCTAAAGTCAGGATGTTAACGGACAGATTATTAGTTTTTCGTTATTATAAGTATACTTTAACCTAAAAGTGACCGATAAGCTAAAGGTAAGTTCATCTTACCTTTAACTTTTAACGTAAGGTTTAAGCATTTGAAGTTGCCACATTTTATGCTCTGCAGTGTAGTTGTCGTGTAGTTTTTTGACCATATCTTTGCTGTTTGGTGTATTTCTGTGTTTGGCGTCGACAATTAAATTTTTTACAACAAACATTTTTATCTTTCACACAATTCGAAGAAATTTTGTTTTTCGTTTGTATTTTTTGCCTGTTGTAAGTAAATAAATAAATAAACGTACGTCGTTGCCACTTCGTATTTTAAAGAACCATTTTAATTTGTCAAAAGTAATCGGTTTTTGCTCTGGTAATGCCATATTTTCAAAAAACTTAATTTTATTTTATAAGGAAGTTGTAATAACCAAAAAAAGTTAAAGTTCACTTTATTCCTTACTTTAGCTAAAGTTACCTTTAACTAACACGCAACTTAAAGGCAAGTTATAATATTGGCCCTTAATGTTCGTATAATAATGTTATAGGTAATGATATATTCGACAATTTGGAAGAAATGCGACTAAATTGTTTCTGTACTTATCTGTATGTAATATTATAGAGCAATTCCATATGAAAACGATCAAAATTGGCAAATTTTTGGACGACCCCTTTCCGATTTAAAAATAAATAGTCTCAATCGATTGCCCAGCAAAAAATAATGTACCTACATATTTTTTTTTTTTATAGTGACTGGTTTAGTGGTGGTGTACACCACTGTCATGTGACAAAATTGAAGAATTCTTCATAAGGATGGCAAACTTAGAAAATCCCACTTTTTCTGCTGGGTATTTCTCTTTAAACTGATGGTATGCTTCGGATAGATTACATAATAATAATCTGCGCTGCTTGTGTACTTTTTCTCCACCTTCACGTGTGATAACATAGTCACGTGTACCTGGGAAGGCGCGGCTGTTGTCATCATTGCAGTAAAAATCTTGAATCAATTTCACCGTTGCTTCGCTGAGGGTCCTTGAGCCAAATTTCTTGGTGGGAGTCGCCAATATGCCCTTCTGTCGAACTAATTCTTTGCTTCTTCTCGCGATGTAAAAAGATGTTTGAAACTGTTCAGAAATCTTGCGTATAGACCATGATTGAGGCAGCATAGATAAAATGAGATATTTCTCCGGAAAAGTGGTCGCTAAATTGAATTTTCTTTTCAACTGCTCAATCATTTGTTTGCCGTCATCAACGTCATCTGCTTGACTGCATTCGTTATCAGAGCCTTCATCAAATATTGTCGCGATTGCACTCATAACCTTGCCTTTTTTATCTTTCCTGTATTTTTCACTTCGCAACTTTCTTTTTCTAATAGGCGTTTCACCTAAAGTGGTAATAGCCTCATTCAAAGGACTCAAAGACATATTGACCACCGGAATGTCTGCCTCACTATCAGATGAAACATTTTGTTCAATTGTCATTTCACTCTCGGATTGTGGTTGCATTTGTTTCAATGCATTTGCTTGTTGAGACAAATCGATTTTACACTTGGGGCAAATGAATTCTGCTTCTTCACCGTATTGTATATTTAATTCATTCATGTATCGCTTCGAAACACCAGTTAATTTTAATACTTTTATCTTTTTCGAACGATGTCCACTCTTGTTAAACGGATTGCAGCAAAATTTATTCATTTTACTTTAAATTGTCTTTACAGCTTCACTCTTTACTTTACAAAAAAAACACTTTAACACTTTCACGTTTAGTATTCAACTGAAATTTGACTCAGAGTGTGTGAAGTATTTATATTTATTTTTTGGTAAAAAATAGGTAAAAAAATAAGCGATATTTGCTTTTCTTTAATAGGAAAATTTGTGTGAACTACTGGTCATAAAATGTTTTTTAAAGAGGGACTTAATTGGTTACTGCCAATAAGCCGACCACAGGTCATAAAATGTTTTGTAAATTTTTTAAATTACCAGGTAATAAATATTTCGCCATATTTATGGAAAATCCGTGTTTTATGACTTGTTTCTGCACGTCTCATTTTAGGCGAAATATTTATTACCTGGTAATTTAAAAAATTTACAAAACATTTTATGACCTGTAGCCTCAGTCGGGTTTGGTGTGCCATTACATGCCACTGCTGCTATTATCCATGGACTTATGGCCGATCTTGTGAAGGCAGGCAGACCATATTCACTACACACTCAACTTGGGGCTCTTAAAAAAAAATTGATTTTTTCTTCATAAATGTATTTTTAACTGTAAAATAATTTTTAAAATGTATTTTTAATAATAAAATAAAATAATGTTAAATAATTAAAAATAATTCAATTATAAAAAATATAAAAACAATGAGAACAAGGTGGTCTCTTAAATGCTCTTCTCCTGTCCAAACAAGGAGTCGGGGCCCATTTTTTCATTGCTGATTCTTAAAGCTTCTGTGGAAAATCGGAAAATTTAATTTTCATGGGAAAATTTAATTTTCATGGGAAAAAAGGTAAATTTCTGAGAAAAATTAGGAAAATTTTATTTTTCAATTAAAGCCTGATTCAATACCTTTCCAACGAGCTATCACTCGTTGCGATCGCTTTAGTAGTTTTCAATGAGGCCCCTTATGAAGAATTCTTCAATTTTGTCACATGACAGTGGTGTACACCACCACTAAACCAGTCACTATAAAAAAAAAAAAATATGTAGGTACATTATTTTTTGCTGGGCAATCGATTGAGACTATTTATTTTAAAATCGGAGAGGGGTCGTCCAAAAGGTGATCGCTTTCATATGGAATTGCTCTATATGTAATTATATTTTGTTAAATATAATTATTGGGACCGTGAGTTCACACAAGAGTGTAAGTTCACACAAGAGTGTTTTACAAAAGCCCACCGTGAGTTAATAATGAGCGTATCACACAAGAGCTTTTCACAAGAGGCCACTACTAGTATAGGATGTCTCCGTAACAGTGCAATTTTTAAACTTAGTATAATTTTTTTGACGACAATTCGTTCAATGAATAATGAAGCAAAGTGTAGTCAATGACAATTTTTTAAAAAAGTCATTTTCTCCGGGCATTTCCATCGTGAATTTTACGGCGAGCATGCTCTGTCTCAACAATCGTGTCGGAGGTAGTTTGGTCACTTTAAAAGTGGTGAGCTTGAAGACAAGGAACGGCCGGGTCAACCTAAAAAGTTGGAAGACGAAGAATTGGAATCTTTGCTCTATGTGAACGAATGACAAACGTTTCAGGAGTTGTCAGAATCATGAGGAGTGGATGAGGCGACGGTTATTAACCCTAAAAGCCATGATATTGAAATTCAGGGAAACTGGGTGCCATACGAGTTGAAGCCGAGCGACGGCGAAAGACGAACAGCTCATCTAATTTTAAGAAAGGAAGAGTTTTTTTGCACCTCATTGTGACTGTGAAGGCATTGTTGATCTATTAAGACAAGACCTGTCAAGAACGTTAAATGAAAGGTCTGACAACACCAGCCGTATTCTCCAGACATATTCCCTTGCGACTACTAGTTATTCCGGTCGATGAAACATGCCCTATCCCTGCAGAAGATCACTTCATATGGACAATGCAGAAAATGCGTCGATGATTGGACTCAAAAGACGAGTAGTTCTTCCGAGCTGGTATCCGAAAATTGCCAGAAAGATAGGAAAAAGTTATGGCTAGCGATGGACAATACATTGAATAATATATTTGAAACCATTTTTACACAATAAATCCGTAAATTTCGAAAAAAAACGCTCAAATATGTTTCTTATATAAGAATACACATTCAATAAAATATAATTATACCTCATAACATATTGTTACGATTTTACCTTTTAAAATCGTTGATTTATTTCATTTAAATAAATATAGTTCTTTTTATCTTGCAAATAATAACACATCAGCTGAAAAATTCGTAGGATGACACTTAGGTGGCGCCACTATTGTTTTCATTATCCATATGATTTTTTAGAACTACAAACCTTTAGATGATACCTGTCATAATATAAAGACAATTCCTTTGTTAGTGAACAAGTTACAGCTGTTTTTGTGATGATTTTGAAATCAATGGATTCAAAGCAATTTAGTGTGGAATTATCATTGCTTTTTAATGAGAAAAAATACTGTTCAAAGCAAATCTTCGCTTAGTAAGTGTTATTCGGACTCTGCTCCATCGAGGAAAAATGATATGAAAGTGGTTAGCTGACTTTAAACGTGATCGCCAATGACGCCACACACGCTGGTCGCCCGGAAAACATCCAAAAAGTTTACAAAATCGATTTGGCAGACCGTAAAGTGAAGTTGCAGGAGATAGCTGATACCTAAAATATATCGAAGAAATGTTTCGGCTTTATTTTGCATGAACATATGTGCATGAGAAAGCAGTTTTCGCAATGGTTGTCGCATTTGCTCACAGTACACCAAAAACAACAACGTCTATATGATTCCAAATGATGGCCAAATTACACGAAATACACTTTCAATTGCTTCTGCACCCACTGTATTCGCCAGATTTGGTTCCCAGCGCTTGTTACCTGTTTTCAGACTTCAAAAAATGCTCGCTGGATTAATATTAATATTAATTATTTTATAAAAAATATCAAAACGTTAGAAAGGTGTTGGAATGATTGTATCGCTCTTAAAGGAGGCTATGTTGATGAATAAAGTCGAATTTTGCCAAAAAATTTTTGTTTTATTAGTTATCCTACGGTTGAAATTTTCTATATCTACTCGTTATTTTTACATAAGTCTTAAAACAAATACACAAGAGACTTTATTGACTCTATCAAGTTACACGTTAACAGATCCCACAATTAAATCACCAATTAAGTTGTTATTTTTTTATAATATTTTTGTCCGTTATCGTTTATATAT
This sequence comes from Eustalomyia histrio, assembly GCA_949748255.1. Taxonomy (NCBI): domain Eukaryota; kingdom Metazoa; phylum Arthropoda; class Insecta; order Diptera; family Anthomyiidae; genus Eustalomyia; species Eustalomyia histrio. The sequence goes on along the minus strand of OX456525.1, from coordinate 109,616,381 downwards.
CTGTTTGACTTTATGGTTTTTAAAAATATTTTAATTCTGTTTAAAAATTACCTATTTTTCATATTTTTAAAAATTTTTTTTGAAACGTTCATGTTGTTTATAATTTGTCATTACAATTATTTTTCCTGCAGATGCTACACAATGGAGAAGCGAAATATTGAAAAATAAATAATTTTTTTTATAAAAAAAAACAAACATTATGCTCAAGGAATAAATTAGTTATTAATTTAAGATTTAACCTTTTCTCAGTTTTATCAGCCTTTAGCAATCTCTAAGTAATGATATTAACGGCCCTATGCTCCTTGTAGGAGTTATGTATATATATATAAAAAATAACTTTCTCAATTATTTATTTTTTGCATAAGCTTCTAATAAACATTCACATTTGCGGGGACTTTTGTTTTGTAGAATCTTTGTGGACACCCTATATTAACCTTCAAGTAATTAAATGTAACTCTGGAAGATATAATTATATAAATTAATTTATTGGAATTATATATTAATTGGTTGGAATTCTATCGGAATTACCAAAATTGTATCTTTATTAAAAATTCCTAATTTTAAGTACTTAAAGCTCTTCATCAGAATAGTTAAATTTAATTATTAACAGAAAATATATCATCCAGAATATTGGTTTTTCGAATCAATAAAGAAAAAATATTATCTTCTACCTACATTACTTTTAATACCAACAACCAACAATTTATCGATGATTTTAGCATTTGAACAAAATATTGGCAGCAAAAATCTAATAATAGTTCCGTTTCAACAAAAACTATCGCTTTATTCAAAATATTAATGTTCCCAATCAGTTTTAGTATAATGTCATATTGTTTATCAACATTAGTGCAATCAACCAATTCGCGGCATAAATAATTTTTACTATTAGTGGAATATCTATTTATGGAATATTATAATCAATTAATAGAAAAGCAATCAATTATTACAATAAAAACTCGGAATTTGTAAATAAAATTCGGTAGCTACAACAGTATTAAAAATTAATAAAAGTGATGGTAGATGGAACTACAAAAATTCGGTTACAACTACAAATCTGTTTTCTGTGTTATAAAAAAAGTGCTGACGCTATGTCTGCACTTTTTCCAGAGCAAATTACTTTTATTAAAGTTTTAGTGATATTAACCAATCATAACATGGTAGGTGTATTCACAAAAGGTAAACAATATATAATTTACAATACGGTATTGACTTAAAGTAGTGGTACTCACCACTATTACAAACTAGTATGGGTAGTCTTATGCTATAGGAGGCATGGTTTTGTTTTAGAATTTTAATTTTTTTTATACGTTTTTTAATGATCTGTCGGTGTGGCTTATTAACAAATAACAACACTGTGCTACAAATAAAAAATATGGATTTGTCATATACAATTCTATTTTGTTGGAGTCCACAGGTACAGAAATTCTTATTGTTTTCCTTTTTCAAAAAAGCATAAGCTTGTTCTTTTGAAACTCATTATTAAAATTTTTAAAATCGGTTGGAAAATAGGAGAGTTACGAATTTTTAGGTTTACTATCGTAATATAAAAAATATTGTTTTTTATTTTTGTAGAAAAGCATACTAAAGCCACTTTTAGAAGACATGTATTTGTCATTTGACTTGTCACTTTAACGACTCATAAGTAATTCTGTATATCTGTCAAAATGAGCGTATACATACATAAGATTTATAATTTTTGCGTTTAAACGTGCATGTGTAATTTCGTCTGACATAACCAAGAGGTTATTAGAAAACACTAATTAATTCTTTAATTTAAAATAAAATATTTACTTTTACGTGTTCTTTATCCATTTTTTTTACAAACAGTCGATTTTAAATTTTTTAATTTAATTTTTTTCCAAAAGCAGCTGATTTACATTTGGTTTGTCACGTCAAAAGAATTGAAATATTGTCAGATTACTTTTACATATGATGAATTTCATTTAAAAATCGAGATAAAACTAAAATTTTTAACCCGACCACCTCAGATATCGATGAAATTTTGTTTGTAGCTAAATTTGATCAGTACAAACAAACTCTCATTTTTAGAAATTACTGTTTTGCGATTTTTTGGGCGTGGCACAGTGGGAAAGTTTTGGAAAAAACGCGAAAATAGTCGAAAAGAGCTCCATTTAAACTACAATAACTCAGAATCGGCTGAACCGATTTACAAGATCTTGGTATCATTAAAAACATATTTTAACAGGCATTATGACACGTTTAAAAAAAATTAAACTGTAAAAAATTTATAACAAAAGAAAATTTTAACTAACGAAAAATCCAAAAAGATTAAGGGTTTTTTTACAGTGTATTATTTTTTTAGAAAGGTTTATCCTTCACTTATACCATATCAAAAAATAGAAATGGGTTCTTTTTTAGTTTTTTTTTATATAATCTATTAAGTAGTGTCACTTCTAGTAATTGCCCTTATATTTTATATTTACAGGTAAAATAAATAAACATTGTCACAGGAAAATTGTGAATATGTTTTAACCCAAGTTTTTTAAGTAGTGTCACTTCTAGTAATACGTACCGAAAGTTTTCGTTTTCGAGTTTCGGTTGGTAAACTACGTCTGCTCATTTTTAAAAGATTGATATCTGCAAACTTCGTTTTATTCCTTTGGATATCTTTACTTTTTTCGTGAAATATATCATCCCCAAAACGATCTTTAATTTCTGCGTGACTCATATTGATTGGTAAGAGAGATAAAAGTTTTTGCTGTTCCAAAAATTTGAGCTGTTCTCTATTTGATATTTGATGTTTTGCAAAATTTCTTCGTAAATGGCTTAGACGTTTTCAAGTTGCGCTGACAAATCAGACAATGGATCAGCTCCAAGTGAATCTGCTACATTTTTTAAACGTGTCATAAAGCCTGTTAAAATATCTTTTTAATGATACCAAGATCATGTAAATCGGTTCAGCCGATTCTGAGTTATTGTAGTTTAAATGGAGCTCTTTTCGACCATTTTCGCGTTTTTTCGAAAACTTTCCCACTGTGCCACGCCCAAAAAATGGCAAAAAAGTCATTTCTAAAAATTAGAGTTTGTTTGTATTGATCAAATTTAGCTATGAACAAAATTACTGAACATTTTTCATTTTGTTGCCGAACTTTAGTATTTTTGTTTGCCTTACTACTCGTATTAATTTATTTATTTTTATACATTTTTATGTATGTATAATCTATCCAATAGTATTTAAGATCCTATCAATTTCTTTTTTAAACGACTTGGAACAAACATTATTTTAAATCAATGATTTAAGTATGTTTTGTTGATTTACTTTTGCGCAACACTGTGCGAATTATGCATGTTAAAAATAATGCGTTATATTGTATTGTTTTTATTTTATACTTTAAAAGTGTAAATTTTTATTAAAAACAACTTTTGAGAAACGCAAAAATCTACCCACCTACTTCTTACAGTCATAACGCCCTTGAGTCATCAACTTGTTGCTTTCATTTTTTAGTCTTACAATATTTAATATAAAAAACAAGGAAATTTTCTGTTTTTTCTGCCAAACAAAAAGTTTTTTACATTTTTTCTTGTTTAAATGCGACCTTGAAATGTAATCACAGTTTTACCCGCACCCTCTTTAAGTACATATTTTTATGAGTGAATAATTTATACGGCTGGTTGATGAAAAAAATGGAAATAAAATATAAAAAAATACATCCCGTCCCCCATTCTCGCCAATTAGATACTCATTACGCAATCATTGCAGACAGCAGGCAGACTCACTTATTAAGTGAGGATAAAAAAATAATAATAAAAAATGGGATACTGAATAAAAAATTCAAAAGTTCCATTTGGCTTCATTATACATAGGGATAACTATAAACACTTAAGTCATAAACAGTTTATATAGTATACACCTAAACAAGGTTCTCAGTAAAATCTTTACATTTAACTGAAAATATCAGCATCTATATTTCTATGAATTTCAATTGATTCTTCAGTTAAAAACAAACTCTACGTTTTACTTTTTAAATAAACTACAGTCGGAAACAGAAAATATATTGTGAGTGTACAGATAATATTTTTACTCAACATGTTTTGTTAAAAACATATATTTATATTTTATAGTTAATTGGTCGATAGTTAAAATAAACAAAATAAATAATAATAAATTTTATAGATATGTTAACTTTTATGACATAAATAAATAAAAAATAAATAAATAAATAAATAAATAAATAAATAAATAAATAAATAAATAAATAAATAAACGAAATAGCATTTATTTTTAAGGAGCTTTTAGATTTTTTTTTGGCAGTTATTTAAACGAATTTAAGGAAAAATCATTACTATTTACGGATTTTGTAGTTAATTAGTTGACAGTTATAAGGAAATATGATTTGTTTTTACGGATGTGTGTTACAATTAAACTAAATGAAAAATCATTTATGTAAGCTTCTGCTTACTACCTGAAAATAAAAAAAAAAAAATATTCCCTGGAGTATGAGGTAATTCACTAATAAGTTACTTTCTGGAATTTTTGCCAGGAACGTGGAGAAATGAGTATTCAAAGCGGAATACTCATTTCTATTTTGGATAGACCGTTTGATTACGTTTTCTGGGATACTTTTTGAAAATTCGAATAGAAGATGGTGAAAATATCCATCCCAAACTACTGGAGCTAGGAACTTAAAATTTGCCATGTAAGTTTCTTTTCCGGACCAACAACCCCCAAGGCGGTATTTTTACGGTGAACGGCAAAGTTGTGAAAATTTCTTCCTTATTATGCTTCCCGGAACCCAGAATCTTGAAATTTGGCACGAAGGTTCCTCCACGTGCATAGAGGTCCACTTATATGAAATTTTTAAAAATTTTTGCAGGGAGGGCAAAATGGAGAAAACTTAACCTTTTAACGTTCGTCACAATCTCCTTCGGCTAGAAACTTTACTGTTAAGTTTGTTTGGTATTTGGAATAATTCCGTGATATGCTACATTTTGAAAATTTCATCATGAACTTGGTAAAAATAAGGTACGATACAAAAGTTAATAAATTACTATGGGTTGTAATTTTTCTTTGTAAATGGGGTTCTTTGGCTTCTACATTGGCTTTCTGAAAAAGTTCGGTGACGAAAACATAAATATGTCATTCATAATACACAAGAATGATATTATTGTCAATCGAAAAACATGCCTTTAAAATATGTTAAAAATAATATGTTATTCTAGTGCTATAGAGGATCAAGTATGTAGTTTCCCCAATATAATTACCAAACAAGGATAATAATGTTAAAAAAACGAAAAAATCGGTAGAAAAAAATTTAAAATAAAACTGTTGCTTTTATTTCTTTTACTTTATTTATTACAGGACTTTTTTAGTTGTTTCTTATTTCATCCACACTTTTGTTGCATTTATGTATCTCTATATATTTTTATGTAGTGTTGAGGTAGTAACGGACTTTATAAAAATGAATGAATTAATGACGTAACAGAGGAATCATAGTGAGATACAAGCATTCTTTACCCTCACTAGGTGTTGAATGAAGTGTTATTCGCTGCAAACTTACTGTTGAACTACTTTTTTGCATAAATTTTAAATTAAAGCACTAAAGAGTGTACTTGAAAATTAAAACTTTTTGCTACTTTTCAAACAAGGGAAACAAGCACGAAAATACATAAACGCATACGTACATTGTTATCGATCTTTACATAGAAGCAATGATCTGTAAATTTCAAGTGTCACAATTATACATTTTGCAATATTAAAGTTTCATATATTACGAAAATAGTCTTATGTTACTTGTTTTAGTTAGTGTCGGAACCTTTAACGGTATTTCATATAGATTTCAATGTGGTGATGTTGAATTTGGATTTCAAATGTATCCATCTTATCTTTATCGCGAGATAATCGTGATTGAAAAATGCGAAAAAGTCTTATTGAGAATCTATTTCTTTTTTAAACTGATTTTGTAGCAAATTTTAACACATGCATTATATAATATTTGACCTAAATGCATTTTTTAAAACACCGATTTTGAAGTTTTAAAAAATTAAAATTTCGAAGTATTAAAATTTTACATAAATCTAGATCAGAGAAAAAAAAATAATTTTACAATTTGGGTTCCTGATTTATTCCTTGATAATTTAAGGCAAAAAAACAGTGCTGGTGCTTCAAATATGGATTCCAAAATTTTAAAATGCTCTGTTTCTTAAACAATTACAGGTGTAGAAAAGGAAAATCTGTTCTGGCTTCTAGACTAAAAAAAAATTAAATATTCTGATTTTCCAAAGATTTTTGTATGATAACACAAAAACTAGAACTGATCCATAAATATTAAGACATTGTTTCACAGTGTAATTAATTTCGTCATAAATATATGGGAAACAAAAACAAATTTTTCTTATTTAAAAATAAGAACTAATTTGACCGGATTGGTTTGTATTAAAAACACCAGAATGTAAGAGCTTTTCTACAGAAAGCTTCAATCTTGCTTTGCTTTAATTGTTATTTAAGGCCTTTTTCCAAAATACCAAAAAAGTCCCCAAATGGGAATTTGAAAAGTTAAAATGTTCTTCGAATATTTTCTACTGGAAAATCCATGTAAAGTCTTCAGAAGACTAAATTGTAATTTATCACCTGTACTATTGAAAAAATGTATTTAACGCCTACTTTATATATCTTATATGTAGTATGAATTATCTTATTAGACACAATTAATTTTTATTTTAGAATAGACACAGATAATTCTTACACAAATTGCTCATTGTTTAAAAATGAGCAAAGCAGTCCAGCGATAAAAAAATGTAAAGGTGGAACATTTTTCCATACAAATATGTGATTTTAATACCTTAGTAATATATTTTCATACATATTTTTCATCAGTCGCTTAGAGGTGCATAATATTTTATATTCACACCAGTTTTTCACCACAAAAATTTTTTACAACAAAAATTGTTTTCACATCCAATAAAGTTTTTCTCCTTAGAAAAAATTGTTCATCTTCATAATGTCTTCAATCCAATTTTTTACATTTAAGGAGTTCACAAGGTGTACTAGGTATTGTATTGTTGTATCGTCATATTAAAAGAGAGAATTGCTAAAATTTTTATTTCACTATAACAACAATTTTCTGTTGGGTTTCCTTTTTGTTAGCACAATTGAACATATCACACTTAACATACCCTGCGGGAAAAGCACCTATCACAGGACAGACGTGACCGGGTCATTTTAATAAGAGGTGGGCCTTGTGGTGTAATGGTTGGCGCGTTGAACTCTTACACATAATGTTGATTCCTTTCGACAGCACCATTAATTTAGAAAAAATAATATGTGTAATTTTTCACTTCCTCATACATATCGCAACGTCCTCCTTCGGTGTTTTTATAGATCTTAACCCCACCGAAGTAAAATTTCAAAACAGGGTTATTAACTAAAAAGCTTCAACAATTTTCGCCAACTTCCTATCAGATGGCGAGCAACAACTGTTCTAAGATATATCATCTTGCGCAATTATAGTGTTGCCATATTTGAAGTCTTTCATCTTTCGCCAACTTTCATCTCTCCTCTATCCCCTTTCCAAAGAAAGCAACACATTACGAGTAATAAGTAGGAAGAATTTCCTGAGTGCTGCTTCTCTTAAAAAAAATATCACAGGACTCGTACTTTCAAAGTCATTACATCATAGAGGCTTTTAAACCGAGCATGTAGAAGGTTTTTCGAGAACCGGCACTGTTTTCACCTAAGACGGTACTAGTACTTTATACCAATCCTTTTTTTCCCGTAGGTACAAATGTTAAAACTAAACTTATACTGTAACAACTCTGTTTCTAATAGCACATTACAACACATTCGTAGTGTACCCCTTATGAAGAACCTAATTATTTATAACAAAAACACTGTGAAGGACAGTGATGGAAAACTTTGTACTACAGTAATGTGCGGTAATATTAGAGCCTGAAAAGTACTATGGTACTTCTTTGACTCATTTGGTTCTATTTGAATTTGTATTTATTAAAAAAATTGTCTACCAGTGCAGTAAGATATAATATCTTTTTATTCACAAATGTTCCCCTATTTAATTTCTTCTTTATGAAGACTTTTTTTGATATAATTTCTTTTGAATGCTGTTTTGATAGATAGGAAGGAAGTAATGTAGTTGTCATTTATAATACTATATTAGAGCTTTCGGTTTTTACTGTTACCAGTATTGATTAAAAATTGCTCTTAACGTCATTTTATATCCAGTTTTTAGATTTTATTGAGTTATTTGCTTAACCTCTATGGCTTTGATATTTTATTTCAAGATTTAAAGAATTTTTTGGATGAAAAGTCTTGAAAAACTTAGCTCCCTGGTGGAGGGTAAAATTGAATTTTACGATGTATCTACTGAAATATTCTGCTATTAAAAATTTTAATTTTTATTATTTAATCCTGGAAAAAGTTTGACTTGTAATAGCAAACATGGGGTTTAAATATAATTATAAAAATATACATATATCTTTCGCACAAAGAAAAATCTCAAGAATTTAATAAATTTAACAAATTACTTGGAAGGAGAGACCTTAACTCTACGTTGTTAACGTTAATAAATTTGAAAACTTAAAACAAATAATAGTTTTTTACTATTTAAAAATGTTGTACCTTTTTTACAAAAAGTCATTCAAAGTAGTTAAACACCAGAACCCTAAAAAGAATTGTCTTTTGTAGTAAAAATTCGATATACAAGTTACAAATATGCATTCGTTTTTTAAATCGATAAGAAAACGTATTTCAGTTTTTTTATTTTAATTTCCTTTATATATTTTATAATTTATGAGGTTCGAGATCATAATTAAATGTTAGCAAGGAATAGTAAACACTAATTTTTTAAATGCACGCTTTTGACCTGTGCGACCAGGTCATAGTCAACCTCCTTATGAACCACCCAACCCACAAACAACTCATGGTCACAGTTAGTGAAAGATTACCCGTACAAATGAGCTTTTTCCATTTATTTATAGAATTACCCTTGGCATCCACATTCGATTTTTGAAGAAAAAGGAATTTCACATAGTCATTTTTTTTAGAGTGTGTGATATATAAGCCTGTTCAAACCATGAGTTGTTTGTGGGTTGGGTGGTTCATAAGTTTGCACTCCCTCTAGAGCTGATCCTCGCCTTTTTCCATTCAAAAAACTAGTGTTTACTATTCCTTAGTTACATTTAATTATGATCTCGTAGCTCATAAATTGTAAAATATATAATTAAAACATAGCGATCGAATAATACATACAGAATTTCCTTTATTTATTTGCAATTTTAAAACCCATAGGGCCATTTAATCTAAATTGCAAAGTCTCCTTAAAATATAGAAATGAAGTAAAATGCGGACCTTCACAAAACTCTCAAAAGAACAATCCAAAAATCTGTTAACATAAGACGGTATATGACAACGGTAGGTAAATGCGGCCCTTCGTCGATTTAAGTGCGGCCCTCGAAGAGATTTGAATTCCGTCTTTTCAATAGATTTTTCACAATTTTTTTCGTAAATTTTTTCCAAATATGCAGTTGATTTTAATTTGTTACAATTATTTTGTTCTTTCTAAGTTTCGTATTTTTTACTGGAAATGTAAACAATCTGACCCATTATATCAACTGCATGTTACAGTTGACGTTTAAATTAAGCAAACAACATGATAATCATTGTGTAAATCAACAAAAACTTACTCATGACGTAATGAGATAATTAAAATTTTTGGGCTGCTTAAAATTAACAAAATATGGTTTAATCTAAAATTACTGGAAATCGCAAAATTATTAAAAATTTTGCTATAAATTTCAAAATATTTTATTTTCTGTTGAATAATTACAAAAAATTTTAAAATTTTCTGAAAAATGCTTAAAAACAAGAAGACTGCTTTACAAATTATAGCTAGATTTTTCCGACGAAAAACTGTTATACTCCACATAAAAATTGTTTTTCACGATAATGAATTTTAGTGAAAATTTCGTACAATTCGTTTTCAGAAAAATTTAATATACAATACTTCTATTTTTCTAATGAAAAAGTGTCATTTTGAGTTAATAATGGTAGTGCTTTTCTTATTAAATTAAAAAGCTACTAATTTTCAGAATTTAAATTACGATTTGGGTTCATTAAAGTTCTAGTGTAGTTTTATCATTGAAAGAACAATTTATTATTCTTAATTCCTAAGCCCCATTATCTCAATGAGCCATTATCCACTAATTGGGACTTTAACTGACACATTTGTTGTTGTTTCCCATACAAAATTTAAATTTATATGGAACACTCAGTAATCGGGCCTAAATCATAGTATGTAATGCTGAATGTGTCTAACCAAGCAAATTCTGTTCGTAACTTCGGACTTACTCTTAAATTTTACACTCAAAGTCGAATCTGCTCAACAAACACTTTTGTTAGCAAAATTTGTCTAAAATGCTTCAAAATACCAAATACAGACCAAAGAAAATGTGATTAAAAATCTATACTACAGTGTTTAAAAATCGCTGGATTTGACGAGAAAATAGTTTTATTTAAGATTTCAAACATTAAAATGTCTAGTTATGACAGAGAATATCATTTTCTTGTTCCAACCGAATTGTGAAGCATATTTCGGATGCTCCAACAAATAAATTCTGTTAGTACAACCAAGTCCAATTAAAAGGCAGTTGTATGTATCGAATTTTGTTGTGAAAATTAATATCCAGGTGAAGTAACCGAATGCAAAAAAATTTTCCACTGCGTTTATATAAATATTAAAAAATGTATGTGCCCATACCTGATATTTGATCATGACATCTCAAGGAGAAAATATATAGCATATCTCGATTAAAAAGCCCAGCGTTCCAGTATAAACTTCAATGCAATGCAAAAAATGAGCATTAACAAAGCATGAAGAATACGAGTTTCAACTAATAATAGAAAACATAAATTGACATTATACAGCTTTCGAAGAGGAAAGTTCACTCTTCCTGCTAAAAAATCAAAATGGGCATCAAATTTAAGTTCGCTTCCAGTAACCACTCCCAAACACAAAAGTTTATCTACAAATTGTATTGATTCACTATCAACCACAATTCATATGTCATTCCTAAAGCGAGGATGACCAACAAAAAAAAAAAACAAAACTCTTAGTCTTAGTAGCATTAATAACAAACTCATTACCTCTCATACAACTCAAGGTTTCGTCAACATAAAAATCAATATTCGATTCAAGGACATCAATAAATTGTGGCTCACCAGAGAAAAAAATTACAAGTCATCCGCAAAAGTAAATGGTAAGCAAATATTACCATCAAAAATATCGAATAATTCATTCAAAAACTTAATGAATAACTGTGGACTCAACATAGAACCTTGAGTCACAGCAGTCATTTAGAATACATTTACAAAAAAATTTAAACATTTTGTTTTCAATATAAAAGAAGAGTTGTGTACTATTCCAATGATGATCCCGTTTCTATTGAAAAAATACGATTATTAAGACGTTTGCATATTTTCCATTTTTCAAAAAGAAGAAAATCGAATTCGAATTTCTAGAAAATAAAAACGGAAATCTTTAAGTAGCTCCATGGAGTTTCCGCGTGAAAAATATAAATAAATTCAGAAGACCTGGGGTAAAAATAAGCCGTTTCTTGGCCGACCTTTCATGAAATGACCGATAATATATAATTAAGCGAGGTCCAAAAATGCAATGATTTTAATTAATTCAAATTTTAAATAAAAAAATAGAAAGTATAATCAAATTTAAAAATATAATTGCATTTACTGATATTTTGCGAACAAATTAAATACAAATGTAGATTAATGTACCATTAAAATGAATTTTGAATTTGTAGAAATATTTTATTTTGTTCGATTTTAACAAAAGTTGTTTACAAAATCACAAGTTTTTGGAATTTTGAGATGTAAGCTTTACCAAATTTAAAAAATATGCAAATGAAGAAGATAAAAGAAAATGCCTATCTTTCTTATTAGAGACAGAAATTAATTAAAAAAAATTATTTTTGAAAACCGATAAAGCATTAAAATACATTTAATTAAAGATGTATATCGTTTAAGTCCCCGAAGTTTTATTTATTTTTTGGACAAACAATTAAAAAAAAATACTTTTTCGACTCAAAAAAAATAATTATGTAAAAATATTAAAAAAAGCAAAAATCTACTCTGCGGAATCATTGAAGTATTGTGTACTGATTATATGCTGAAAAAAATGTTTTTGGACACACTGGGTGTCGGTATCTATAAAAATGATAGTTAAAACAAAGGTGTATGCAGTTAGAAAGGTGAGAAAAAAACTAAAAATTAATAATTATTTTTCCATAGAGAAACAATGGTAAAAAGAGTTAAAACCAACGACTACTTATTACTACAAAAACAACTGTCGAAGTAACTTACAAACTTTTCGAGCGCACAAATAAAGTTTCTGTGTAAATTATCATGTAACGAAAGGTAGGTGATTTTTCATTGCTTTAAACAACAAAATAATGACCCACTGATACTTGGTGAAATAAGTACTTATATGTACACGCAAAATAATGATTTACCTTTAGTTGTTCCTTTAACATTATATTTATTAATTTGTTTTGCAAAAAATAGAGAATAGAAAATTGTCTGCTGTAAAATTGATTTTTAATAATTTTAATATTTTAAATTTAATTTTATATTTTAAAGCCTTTCTATGAGAAATAGCAATGAATTTTGAACTTAAATTTTTGAGTTCAAAAAGTAGATATTTTAAGGATTTTTTATAATTTAAATACAAATTATTCTTGTCGATTTCTTTAATAAGAAAATTTTACTTGATTAAGATACACAATTGTTTTATTAAGAATAACTACTTACTTTATTTTTGTAGGTAACCACTTATTACTAGGCTATTTACTCGCTTTATTACTTTTGTTGGTGGTCATTACCCCCTTGCTTACACAAAAAGTGAGAATAATGAATTACCAGTATGGTCACTCATAGTAAATAAAGAAGTGGTTACCTACAATAGTAAAGTAAGTAGTTATTCTTAATAAAACAATAGTGTACCTTAATAAAGTAAAATTTTCTTACTTTAAGAAATCGACAAGAATAATTTGTATTTCAATTATAAAAAATCTTAAAATATCTCCATTTTGAACTCGAAAATTTAAGTTCATAATTCAATGCTATTTCTCATACAAAGGCTTTAAAATATTAAACTTTTTAAAAAATCAATTTTACCGCAGATAATTTTCTATTTTGTAGTTTTTTAAAACAAATTAATAAACATAATCGTATAAAAGAAACTAACAGTAAATCATTATTTTGCGTGTACATATAAGTACTTCTCTCACCCATTATCAGTGGGTCATTATTTTGTTGTTTAAAGTAACGAAAAAGTAGCCAGTTATCATTACATGGTAATCTACACATTAACGACCTGTCATTACCATGTTTTTGCTGGGTCTATGCAATTTTCATTTAAAAAAAAAAAAATCTGAAAGGAAATTTTAAATTTTTACACGTTAAACATAATAAATAGTGAAGTTTATATTTTATAGTCGATATTTTTAATACTTATATGTATGTTAGCATAAATAGCTTTTTCCGTTGAATTATGAGTTAAATAGAGATATTTACAACTGGTATTTCGGCACAAAGAATGTTGATGAAAGTCGTAATAAATAAATAAATTTTTCTGTGTATTCTCCATGTTTACTTAAAATTAAAAATAAGGAAAAAAATTTTCATTTGAAAAAACTTTTCCTATGATCTCGAATCAAACTAAAATACATTTTCATACATAATAATTAAACTTACACAAAATTTTAAAAATATCAGATTACAACATTGAGTGCGTCCCCAATCAAATCAATCTTCATATGAATAGGGTTCATTAAAATTAAACAAATAAAAAAAGTCTGCTGCGATTTGCATGGGTAATAATTTGCGTATACCTGACAACTTTCTATAGCATCTCTTTGTTTTTTTTTTTTATTATTTTTTTTTTTGCAAATTATAATTCTCATGCACGTAAATATTGCTCGCTGAGATTTCTAAGTCAGTACATTTATACACATGCATACAATCATTGATGATTAGAGCGAACATATGGCAAGGAAATTGCAATTAATATAATTTTATAACAAACATAAATTTATATTTTTCACACTCTCATCCCAGTAAAGGTACAGATAAATATGCAACGGAAATTTGCAATATTCATAATAAGATTGCGTGGCATTAGCGCTGTTTAAGAGCAGGGGTTGTTTCGGTTTTAATCCTTTTCCTAAGGAACTCTAAGAAAATATTGATGACTGGCGGATTGCTAAAAAAAAAACGTTACAGTACTGTGTGTGTGTGTGTTATTTAAATATGCATATTGTAGGCTTGTCCCAAATCTGCGTATGAAAAAATAAACTAACCTTTATATGTGTATGCAAAACTGTCACGTAGTAATCCGACCTTCTTTAATTGAATACGAGTACATCACTGTCAAGCAGAGATTTGATTATTTTTCTTAAACTTAACCCTTTCTTAAGATCACCAGGAAGATCAATAATGAAATGCATACAAATTTCATTCAGGCTAAATTTTCCCATGACCCCTTTACCATATTTTACATTTAAAACAGCATTATGCCTTTACCGAGTATTGTTCATTTATAACTAAATGTTTTTTGTTTGTTTGTGTCCTTTTAGATTTTATTCAAAATTTAATTAAATAGTTAAACCAACAGTTATTCCGTTGGTATAGAGGCAAATTTATTAGATCTGAATCTCTTTGATACGTGACATACAACAAAACTCAACTATCCCTGACATCTGTTTACACATGAAGCACATATTTTGTCTAAACATATACATATTTATTTTTCCTTTTTTTTTTCAAATATGCAAATTTTTTAGTTTTCTAATATAGGATTAGCAAAAAAAAAAAAAACTGTAACACAAATCATTTATTGCTTTTCACTATACGGGTTTTTAAAGGGACATGCGTGATTTCAATAATAATAAAAACTGAGAACAATCAACAAGGAAGAATTTGTATTGTAATTTAAATTTCATCCTATTTTTATTTAAACCTTTTCTTCATCAAATGTTTAGAATGCAAATTATATATCGACCGTACCTTTTGCAATTCAAATGGAGTTTTTGCACATAATAGAAAATAATGCACATTTTCCATTTGAAACTTTTTTCACGAATTCAATAATCAATCTTTTAATTATATGCATACGCAGCAAATCTTATTGTTGTTTTTTTTTCGTATCCTGAAATTTGAATATTCAAATTTGTTTTTACATACATATGTGTAACAGAATCCTTTTTTTAAATTTTGATTTCATCTATAATTTTATTATCGATTTACAGGTAATAATAACACATACACAGGATGCTACATTTCTGTAATTATGTTGAGCGAAATTCCTTATTTTAATTTCATCCCTTTTTTTTAAATAACATCCGTTTTATTTTTTATAATAATAGCATCGGGTGTGAATAACTGTGTATAAATATTTTATGGATTAAATTCACAATCAATCAATTGGCATATTTAATGGAATATTGTACACTTTCTTAGAGGTTACTAGATTCTTTTTGTAAGAGTAGTTATTTGGATTTAATTTTCACATAAGAAAGATTGTACCATGACATATCAAATTTTTTATCTCGTGAGTCCAATAACGTTGAAGTAAACATCATCCAAATCCTATTCGATCCATCATCCTATTCGACTCTGGGACCATATTGTTCCAACTGGTTGGTTTGATCTGAAAACTGCAACTATCCTATATCGATACAATCGTTTAGAAATGATATGGATAAAAAAATAAAAATGGGACATAAACCAACCATTGGTCATGAAAGGTTTACTAAGTACTTTCCAGCATTTGGGTTCTGAAAAACATCATATGTATGTCCAATTTATTGATAACTAAAAGTTTCAGAATTTGTTAACGAATATGTGAGAGGACTGTAATTTGAATGAGATAAATTTTGTTTGCATAAGCTTGTAAAGTCACCACCTGAAAGATCTTTTAACCATATACTTATAGGCCAAGAAAGCTAAATTTTCTGTATTTAAAGCAAAAAAATAAAATATATAAGAAAAAAGAACTAAAGTAAAAAAGGTGAAAAAACACTATTTTTAATAAAAATAAGGAACTAGTAAAAAAAAGTTTTTTTTATTTAAAACAACATTTTATTGCAAAAATGTGAAAAAAAATAATTTAAAGCTCAAAAATCTAAAGAAAAAGCTGAAACTGAAAACTGGAAAATTAAAAAAAAAAAACTATTCAAAAAATTTTAACGATCCGACAATCGCAAAATCTATCGACAACTTTTGTTGTTTACACTAACGATGAGGTGCTTCACTAAGTTTCTATTTATTTATATTCTGCACTCGATTATAATTCTTTATAAATTTTTCTCTCTGTTTTAAAGAAAATAAGAAGAAACCGTATTGCAAGAGGTAAGTCAAATAAAATGAGTATATATTACTTATTTGTTAACAATTACTTTTATATATTTCTTGATAATGACGACTAACACTGCTATCAAAGAAAAGTCGCGCCACAGCTGAGCAACCCAATCATGTTAGAAAACCCGGAACTAGCAGGAGGCAAGTTTCAGAAGCCCCACGGAAAATCGACTGCGATAACAATTGGAGCGAATTGGCGGGGCTGCTGAATAGTCTTGGCGGAACAGCGAATTCTGTTGACCAATGGCACACGGTAAGTAAACATTGTTTTTAAAAAAGGTTTTTTGTTTTACTTATTTATTTTATATAATAAATTCATCTTACATTTGAACTTTGTGAAGCCGTTGTGACTGGTTTACATGTCGAGGACAAATATAATTGTATGTACATTTAAGATTACAGTTTAAGAGCATTCGGTAATAATTGTAAAGATTAGTTGATCGCCATGTAGCAGTTTCCTTTTATGAGGCGGGTTCGCATCTTAATTATAAAATTATAGGCGATGTTTCTAATCTGAAGTTTGATAATCAAATCTTGATTTTATTTCAAATTCTATTCCTTATATAGCTAACATGATAATCATTCTTAACCTAGAATTGAGTTACTTTCCTAAAGTCACCCAATAACTTAAAATTACACCCAATATCTTAAAATACATTCGGTTTATGGCTACATTCATTTGCAACAATATCCCATAAATTTCAGCAAGTTCTAATAATTCCATTAATTTGGTATTAAATACGCACTCAATATTATGTTAAGTGCAAAGGTATCCAAAACTAATTGCTTTGTTTTGATTTCAGACGAAATGCAAGACACTTGGCCTATATGTTCTCCTCTTTCTAAGTAATTATTGACTTTGGATATTTAAAGAAAATGCATGGGTTTGATTGAGTGTTGTTTGTTGTTACATTATTACTTTCCCTGTAGGAAGCCTCGGGTCAAGTGTTTACAAGTCACCACTTTCGTCGAGTATTTTGGGTTACTTTTTAGTGGCATGTCAACAAAACGTCTATACTTTTTACATTCCTTTTTTGCAGCTGCAAAGCTGTGCTTGTTCTTAGTTTTTTATTGTTTTATTTTGTTGAAAATACATGTGCACAGCTGCATGTAAAATTAAAGTTTTTAATAAAAATATAAAGAAAATTAAATTAAAAGGTAATTATACAAATTTGAACAAAATATATAATGAGCAACAAAAAATTACAAAAAACAATAAATTTTGTATAAAAATAAAAGTAACAAGAAAGAGGCAACAATTTTTATTGAAAGGTGCAACTCTAGAGATTTTGTGGAGCCTGATGAAGATTTTACGGAGCCTGTGGATGATTTTGTGCAGTCTTTTCATGATTTGTCTACTCCAAAATTAAATTTGCACGAAAACTTTTTTACTTTAATGAAATTTATAATAAAAAAAAATATTATTAAAATATCTAATTTAACAAAATAAATGCGCCTGTTTAATCTTATTTCCTTCCTAGTGTCGAAATCTAGTAAAAAGTTCTAAAAGTGTATACTAGAATTAATAAAATGTACTAGTGAATCTCTGGTTCCAATGTCAACATCTAGTCAATAGTTGTATAAATTCGCAATGAGAAGCGCATGTTGAATGTCTACAGCAGAAAGCGTTGGCTGGGGCATAATTAGTCAGTAGTACTGGTGACAAAGTCAGTACAGTTTCACTATCGACATTTCTACAGGCTTATTACTATTACACATAAACACAATTTAAGTAAAGGCATACAGCTATGTATGACGAATCAAAGTCTGTTTACATTCATAACTTAGCTTCGTCATGCATCCACTACAATATATAGCTGGTCCCTTAAAAAAGTTTGAATATTTTTTTCTTGTATTAAAGTTCGATTTCGAGATGCATTTTGTTGAATAGTGGTGGTATTATAACTGATAGCGCAATTTTTCCGTAGTTGTTATTGTGTTTTTGTACCCAATATATTCCGTCAAAATTCAGGCATGTTCGGTTATTGTGATATATTATAGAAATCAGCAATCAGCCGCTGTTGTAATATATATATTATTGACATATAGTATTTGTAATTCTTTTGCGTTATTATTATTGGTATTTATTGGGTCGCTAGTAAAGCGAGATTTTTTAAAGGTTTTCACGAGCGGATTTTGTGATTGTTGTATCTTTTTAAAATTCCTTGAGCTACCCCATGCAATTGTGTCTGGTTGGCCATGTGATTAAACAAGCTAAAAGTATGCTTGTCTTAACGCCATGTTTTTTGTACAATAACTTAAGCATATTTAGCTTTTCTCGATTTCTAGCAAAGTTCTTCTATGTGTCCCTTCCATTTGAAGTTCTGATCAATGTTTATGCCAAGGCATTTGTAGTTGTTAACCAGTGTTGTATTGGTCTTCATCATAGTTAATAATATTGATGTTGTTTTTATGCAGGCATTGTGTAGAGGGAAATTTAAGTTTTATGTTTGTGTACTGTAAGAGTTTTAATTTTAAATATATGCATAACTTTTGTTTTCGATGCATTTATTATGAGTCCATGATCATGGCACCATCAAATATCAATGCAAATTTAATATCAGCGTATGCAAATGTTCTAGAGGTTAGTGCATTAGTTAGCTTGTTGGAATATGTGATACATACATATAATGAATCGGGAATAACTTGAAAGCTTGTGGTACCCCATTATCTGAAATGATTTATTCACTAAGTGTGCTGTTGGCTTTTACGTAATATTTCATAAGAGAAAGGTAGCTCTTAAATCAGTCAAGAAATCTGTCTCGAATCCAATATATATATTTATAATTTGGTACTTGTTTATAAAATCTATCAGGCTTTTGCACATAATCTCTTCCATGGTTTTTCTCAATAACGGAAAGAATTAAAATTGTCAATAATTATTAATGTCTGATTTAACACCAATTTTATATATGTGGTAGTCGAACGTACGACACTTTGAGCATTTCAGGTACGATTTCACTGTTTATGTTTGGTTATGCTTTTCATATTGTTTTTCGTTATATTAAGGTCCATTATTATAACTTGCCTTTAAGGTGCGTGTTAGTTAAAGGTTACTTTAGCTCAAGTGAGCAATAAAGTGACCTTTAACTATTTTTGGTTAATACAACTTCCCTATAAAATAAAATTATATTTTTTGATCCGATTACTTTTGCCAAATTAAAATGGTTCTTAAAAATACGTAGTGGGAACGACGTACTTTCATTTATTTATTTACTTACAACAAACAAACAAAAAAAAAAAAAGAATAAAATTTCTTCAAATTTTGTAAAAAATAAAAATGTTTGTAGTAAAAAATTTACAATGTCGACACCGAACAAAGAAATAAACCAAACAGCAAAGATAGGGTCAAAAACTACACGGCAACTACAATGCAGAGCAAAACGGGAGAAAAACGGTAGAAAAAACGATTTTTGAGGTATGTGAAAGTTTTTTATTTGTATGAAATTACAAAACACAACACAAACAGATGTATATATTTTGATTTTCTATACTTGTATGTATATTTGAATAATTTCTTGTAATTTTTATTGAAATAATTTTGAATTTAAACATACTTTTTTCAAAAAAAAAACAAAAAGGAATTATTTGAATTTATATTTTTAGAAACAGAAAACAAAAAAATTTACCTTTAACTGAAACTTCTATTGAATATCTGTATTTTTTAAAGTTTGGTTTTTGAATGACTAATTCAAATATCGTAGTTAAAAGATATATATCTATGAATTTCAATTGATTCTTCATTTTAAAACAAACTCTATTCTCAAATCAAAGAAACATCTCGAACTAAAAACAATAATAAAAACCATTCTTTTGTCATCAGGCACTTTTGTTTTTGATCATTGTCAATTAAATTTTCTATAAATTTTTTTTTACAGTTTTCTAAAAACAGCTGTTTCCTTAAATAAAGTGCGGTCAGTTTCGCTGTTTGCTTAAGCAAATGAAACTTGTCGTTACTTGATGAACATTTTGTTAAGTACAATATAGTTATACACATTTGATTATATGTATTCATATTTTACTTAAGCCAGCAAAAGCATAATATAGTTAGATCTATTGTAGGTGTGTGTGTTGTTGATCAAAAAGTATAAAATCATTTTTTTTAATAATTGGGTGTAGGCATGGAACACAGGAGTTAGACTTCAAACGTTCTTTATTAACATCTCCGTGTCGTATTCGAGTGAAACTAGAGTTAGACTGCAAACTCACTCTCTTGTGTGGTATCCAAGAACACTGGAATTAGACTTCAACTGAAACTGGAGTTAGACTGCAAACTCACTCTCTCGTGTTAGACTTCAAACGTTCCTCATTGTTGAAAACCAAAAAATCTGAAGAATTAAGATTAACTGCTACCCTAAAAAATTGAATATAAATTGGCCACCGCAACCACGGATACAGGAGCTACCAGGAGCTTTATACAACCAGAATTTGCCAAACGGCTATGTGGACCTGGTTTTAGTTGATGTAGTTGCCAGAGGAGCAAAATACACCGTAACCCTCGGAAACGTTACTGATAGGTGCACTTTTCTTGTAATGCCAGAATCAACAGAAAATATGATCCTAGGATTAGATTTTTTACGAAAATTTAACACCACCATTAAAATCGCCGGTCTTACTTGAACATGTGAACTTCAACATCCAGGAAAAGAAAAATGCATGGCCAAACTTTTTCAAACTTTTTAATGATGATATTAAAGAGGAGGGCAAAAAAATAACCTTTGTTGCCATCGAAGATTCGGTGAGACCGGAAGAAGAACGTATTTATCCAGCTACCAGCTACGATGACCAATAACAAATTGCCGAAATTTCAGAATCTAAATAGACTGTCCAATATTGCTACTCATAAAATCGTCATGAAGGATTATCGCACCATCAAGATACGCTACGCTTAAAGAAATCCAGCAATGCAGACCATAAACGACGCGGAAATAAATAAGCTAATTGCCCGTGGATGTATTGAACCTTCCCGCAGTCCCTATTGTTTCCCTATCACACTTACCAAAAGAAGAATGGAACTTGGAGGACCTGTGTGGATTTCCGATAGCTAAATCTTAGATATACTAGAAAAACACCAGTCATTCAAGGTGAGCGATGAGAGAAACAGGTTTGAGAAGTCAAAAACACAGTTCCGTAAAAGAATGGAGGAGGAGAATAATAAATAATGTCCCAACACCAAGTAAAGGCAGACATATTTACAAATGTTTAATAACTTGAATAAATCAAACCAAACCAAACCTACTTCGTTTTGCTACCGGATGTTAGCACAATCGACAAAAGCTGATTTTTGTGACATCAAAAACATGAAGCCAAACCCAATACCACCTCCTCTGTATGATGGAGACGTAATAATACTGAAGGAAGATCCAGAGCCGCACCATTACAACCACAAAGCTCACCAGTTCTATGATGGTTACGGCCATGTTGCCTTACAAATACTCCGCAACTGAGACTACAAAAATGCCACCTCTCAGTTCACTGGAATAATCACCTCACTCGCCAAGGCAACCAATAAAGGTGCCCATGTACAACACAAGTCCATTATCTGGTGGTACTTCGTTTGTTTCACCGTCACCGATACATTCGGAGCAGAACATACCATCTATTCCCCATTATTTAAGCCGAGGGTTCACAAGTCCATTATCTGGTGGTACTTCGTTTGTTTCACTGTCACCGATACATTCGGAGCAGAACACACCATCTATGGTCCCATTACTTAAGCCGAGGGTTCATCCGCCAGACGATTAGATGACTGTCCGGAATATTTTACCCCCGCTAAGCCACAGGGTAAAATTCAATAAGACCAATCAAGCATAAATCAACGTCACCAATTATTCGGGACTGACGTAGCACAGTTGCTATCAGAAAACCAGTCGATCGATCTTTCTTGGGAACAACTGCCAGCCACATTTCAAAAAGTAATACAGGATATATTGCAGAAGCGCGATCCAAAAAAACGGATGAAAGCAGTAAAAGTTTTGGGTGACAACTCCTACCCCACCAGTATCCCCAGAAGTGGTACGACTCGAGTAAGCTGGCTGAATCCGAAAAAAATATATATTTTTTTTTGCTACCTTAAGTAAGGAGGGCAGTGTAACGACAAAAATCGTAACAAAAAACCTATTTGAAAAATGCAGATCCTTCTAATCTGCACATATAGCAATTAAGAATACATGTTTTGCATCGTGAGATGCAAAGTGTATACAATTTGATTTACATAAATAAAATGCCCGCCCTGCCACTATATGGTACAACATTTGCAACAAATTTTAGATATTGTTACTAGAGAATTTTTGATATGATGTAAGATATAATTATATGTGGTTCCATATCAAAAGTTTAGATTTCCAGCCAGGGATATGCATTTGCTTGTGTGCTTTTAATTTATTCTTATTTTCTTATTAATATTTTTACAAAACTTAAACCCGGGGTAACAAGACCTACACCCAGAGAAAAGATTGGTTGCAATTCTATCAAAGCCATTAAGGATTTAGTTTTATTTGGAATAACCTGAAGTCCATTAATAAAGCACAAATGTTATATTGGGAATTAAAAAAAAAATGAAACTAAAAATCAATCCTATTATTCAATTATTGGTAGTTCCAATCAACTTTAAAAATACAATTCGTTTAGAATTTGTGTGCGGGGAAGCAACCATTTATTTAGTGAATATATTAGAAATTAACAAATTGTTTAAATTCAAAATTAGCCATCAAAGTTTATAAGTGTTTTGTGGTGTAGTGGATAGAGAGGTAACTCAGTACTCCAAACTTCCAAGTTTAAATCCCGGAAAAGGTAAACATTTAAAAAATAATTTTTTTACTTAAAATAAAATATTCAAATTTTTAAATGGCAAATATATCAAACAAAACTAAAATTAGTTGCGGTGCAGTAAGCAAGAGTGTGACCTATGAATCTGAATGCCCTGGTTCGATATGATTATATAAAATTATAAATAATATTTTATATAGTTACAACATTTATAATTATATAAAATAAGTACAGAATCAATTTAGTCTCATTAATTCAGCCATGATATGTAGAAATTTTGCCAAATTCCCGAATATATATTTATATATATATCCCGAAGATATAATTATATACACTCATAATATATTTTCCATTACCGACTGTAGTTTATCTAAAAAGTAATATGTATAGTTTGTTTTTAAATGAATAATAAACTGAAATACATAGAAATAAATTTTTTGACTATTTGAATCAATCATTCAAAAAACAAACTCTAAAAACTTACATTCATTCAGTAGGAGTTGATATTTTCTGTTAAATATAAATTTTATGTTTTCTGTTTCTAAAAATATAAATTCATATAATTCCTTTTTTTATCAAAATAGTTTGTTTTTATACAAAACTATTTCAATTAAAATTACAAGAAATTATTCAAATATAGATACACACATAAATGAAAAATGTATACATCTGTGTGTGTTGTGTTTTTTAAGATTAAATACAAATAAAAAAATTCCAATTTGAAAAACAAACCACAAAAATGTTTTTTTTTTTTCTACATTTTGTCAGTAAAAAAGTGATGGTTATTTTAAACAACTTTCGATTGCTTTTACTACTTTTGTCAATTATTAAGCAATGATATAAATTAACCAACAAAATGGGCTGAATATTTTAGTCGCCAATTTTTTAAGTCGCGGTGTCAAAATATTTATTACACCTCTAAAAATATTAAAATGAACTCATATATTAGGACTGAAAAAACGCGATTTTTGGATATAAGAATTTTTCGCTGATTTTAAGATATGTGGTCGGGTTTAAGGTTATTTATAGAAAGTCAAATATAATAATTTTAAATACGGAAACCTTAATATTTAATATTACAATGCTTTTTGAGGCTATGAAAATGTTGTTTTTTTCTATCATTTTTGTTTGCGCCATTTTTTTTATCGCCATTATAAATTTTTAATCACATAGAGTTTCCACAAGACGTTTGCTTGACGGAAAACGTAATCTTGAAACAGCATGTAAATGCAAAGATAATGAATTGATTACCCGAAAACTAAAGATTAATGTCATATGCATAGACATTTTGTTGATTTTTAAAACACACTTATAAATCGACGTAACATGTACAACAACAACAAATTTTGCTTATAAGAGTGTTATAAGAATCAACTAAATGTATATGCATATGGGGGTAAAAATCAATAAATTACAGTCTATTTTTAGAGTAGTTACTAAAAGTCAAGTGAAACTAAATTTCAATTTGGTCGTTACATAGAGAACATAAGTGCCCAATAGTCTATTATCTTCTACATACGAATAATTCTTTGACAGCGGGCGGTTGATTAGTTGAATACAAGTTATACGACATATACAAATCGCCATTTAGACATAAATGTATCTGTTGTATATTATAATATACGTATATAATATACGTTTAGGGCTAGTAAAACCATGACATATGTATGCATGTATCCCATACTATGGCACATATATGTACATGTTATGTATTTAAGATGCGCAGGATGAGAGTAAAAACATATAAACCAATATTTTGTCCATATTAAGTACCCATCACCCATTTATCATCCGTTCCCTATTGAATAATATATATACTAAAAACTCCTATACACATTTATCTACATCCATATGTATGTGTACATATTGTATACGAATTTGTATCTAACCAAAACTATTATACATATTCCTACATATGAGTATATAAATATGCATGTTGTCTTACATATGCGTATCGCATACTCTTATTTTGATTTCATATAGAAATTGAGAACACATATGTAGATAACCAACCATGTATGTATGAATATATATATATGTGAGAGAACAAGCATCCGTACTTAGGCGACGGTATCAGGGGAGTATATATTTCATATTAAGATAAATTGCTTATCGATATACTCTCCTCAGTCTACGAGTAGATACTACATTGACGAGCATATAATACATACGATATGTAAACTTTGACTCGAGTATATTACGCCAACGACAAAATCAGTGCACTTGTATATACACGTATTTATACTGTATACATATGTGAATGTTATTTTGAGTATATATTATAACATTATTGAAGAAGCACTCATTAACCGTGAGATAGATAGTCGGTTAGTCCTTCGTGTGACCACTAAATAGAATATTATGTATGTTACATACACAGTAACACATATGAAATGTATGTACGATGTTTTTAGCATTTCTACGTTTGTTCGAACACGGGCGTGGATGACAGCCAATATATACAAATGTATGTAAGTATATAATATTTTTTATGATGTTATTGTCGTTGTAGGACTGGATTTACTAAGAAACGGAAACAAAAGTGCCAGTTAAATTTTCATCCTTTAAATAGCAGCACTGGCAAGTTAACATTACAAAAACCCATTGATGTTTGGCAAATTTGTGTATTGCTTGTGATACATTAGGCAACAAACACATTCGCTTTCTCTTTTACACTTTGTCTGTTTTCATTTAGTTCAAAATTCAAGGATATTTTCTCTGAGCACACATGCTAGTTAAATGGTAACAAGATGATACGTAAGTGCTATATGTACATTTCTGTATGTGTTTGTACATATGAGTTTGTGTGTGCGTAACAGTGGATTTCACTAATACTCCCACACATGATTGCTTGATGTTTTAGTTGCCTGTTCGACTCATAAATATCCTGTACTTAAAATGGTCGCCTGGACGACAAAGAGGACATGTTTATAAATATACAAGCGTGTATACACATAACACTTACTGTTCTTAGACTATCTATCTACCTGCCTACATATGTAATATATTGTGTGTATTCCCGACGTACAAACACATGACTTTTATGTATAATATACTTGTTCATATACGGCTCATGTGTGCAGAGAATTACGAGAAAATTTATGCACATGTATAGAATAGCACGAAGTATCATTGTGGCCGTGGATGAATGTACAGATACAAACTAACTATGTATGTATGCATGTGTGTTTATATTTCCAAATTATATATGCGTAGGGCTGCCACACGGCCTGGAATTAACTTGATTGTCAAATTATTTTAGGTCTTGCCAAGCGCCAATCTAAAATATACTTTATCAATTTATCAAAATATTTTTATTAATAATAATAATGAGATATTGTCATGGCAAAATTACATGTTATTAGCCAAAAGCCATATTTTTACTTTTAGTATTACAAAAGTAAACATAAAATGTTTAAAATATGATATTTCTTTCACATTTTCTTTTAAAAAAATCTGTCGGACTCATATAGATCACTCATAGTACATCGCTTTTGACATAAGTCTCTAAAGCTGATGACATTTCATATAGTATACAAGATATTCGAGTCCTTAAATAAATATCCTTAATATCAAAACCTATCTCTGCAAACATTGCGATACGAAATTGTTTTGAAATCGTATCGCCTGGAAGAAAAAACTTATTGCGTCAATAATTATTTTCCTATTGCGGAAGATCCTCCCTTCAGGAATAAATGCCCCATCCGAAGCGATATTGGCGATATTGATAAATAATCAATTGGGAGAAAACTAGAAGATATAGCTAAATAATCATTTGGAAGGCAAAAAGAAGATATCGCTATTTTATCACCCTGAAGATAAAAACCGTTTTCTTTTGCTTTTTAATGTTATTTTAATTGAAATAATAAATAAAAAATGACGTATTAATACAATTGTTAAAATAACAGTATGAGTCTCAGAAAATAAACAGAAACAGTAAAAATGATATGTACATAAAAGAATAATATCAAAGAAAAAAAAAATGGTCTCAGAGGGTATGGAAATGTATTCATGCAACTACTTTGCATATAGGAAATACTTTTACATAAAAACACTAATCTGAAGTTAAAAGAAAAATAATAGTTTAGTTTTGGTTGGGCAGTTGTATTATTATTGAGAAAACTATGAGATGGTTTTATGGGTTTCGGTATAATATCAATGTTAGTCATTATATAACTTCATTGTATTGTTGAAGTAGGGATATGTTGCTAGGTTTGGCCAAAACTATTTATTGGAGTATTGCTATTATAAATGAATAGCAAAAGTAAATATGAAAAATTATCGAACAGCTATCTTGTTGATCAAAAACTACCAAGGTTGGCTACTGTTACCAGAACATAAATATCTATACGTACCGGTATTATTGAAAGTTGCGATTTCTCAATAAATTATGTGTTATGTAAAAAACACAATATTAGTATATGCAGCAAGCTATTAACGTTAACTTGTCTCATTCCCATACAAATTTAACATTAGTAACGGTAAACGTAAACACTAAGCCAAATTTATATGGGAATGACATAATCAAACTTATATAGCTGGCCGCATATACACAGCTATTACGATAACGTTAAACGAAAAATGTTAACTCTCGTAACGGTTATAAATTTGAGGTATTGGTGGGAAACCTTGAAAACTATAGATCGTTAGCCATGACAGGAGCTCTTTACTAAACTTTCTTGCATTTGGAGGAGGCGGTTTAACGTAGCATAAACTTCTGTTTGAACTTCTGACATTTTATGTGATATTGTCAGATTTTAAGGTATTTGAGCAATCTTTTCTTCCGATATGGCTATGGCGTTTTATTTTTTAAGAACATATGTGAAATTTTATTGTTTTTATTGTTCTGTACACTAGAGACTAGAATTGAAGAAAAACACTTTTTTAAAAAACAAAACTAGCAGACAAAATATTAAAAAAACGAAAAGTAAAAATTTGGGTAAACACTTTTTTTAAAAAAGAACAAGACTATCAGAAAAAAAAATTTATATCAGAAAAAATTGAAAAAAGCTATTTAAAGCTCAAAAATCTTAAGAAAGCTAAAAACTGAAAAATCAAAAAGCAGATAAAAGCAAAAACTAGTAAATTTGTGTTCTCTGGTTACAACAAATATTTTGGAAAGCAAAATTGTACATTTAATATATCTCAAAATTTGTCGGTTGTCAAGTTATTTTTTTTTTTGTTAAATCAAACAGTTTATCGGATGTCAAGTTTTTTGACTTTTGCATTGTGGCAACCCCATATGTATGTCATACATACGAGTATGTGGGAGTTGAAGCAACTGGCAATGTAGAGTTTAAATTGGGGGGGGGGGGGGGGGGTTTGAATCTAACTACAAAATATATGAATGTAAAAACGCCAATGAATTCAATCAATAAAATCACGCCATTTTGTTTTATTCATAAAAGGATTTAAGAGTATGTTATGTATATTATTTTAGACTTTTTTTATCATATTAATTAATATTTTCACTCCTTTAAATATGGTCAAATTTTATGTGTTCTTTGCAAAAATTATATGCAAAAGATTTTTAAATTATACAGTCAGAAAAGTTAAATATTTACTGCTGGTAAATATTTATATAATTTTAGCAAGAATTAATTAATATCATGAAGGCAATATTCTGTGTTGTTCATTAAATTTCGGCTAAATATCTAAAATTCAAAATATGTGATAAAAGGGTCCAGCCCAAACCGCTGAAGCTAGGAATTTTAATTTTGGCATATAGGTTCCTCTCCAGCGCATAGTTTTGAATTTACCACAGTTTTGACCACCTTTTGTAAAAAATCGACAAAAGTGTGCAACTGCCACTGAATAATTTTAGAATGAATACAATAACTTATTTTACACCACCGTTTCTTAAAAGCAACAGCAATCAAATGAAATGAAGTCAAAAAAGCAATTTTTGTGATCAAGATTAGAACTTATTATAATTACAGAATAATTTTGTACCTTTTGTTTACCTTCTAGAGAATAAGTCAGCAATATTTCTTACGGAGATCGGTCCCAATATTAGCCGACCTAACAAAGAAAACACAACAAAATTTTCTTGATTTCTCAACATAATCTTTTTTAGCTCGATACACTTTTCCTAAAAGCTTTGATAATATGTTTATAGTAAGAACTCTCTAGATTCTAAAAATAACCATCAACCACAAGCCTTTTACCACCGAGCCATTTTTTCAAGTTTGGAAATGAAAATAAATGAGGCGAATCACCAAAGTAAATTTTTTTCAAACTACTTCCGCCCAATATGTGTCAGGTCGGCTAATTTTGAGACCGCCCTCATATCTTCAAGACGAATTTTTTCGTATTGCAGGGAAGTATACAACAAGCCTTCCGCAATGTGAAGGTGCCGCAATAAAATTTTTCGTCTAGGCAATACGATTGTAGAAACGTCTTCGTATTCGCATAATCGCTGTGTTCAAATCAATATAGAAAAGTTGACCCTTGCGTACGCGAATTTTAATGGCTTTGTATTTTATGACCACGCATTACAAAAACACAGATTAATGCACAATGATTATTGTTTGTTCATCTTAAGTCCTCCCAATGCCTAGTGGCACTAAAATCAAAAACTCTTACATAATGTAGGTTATAAAAGGCTCAAGAAGATTTTCTTAAAATTTAAATTTTGTAGTTTTTTCACTTTAAAACTTAACGCAAGATAAAATTAATTTTAAAAATTATTCATCACAAAAATTTTTATATTTTTTTTTAAATAATAATTTTTTCAACTTGTATAATTTTTTTATATTGCTATAAAAATCTAAACCTGCTAAATTATCTCAATACAACCCAAGCTTAATGTCTTACCATAGTTATGAATATCAAATTTATATAAATATAATTTATTATACGGACCAAATATTACATTTAACTTATTTATTATAAAAGCAAAAAATAGTGAATTTCTGTGTGGACTTTATATAGGAGCTATTTCTATGAACTGGTCGGTGTGATTTTAAAGTATCATATAAATATATTCGTCGAGAAACTTTTATTTTTCTTGGAAATTTTTCGTTAAACAAAATTAAAATAATTAACCCGAAGGCATTATTATATTTTTAAAAATAAATTACAAAAAATGAAAAAAATTTATATGTTAATAAGAAAGTTTAGCAAAACTGTATAAATAATGTTTAAATTATTTTCAACCAAAATTAGAGTTCGGAATATGTTAAATACTGAAAGGACAAAAATCCCGAAGCTTACCATATTGTTTTGCCCAAGTATACAAGCGCCAAATAAAGATAAAAGAAACACTACTGTAAAAATAAAATTTCTTTTTGGATTTCATTGAATAGGTCCATTTCCTTCTTACTTCTTAAAAAAAACATCATTAAAATTGATTATTTTGTACGGATCAATTTATGAACAAAAATAATGAAAATTTTAGTTTTTTAGACTGTAAATGTAATGTATAAATGTTTGCAATACGAATAAACTATTAAATGACAGTAATTTTGTTATGTTCAGGATTGTCTCAAAATTCAATAGGTAAGGTTTAATTTAACATGATGGAAAAAAATTAATTTGTGGCCGTTACAATTAGCCGAATAAAAACTTGAAAATTGTACCTTCTGAATCCGCTTTAAGAAGGTGGCAGCAGTACAATTGTGTTCAAAATTGTTTTTGACTACAAAGGCTGGGTGCGAACTGGCTAAATACAGTCTAAGTTAAATTCAGGTGTCCAAATTTCTATGTAATTTAAAAATGTTTTCAAATATTTTTCAAAGAAATTTTAAACACATTTGTCAGTTTTTATTTGGTTTAAATTCCAAATAAAATATATTTATCAAGTCTTCTTGTTCTACACTTCTAAAATAAACACCCTTTAGAAATCTCCCAAGAATTTTTCCTTAATATAAACGTTTTGATTTTGATAAATTTTTTCATATTACACTTTTTTATTAATTCTTTGATATTTAAACAAACAAATTCTACAACATCGAAATATGTTTCTAATTACGTGCCTGCTTATACACCCAGGAAAATAAAGTGTCAATCGAATTAAAAAGTGTATTTTGGCTGTGACAGCCAATTAATTAGGATAGCACAACCAAAATCATATGTGATTGCTGAATATTTTGGGTGTTGCAACCAAAATTTATTTGTATTAACCGTTTTTAGTTGTGAAAATCAATATTAAGTTGTACCAACTGATTTTAATTGTAGAATCCGAATTTCATTTAAAAATTTGCCCAATTTTTCTCTGTGTGTAGAGTTGGACCTTTTTCATAACTTTAAAAATTGTTGGATTTGAAAAACTTTAGCAGTGTGTATATAAAAGAATATTTCGATTATCTTTAGGGGATGATTGATTTTTTTTTTGAATTAAAATATGTATTTTTTAACCAATATCCTGCCCACTTTACAAAAATCTAAAAGTATTTTGAGTATTTCACCATTTTTTGTAAACATATTTCTCACAAGTACCATCAAATTGCTTCATCCCCGTAATAAAAATATTGAACGTGTGCTAAAATACTCATTTTTTGGGTGGTTTTCAATGAAAAATTGCAAAATAATTGAGACATTTTGTTGACAGTCATTAACCACAATTTTGACCCCCTGTATGCAAGTTCAATGGGTTGTAAAAATGATATTATGCATTAAAAAGATTTTATTAGAAACTGCTACCGTAAGACTTGTCGACCTTGGATTTAAGTGACCTCAACTATATTGCTGACAGCTTAATGCCTTTAAGAAAACTTGAGCGTATGAGAGCGTGTGCGCTTCTTGACCAGTGGTCAAAAGTCACCTTATTCATAGAAAATTCTGACATCAACGACGCCATTTTTAGTAAATTGTTTTTATTTTACAGTTCGACAAAAAAAAAGGTCAGCCATCATCATTACCACGTTTGTTCGTCCCGGATATTTAAGAGGTTTTGTACGATCACCAGCTGTGCTGTACGCATATGCTTGTCATATGCATTCCTACCTACGATGGTCAGTTGTCAAAATAGGGGATGTTGGTCATTTGCTTTCACCATTCATTAAATTATATGTAAATTAAGTCAAAGTGATTTTAGCATTTGGGCACTTTTGCCAACAATCCGAACAGACAGGCAGGCATACGAATGAACAAACTGAAAATTTATGGGGTGAAGGTTTGCGATGCGAACCATAACCATTGGTCAAAGAGATTAAAAAATCTCATCATGAAAGCATGAAACAACAATGATGGGTGTGATTTTAATGGCAAAAAGCATCAGTAAATTTCAACATAAAACAACCCATAAATCATCATTTTTATTGCGTTCGGTTGTCTAGTGTTTGCAAGAAAATAACAATTTGTATAGACATTTGAGGGAAAACATGGGATGGGCACGTGGTTAAATATGTTAGGTCAATTGAAAATATTTAATATTCTGCAAATAATTGAAAATGTTTTATGTACACTGGGGATTTTAGAACGTTATTTATTAAAAGTGAAATATAAATAAGTATCTAGTTGACCCACATACAAAAAAAAAATTTTCCAAATACTACAGTATATGATTGTAACATTAATCCTGTTAAAGACATTAAGGTTGCCAATTAGGTGAATATCGAAAGTTATTGCTTCCAAACTAACCTAGATTTAAATGCCGAAAAGACAACTAGCTCACATGAACATGAAAATTTTGTACAATAAATATTTTTAATATTTCTTACTAACGCCCGTAATTTCAAGCAATAGATACTTACCAGCAATAGATAAATACCGTGTAGACGAACAAAAACATATAGATATCTAAACACTGCAAAGTAGGGTTATAACTTTTTGCATTTTTTTGCAAATATCAAAAATTACATAGCATAACGGTGTATTTCTTTATCATTGAAAAAGTTCCCGCACCAAACATAATGAAGTTTTGGATTATTTTTGTTTTCATTTTATAAAAATGTAATATTTTACTTCGAATAATAACATTTTACTTAAAATAAAAAAAATATATAAAATAAAAAAAAAGTATTTCAAGCTTTTAGAAATTCGATTCGGTTCGGAAAGTTTTTGTTCCGAAATGAAAAAACGATTTTTATTATCAGTACAATATGGTGCATAGTGTTTAGCCTTGAAATTTTTTCATAAAAAAAATTCCAATCCTACTGCGCAGTGGTAAATTAGGGCCAAAACCCTATAACTGCTTTATTTCTCAACATATATTATTAAAATTTGGTATGCAATGTTTAATGAAATTTCTGATAAAAAAAAAACAAAAATAAAATAACACTCAAGAATATTTTTTTAATCCAAATTAATAAATA
Source organism: Eustalomyia histrio (assembly GCA_949748255.1). Lineage (NCBI taxonomy): Eukaryota > Metazoa > Arthropoda > Insecta > Diptera > Anthomyiidae > Eustalomyia > Eustalomyia histrio. The sequence continues at coordinate 109,582,952 of OX456525.1, read as the reverse complement.
TAAATATACATAAGTTGTGTTTGTTTACTAGCTTTATTACTTTTATTCAATAATCCATTCCAGCATATAATTTAAGGGTAAATTTTACTTTTTGTTTGTTTGTTTGTTTACCATTCACATTTTTTATTTTTTTTTGTCTTTTTTGCTACTCCTTTTACTAAAAATGTATTCAAACACACCATAATTAAGCTTTTATGATGTTGAAATTTTCATAATTTTTTTATTTAAAAACTTAAAAATTTAAGCCCCCAAAATAGAAGACTTGGACTTGGTTGACACGTGGTTTCAATAAGACGGTGACACATGCCACATGGCACGCGATACCTATTGAGATGCGAAGGGTTTGGTGAGCAATTAATCGCACGTTTTGGAGCAGTCCATTGGCCGTCAAGATCAATAGTATCAATTTTTTACTTACAATTTGGCAGATTTTAAATTCTGCACATAATTTTTGAATTTTAAAATACAAAAATAGTTTTAACTTGACTTTCTATATCCAAAAATATCCAAGTTTTTCCATTTTCATATATAAACATCTAGAATGGGTTACATTTTAAAGTGGCATTTCAATTTTTTTGATATTTAATGTGTTTTAGAATGAACAAATCGAAAAATATCTTTTAAAAAAATCATTGTGTGTATAAGATTTGGGAGTTTTTCTTGCTTTCCTAAAGGAGGTTGAACCAAAATAAGAATTGTCTGAGTATACGAAAAATGTGCTAAAATATATTTATGTATATCTAAAAATCTGCCTTTGTCAAACAAAACCAAAAATCTCTATAAAATTATCTTTTTAAAATTGTTAAAGAACAGAGTAATTTTCTACATAAATTTACTGTGATTTTTTTTACAAAGAGACATCTCAAAACGTTGAAATCTGTAAGGCTTCAAGATACAACAAAAGGTATCGGTGAATAATTTAAAGTGACAAAAAAGCTTAGAAAAAAAGTTTCATATTTTTTATTATCCATTGAAACTTTTGTCAAGTAAAATTGTAAAATAATTCTGTTAAAAATAAAAATGTTTAACTTTTTGACTTGACAGTTAACACTATGAACAAGAAAGAAATAAGAAAACAATTCATTAGTTTTTTGTATGCTTGTTATTCATTACAAGATAACTATGTACCATTATCTACCCCAGGTAAGGACGCAGAACACCTTATTCGACATTATCATAGGCTCTAATTTATATTAACAACTGGTTTCTTTTTGTATTGAATTTGACCTATTAGCAACAGGTGCTTTCCTCCAAACTAGAACAGGTTGCATTATAACTGGTTGTAAATTTATCTGGGACAGATATATCTTACATTTAACTCCCAGTAATCAGTACTAGAATTTGTTCCATGAAACCGGTCCTAAAAGAACCTGTTACAGAATAGATTCAGAGGTAAGTGGCTCTAAAAAACTTTGCTGGGACGATACATCCAAATAAGACCTGGGGGTAATCATTACATTTCGTTATTAATTACACCTGTAATTACTCGTACACAATTACATGTAATTGTAGTTGGTATTTTTTCAATTACAATTACATTTTAATGTAATTTAGATAAAATAAAAACTCAACTACATTTACTTTTAAATGTAATTAAAATTTTTTTATGTTGGAATTACATGTAATTGAAATTGAAAAATTTCAATTACAATTAAATGTAATTGTAATTGCAAAAACGCCAATCTTAATTACATGAAGCTGGACTTTTTTTTCATCAAGCAATTATAAAAAAAAATCGAGTAATGATTACATTTTTGACTAGTCATTGTCAAAAATATATTTATGTAATTACAAAAATGATCAATTACATACAATAACAATGATAACAACGATATCGACGATCTGATTTATGTAACTAACTGATTTATATAACAATTCATTTTTCGATTAGATTTTAATAAAGGTTTATTTCTTCAAAGAAAAAGAAAAATAGCTTGATTGTAACTTTATCGTTCATTCCATGAATGAAACAAAATAACGTTGTAGTTTTGTTTAACTTCGCAATTATAACAACAATTTTTTTAAAAAAATTTCATCCGTTAAACACTGCCACCGGGGTGTTAAAATAATACCAGCGAACGAAAATAGTCTTTCTACTGGCCCTGAAGATGTTAGTGAAGAATTTGACCGCATAAAGACCTTTAAAATTGAAGGATAATTATTCTCTATGGAGTAAGAACAATAGCTGCTTTATTCTTGCTACTGCACTTCCAATAAAATAAATATGTATCATATTTTGTTTATTTCGTACTTAATTCGATAAAAAAAAACAAACAAAAAATGTGATAATGCCACTTTTTTTTGTAGATTTTTTTTAAATTAGTTTTCATCAAGGGTTTTTATACGAGTAATAAAATAAACTATTTTTTTTTTAATTTTCCAAAAAGAATCTAATAAAAGAGAAAATTATTTATTTCTTAAATTGCTTTCAAGTTTTTATGTACAACGGAGTTTTAAATAACAATAGTAACGATTATAAAATTGGCAAAAAAAAATGTGCTATTTTGGCTTTTTTTAAATATTCATACGATACAACTGATGTTTTATATTTTATTTTTGGGTTTTAAAATTACGTTTGAGCTTTTATTTGTCATTCTTTAAAAACATATTTAAAAAATTACAACATATGATCATGAGCGGGTGCGGATCCAGCAAAAGGTTTTGTGGGGTCCAAGTTAGAACATTTTTATTCATATTTCCGATTTTTATTGCAAAAAATCTTTTTGGGAGTTACACATTTAAATTTTTTATATAAACATAACAGTAGGTACTTAGTTGCAACAATTTTGTTGACTTTATGGTTCGAAAATGTAATTAATTAAATTTAATTTAATTAGAAGAAATTATTTTTTTTTAATTACAATTACACATTACCGGTAATTGCAAACTATTACTTTCAATTACAATTACTTGTAATGTGTAATTGAAATTTTTTTAATCATAACTGATTGAAATTGAATTTATTTAAAATTTTCAATTTCAATTACTTGTAATTAAAAAATTAAATTACACATTACAACTTGGAAAAAACCTTAGGTGGAAAACGGAAATTAAGTAAAAAACCAAATTTTAAAAATAAAAAAATAATATTTAAAAAGGAGGTTCAAATACCTTTAAAATAAGGCATTGGTCTTTAAAATCCATCCAAAAGTTTTTGCGAAACATTAGTTTAAAAGTTGTCATGTCTTAAGATTTTTCACGATTTCGACGATTTTCAAGTGCACATAACTTTTTCAAAAAAAATTAAAATTTTCTTCTGGAAACACGTGTAAAATATTTTTTAATGTTTAATACGTCTGCCTAATTTTAAGTAGATCGGAAGAGGTGTTGTAAAAAAGGTGTTCGGACTGACATGGATATATATGGTAATTTTAAATTCTTATTATGGCAACACTGACTTAATAATTTCTTTTTTTTAAAAAGTTTTGTTTTTTCAAATTTTGTCTCTATATCTATAACTACTTGCAAAAAAAAAAATATATATAATTTGAACATTTGGGGTCGCCTTTGTACGAAAGCTGTTTTCGTATAAGCACTTCGCCGGAACGCGAAATATATCAGTTATATTGTATGCCCTGCTTCACCATTACTAATATTTTATCAAATTACAAATACAAAAATTTAAATTATTTATGACATATATGTTTGTTTACATTTAAAAAGAGAAAAGACAAGAATTTTTAAAACTTGGCAACATTCTTATAAATTCTTAATTTTAAAGCAGCTATATCTATAACTACTTAGAAAGTCTATATCTATTCAAAAAAAAAAACAAACCTAAATTCAAGGATAAACTATATTATGAATGTAGCACTTGAATGAGAAGTTAAATATAATTTCACATCTGCCAAATGAGAGTGGTCCAACCCTAATGCACGATGTTAATTGTGAGTCACACTTTAACGTCAAGTTTTTTGCCCAACTTAATTTGACATTTCTTTGTTTCAGTGTTTGACAAATCCAACCATGTAGAGGTACGCAATTGTTAAAGCCTTTTATGAAAATATGCGTTCAAATCAAAATGCACTTCGTGATTTTTTTTGTCAGCATAATCGACCAAATGTGCCCACAATCGGGAGAATTGTGCGCAAATTTCAGCAAACCGGGTATGTAGAAAATGTGAAAACATCTGTGCATGCTCGCCCAGTTCGTTTTGCGGAAAAAATTTATGTTGTTCGCGATAGTGCGGCAGAAGTACCATCAACATCGACACGTCGTCGGTGTTCGCTATCGCGAGATGATAACGGACTTCTTGTGGCCAGAAATTGAGGATATGGACCTGGACGATATGTGGTTCCAACAGGATGCCACACACCCAACGAAGCAATGGCTATTTTGCGCGAGAAATTCAATGGCCGTGTTATCTCACGTCGTGGCGATGTTAATTGGCCGCCACGATCATGCGATTTGACACCGTTGGACTTCTTTCTTTAGGGATATTTAAAAGGAAAAGTGTACGCCAATAAGCCAAGAACAATTCAAGAGCTAACGGATAAGATAATTCGGCACATTAACGACATTAAAATCAATTATGTCTCAGAGTCCATAGATTTATGCCACCGATAATTCTCTGAAAACTTTTTGTTATTTACAATTAACGTCGTTATGGTTGGGGTAGTTCAACAAAAAACTAATGGCATATTTTAATAAAAAATTATCAGTATACTCAAAAATAAAACGTGAAAGTGTATTAAGAATACTTTAAGTGAACTAAATATTGATATAAAAATAAACCCACAAATCTGAAATCTTGGGCTTTTAACTCTATGTGGTATTCGAATCTAAGATTTTTAATTTAAAAAAGAAATAAAACAATTGGAATTGCAAATTTTATGATTTTAAAAGAAAATATACAATTTTAATATTTCCATTAAGAACCTTACCGACATAGCTTCATAAATTCTAAACTGAATACATATTGACAAAAGGTTTTAAATTTCTTTGAAAAATGTTTGAATTTTTTTTTTCAAATTTCATAGAAATTTGGAAACCTAAATTTAGTTTAGATTTTATTTAGCCAGCTCGCACCTATACTAAATAGAATATTTAAAAACAATAAACCACATATATTTTTTCTAACGTTTTTATTTATTTTTTCACAATACTGAGTAATAGCAGAAAAGCGTTGTCGACGTGCATCAACAGTAACACGTTTCTTAGAAAAAGTTCGAAAAAAGATAAAAGGCGTTAAATTAGAGCCTGTCAGTTGTCTTTTAACTATACTTGGGACTAATGCATTTGGACCAATTAATTGATGATTTCATTACCATTACATTGATAACAATTGTAATGAAATTTATTTCATTAATGCTAATGATTTAAGGATCTGATTTTATTGATTAATGACAATGTTTTAGAATTTCATTACCATTACTAATGCACTAACAAAAAGAACACATTAGCATTATTAACCATCGTTTTATTTTACTATTTTTTGTAAAAAGCTACTTTGATAATATTTAAATAGTATACATATTTTTGTAAACAAATAGTTTTTCAATCAATTATAATTAGTTTTTTAATGCATTTGTGCTATTTCATTACGATTAAATGGTAATGTAATTGTTTTCATTTGCATTAGTGTCAACTAATGGTAATGAAATTTCCATGGTAATGAAAAATTCCCATGTATGCTTTTAACCACTTGAAAAGGTAGTTTTGCGTGCTTTTGTCCAAATAATATTATGAGTGTGGTTATGAGATATTTCATTGTAAGCAGCGGCTAAATAAAATTTTGTACAGATGACAAAGGTTCAGTAACTGAGAGAAAATTAGCAAACTTCACTGATTTCAAAGCAAACTTTTCCCCACAAATCTGAGCAAATTTCTCTGAAATCTGGTAAAACTTATTTAGACTTGCAAAAGGTTCAATTGGTCTTGCAAAGAAAATCAATTGGAATTGTTAAAAAAATATGAAATTAAATTTTAAATGAACAAAAAATATAAGCTATATCTTTTATATAAAATATAGCTTGTATTTTGAAATCATTTTGGAGGGGGAGGCCCTGGGCAGAGCACTCAATAACTATTTATTATGGAGCATCTAACGCACCAACAACAAGTTATTTCGCCGTTTTGGGTAAAAATCATTATGAGCGACAAGGCATATTTTGACTTGGTTGTCTTGGTTAATAAACTGAATAGCCGCTACTGGGGAACTGAAAATCCTCAATTGACACAACAATGACCTTAAACCCTTGTATTTTGCGAGAACTTTTTCCCGACCGCATTATGTCAAAAAGAGGAGATTTCGATTGACCCTCTCGATCGATTTGTTTTTGGGATACTTTAAGAGAAAGGTCTCTGGTAACAAACCAGATGCTAAAGAACAACATTATTAAATAAATTGGAACAATAACACCTAATATATGCCAAAATGTTATGCAAAATATGGTTAAAAGAGCACACATTTAGGTGATATTTTATTTCATACGTAATTGTAATAAACAAAACTTTTAAGCAAAAAATTATTATTAGAAAATATTGGACCGTTTAAGATTTATGCAAAAAGAAACATCGACCTGGAACATCAAAGACACCCTGTACTTTTCCACAATAATACAGGGTGTCCGCCGAGAAGGTATACTAATTTGTTTTGGCGCCATTTTGGTAAGCATTAGTCTTGACAGTTCAAATTTGGCAGTCGTGAAGTAGACACGTGACAAATTTATTACGGAAAAATATTCGATAAACCAACGTGTTTTAATCGTTAAAACATTTTATCAAAAACAATCATCGATTACTGTGACGATGAGAAAGTTACGTGAAATTTTTGGGAGAAACAACGTGCCAACAAAACGCACTATTTATCGTGTCGTCCAAGCATGGACCACAACGTACTGCAAGATCGGCTGAAAACATTACTGCTGCTCAAGAAAGTGTTCAAAACAATCCATCAACCTCAATTCGACGCCGTGCTCAGGAGCTTAGTCTTCAAAGAACAACTGTGGTCACAATTTTGCACAAGGATTTGCATTTGTTTCCATTTAAGATTCAGTTGACACAATAGCTTCTTCCAAAGGCCATTTACGCCGCCGTACATATTCCAATAGGATGTTACGCCCATGACAACCCCGATTTTCATGAAAAAAATCATCATGAGTGACGAGGCACATTTACATTTGAATGGATATGTGAATAAACAGGAAAACCCTCAAATTATTCATCAGTCACCTTTGCATCCATTAAAAGTGACAGTCTGATGTGCAATTTGGTCTAGAGTATTCATTGGACCTTACTTCTTTGAAAATGAAAACGGGAGCGATATCGTGATATCAGGAGAAATCATTGGACCTAACTTCTTTGAAAATGAAAACGGGATGGATATCGTGATAGGATTGAAAACTTTTTAACGCCACAACTGCATGCTTTGGGCTTGATTAACATGCGGTATCAACAAGACGGTGTCACATCGTATTCAGCCAGGATTACAATGGAATTACTGCGAGACCTCTTTCCACAAAAAGTTATTTTAAGAAATGGTGATGTTGATTGGCATCCACGGTCGCCTGATTTGACTGCTCCGGACTTCTTTTTGTGGGGATATCTCAAGAGCAAGGTTTATGCAAACAAACCAGAAACGCTTGAGCAACTAAAACAAAATATTCGTGATGAAATTAATGAAATACCGCGTGAAATGTATGAGAATGTAATGAAAGGGCTCGCATTTGTGAGGCTAACAGAGGCGGAGATTTATCTGATATTGTATTACATACATAATTGCCGACATAAAATAAAACATTTATCAATATAAGATCCATTCTATTTCATTTAATCAAAAATTATAAACCAACAAAGTAGTATACCTTCCCGGCGGACACCCTGTACTAGAAATTTTAACCATATAAAATATAGAGTTGTTAACGATATTACGGAACGTATGTGGTATTCAAAAATTTCAGAATGAAATTCCAAGTAGTTTTAAAATGATAGCCCTATGAACTTAAAACCTTTAGTTTGATTGTTTGTACATATTTCTTCAATTTGAATATCATTTGTTTTTTAGTTGTTACAAATATTACTTGAGCCAGCGTGCAAACGAAAATTTATATTTATTTATTTATTTATATAAATAGAACATTTTTGGTCCATTTAAATTTTAGTATCATCATTGTACCTGTTAGGAAATCAACTTAACCACGTGTTTGATTACTAAGAAGTCAGAAATGTAGCAAAATATAGAGGGTCTAGCTTGTCTAAAACTTTGGGGTCTGAAGAGATCTTTTGCTGGATCGAAATACAAGTATTAGGATAGCTAAAAATCGTTTATTTGTTTTGTTTTCGTAAACATAAGGAGGTTGGAAGCTCGCTTAACAATAACAATATTAAAATAATATTTTTTCAGATTTTGTTAGTAAATCTATAATAAAATTTTATGTAGAATAACATACTTTTTTAATTTGGATCAGCTCAGTTGAACTACTTTAAAAAATCAAAAAGGTATGAGAAAAATGCTATTTAAAAAAAAATGAAATTTAAAACATACACTGAGACTGACGTTTTTGAGTACATTTTTGAAAATACTAGAAACTTCGTTCGAAAAGTTAGTATGTAAAAAATACTATTGATATATGCAAACATTTTTTTCATATCTTGAAGGGCCTTTTGAAAAATTTGAAAAAATAAATTTTTTTTTTTGTTAATTTAATTTAAATGATCCATACAATATATATTATTGATTTTGTGTATATACCATAAAATGTTTCATGTTATATTTTTATGTTTAAATAAAATAAATTTGAACTTAAAATGTATCATACACAATTAATTTTTTTTTTTTTCAAAACAGTTATATGTTCAAAAAACAGTTTTTTACAGTTTTTCGAAAAAATACCAGGCAACACTGCACATATTTTCACTTGCATCACATCTGTGTGTAATTGTTAAAGTAAAATAAAGATCTACCATTTAAAGTAAACACCAAAATTCTCAAAATTTATATATTTTTATAAAACAAAACGTTTAGAAAGATTTTGTAAAAAAAATCACTTTTTTCACAAAGATTTCGTTTTATGCAATGTAAGTAATAATAAAAATAATACTCTTAATTATTTACATGGTATTCACTGTTTTCAAATTCATATGGTATCGTAGTTCCTTGCTATGTTTTTTTTTTTTTTTTGAATTTTCACAGGACTGTCAATTCATTTTAAAAACAATTTAAAACAATTGATCAGCAGGATTCCTTAACTCATAAAATTAATTATAAAATAAAAAAACTTCATTGACCGTCCCATCTATTGCTCATTGTAATTTCTTCTTTTTATTTTATTTTAAAATTTTCTTTAGCAACGCAGTTATGTCAACGTGTCAATCAAGGTGGCTTTTATTATTCCACACAACTATTATATATACCTATATATCGTATTGTGTTCCATACAACACTATGTATCGTACGTTGATATGTACACGAGTTTTGTGTATACAAACCTTGATTAATTATTCACCCCATTCAACCCGTTTTAAATTGTCCCAGTTTGTTTTCTGATAACTAAAAGCATATTTTCCAGGTGTCCAGCCAAAAAACGAGAACTGTTTTTGTAATAAACTTCTTACTGTGCTTTCGCATACTCAAACAATACTTAGCGTTACTCTAATTCATAAAAGTCATAACTAATACATATATCAATAAAATGAATTTGATTTCATATTGGTATATTTCATCTATATGCCTTTAAATGGCTTTACTCTCTGTGCAATTTGAAATAAAATACCCAGCAAAATTGTTAGTAACATATCAAAGACCCAGTTATAAATTTTGATCTAAAGTTTCTGCTTAATCAGTTGTAATCTGTTTAGAGTGCTCTTGTAGAAATCGGAAAAAGCTACTAAAATTAAGTTAGGAAGGAAACCGCGGTAAAATCTACTATGATTAGCAGAACCTCCTTTCTAATTATTAGTTAAATAAAAATAGTAAAAAAAAACTGTTAAATCCAAAAAAATTCAGTTTTATTTCTTTCGAAGCCAAATTATTTTGTTTGTTGTCGGAGATAAGCAAAAGTAACAAGTAAAAAAAATTTTTTTGTGGTGAAAAAAAATTTTAGTAGTGAAAAAATGTTTGAGATGAATACAAAATATTTACTGCTAAGCGACTGGTGAAAAAATATGAGAAAATATGTTATGTACCAGTCGCTACTATGAAATTGTATGGGCAATTTAGAGGCACCTTTACATTTTCACTAGTTTTTTTTAACATGGACTGCACAAAAAACACATTTTAAAGCATAGTTTTTGTCAAATACTCAATTATGTTCCGGCTAATGGGGACTAGCTCTGCAGCTGAATATGCCTAATGGAGAGAATGCACTTTCTGATGCGCCACTTGATAAATAGTTGCAACGAATGTTCTTTCTTTAAAAAATTGAGGTGTGTTAAAGAATAATTTGTTAAAGAAAGAACATGAGTTGTAACTATTTTCCTCTATAAAAATTTCTTTTTTGACATAAAAATGTGAAACAAATGCTTTTATTACGTCAAACATTTGAAAAATTAACTTTAAAATTATGTAATAATGCAACATCTGAGCGCATTATAATTTAAAGTACGTAGTTAATTTAATATTTTTGGTAAATAAATTAATTGAAAGCCTAATCCAATGCTATATCGCCATGGGGCAGGGTATAGTTTTAATGTGATTCTGCGCCACCTATTCAAAAGTAGAGGCACTAATGCAATTATGCATTTTGCTCTTTCTTTAGATATAAATGTCTTTGGTTACAAAAACAAAAAAATACATTTAATGGAATGAAACGAAAAACCAACAAAGCTTAACAGAAAAACCCAATCTGGTTTACTATATCTCCTATAGTAGCCAAATAATTGGAGATATTTGAACGGAAAATCCTAAGAAAATGCATCGGAAAAAATTATGAAAATTTCATAAAACGATTTTCAAATAGTTACGTCTGTAGGTACTCCATGTCGTTGCAAGCCAGATTTGTTGAGAAATTTGCTTGTCAGCCAAATATACGAAAGCGAGAAAAACACCATCTTGGCTGGATCTACACATCTTTCTCCTGTCGGTATAATTAATTGACGTATTAACGACGATCTGGGTAAAAATAGGCACCCCCGCTTGCGTCTTCGCGTCGTGATCGCCATTTCAACAGACAGACGAACAGACAGACGAACAGACAGACAGACGGACATCGCTAAATTGACTTTAAATTGCATAAGGATCACGAATATATATACTTTATGGGGTCTTAAACCTATATTTCGACATGTTACAAACGGAATGACAAACTGATATATACCCTCACCATATATGGTGGAGGGTATAAAAATAGCGTTTTCTACATATAAAATATTGTACTATAAGAAATGATTATACATATACTTATTTGATAAAATATAGTTTTCACACACTCGCAACAAAACTTCAACAGTATACTGAAAATATTAAAATATTCTGAAAGTGAGTATTTTTTTATTGAATGGCTTAAATTTTGGTTACGAAAGTATGGCATTTATATTTTTGTAACTAACAATATAAAAGAGACAAATATATGGGGAAAAACATTTCAAGTATACGAACTTTAAAAACCGATGTATTGTGATCGGGATGAATCTTGCAGCAAGTTGAGTCCTATTGGGTAGTAGTTATGACATAAAATTTCAGCGGAATCGGTCAAGGACTCTCGGAGTTGGAGGGTGTTGAATTTTGACATTTTCGTCAAACAGCCCTATTTTTTGATACATGCCCAAAATGTTTCCGATAGCTTTTTCTCCAATCTTTTAAAAAAATATTTAAAAAAATTTTTGACTTTTTTTCCAGTCAAAAATTATTTTTGACATTTTTTGAAAAATATTTTTATATTTGTTTAAGAAAGCTTAGGTCTTTTCCTTTAAGAGCTTTGTGGTCACTTAGTGGGATTCGACATGTTTATTTATCAAAATAATCGTTTAGTAACTCGAAATAACGGTATCTTAAATTTTTGATATATAGTGCATATATCAAAAAACAAACAAAACTTTAACTAAAACAAACAAAACATTACCTTATGATGAAAATATACTGATATTTTCTCCGTTCGGGTCTATAGACCCCAACAGCACTTAAAGTTTAATTTTATGAAATAAAATGAGAATATTACTTTAAGACCTAGGAAAATAATATCAAGTTTTCATCAATATCCATTCAGAAATATCTGTTATATTAATACTCGTATGTTAAAAAAATGAAAATCTCTTACAACTTTTACATTGGCCTTAAACAGCCGAAATCTAGTATGTCTCCATTTTGCCATAATTGAAAGGATTGATGTATTTTATATTGTTTTGAAATATTCCGGCCAAAATCCTATGTAATTTGTAAAAGCAAATGGAAAACTTGTATAAAAGCTAAATAAGTAACATAAATCGCTGTTTTCTCGAAATCCGCTGCCCTCGTCAAACGAAAAAAAAAGACCTTAAATTTTTGGCATTTTTTATGCTTAATAAAACATTAACGTATAAATACTGATTTTTGGAAATTTCTTTAATTTTTTTTTTTTAATTGTTTAAAAATTCTGATGTACATATATGGAATTAATTTTAAACAAGTTATCACCTAAGTATATTAGAATTAAAAACATACAAAAATGTTGTAGTGGATAATTTCAATAAATTCGGTCTGCGACGCATTAATTGCCGTGAGAAGTTACAATAACTTGGCTGGTTTTCAACAGATTTTGGGGTTTATTGCCTTATTAGAAAGATAATTTACTGCAAATCACAATTCTTTAATCATTTTAATTCAATGCAAGTTTTTCAAAACAAAGTGTTTCGTCATATAATAAATGCACCGTAGTACGTTTGAAATCCAGATATAAATCGAAATTAGTTCAAAATACATTTTTTTACTTTGTTTAGTATGCATATATACAAAATAGCTTGTATTTTTTTGTTTCCAATTGATTTCCTTGCAAGACTAATTGATTTTTTTGCAAGTCCAATTGGGTCTTACCAGATTTTGCTGAAATTTGTTCAGAAATGAGAAAAATTTGCTTTGAAATCAGGGATATTTTCTTAATTTTCCCTCAGTTACCGAACCTTGTAATATGTACAAAATTTTATTTGGCCGCTTCTTTCGATGAAATCTCTATACTTATCCTTCCTATATTATTAATTATTTTCACACTCGTAATATTATTTGGCTAAAAATACACTTAAGTTTTTAAAAACCGATCAATTGCCTTGTTTTTTTAATTTAATGCGTTTTATCTTTTTTCGAACGTTTGCTAAAAAAGGAGTAATTAATGATTTACACGTCGATTATCAGCAAAATAAAATAATAAAAACGTTAGAAAAAAATTTATGTAGTTTATTGTTTTATATGTTATATTTTGTCTGGGTGTGAGCTGACTAAATAAAATCTAAACTGAATTCAGGAATATAAATTTCTATGAAATTTTAAAAATTGTTAAAAGATTTTGTCAAAAAAATTTTAAAATCTTTTGTCAATTTGTATTTATTTTAGAATTTCTTTAGCTACCTGGCGCAGGTCCTAAATGGAATTATTTCATTTGTATATTTTCTTTAAAATCAAAAAAAATCGTGTTTCGATTTGTATGATTTTTTTTTTCAATATTTATCTTCCTTTATTCGATCTTCAATATTATATTATATTATTCCTTCAAATCGAGTTCAAGATCTTTTTACAAAAAAATAATAATGATTATTTATTATTTCCTTCCAATATTTCGTCTCCACATTGGGTGACTTCTTCAGGGAAATTATATAATTTTTTCAACAATTAAAACTTATATACATAAAATTTTCTAAAAAAGGCGGGAAATCATAAAAATACTTTTTAACAATATGAAAAATATAAATATCATATCAAACTATTTTGAAATACATATATTATTTAAAATTAAAATAATTAGCTCAATTCTTATTCACTAAATGTCTATAATTTTGGGCTATATTCGCTATATCTGTTTTATAGTTAATGCGTTGTGTAGATGGTATTTTCATTATCTGTAACATTTCTAGCATATATCTACGTCTGTAATTATTTTCTATGTTCAAAATTGTCGTATTTTAAAAATCAGGATAATGATTAGAGTTATTGCAGTGTAATGATAATGCTGTTTTTTGTGTAGGAATGGTGTTCTTGTATTTTTTATCTGATTTATGTCCTGCAATTCTGGTTTTAAGTTTATTTTTTGTTGTATACCTTATTACAATTTTCACTATTATTACCATTACACGGTATTTTATAAACTAAATTTGACATTTCCGATTTACCTATTCTGTCTTTTGTGTTGCTAAATAGTCTACTTAATGTGTTATATGTTTTATGTGCTACTATATATTTCTTATTATCATAAATTTTTGATCTTTCTAACCTTTCAGATATAAGAGGAACATAAGTTAGAGGTTTATAAATTTTAGGTTCAATAACGTTTCTTGTGTTAAAATTATTTCTGTTGGATCAGTCTGGATCCAATATGATCAAATCAGATTAGCTAGATATTACAGCAGATATTAAAGAATATCAAATTGGATATGAACAAATATTCCGCCTGATCATTTTTTTGAATCCGGAAGTCCGCTAAGTGAAGAACCAATTTAGACTCATTAATTCACCCATTACATTTATTAATTATTTGAAAAATGTAGTGTAATAAAGTCAGTCATTATGTATGGCAGTGCTTAAATCAACACTGGCAGACGGTATTGTTTGTTTTCTAATTTAATATTTTTTTACTTTAAATTTTTTACAAAATTATTTTTATACGTTTTTTCATAAACTAGTTTCCATGTATATTATACCTAATCTGCTACAATTTGGCCTGTCATTTTTGGGATTAATTTGGATAATTCTAAATACCCAAATATATTACTGGATCTAATTTGATGTGCATTTTTCGGATCAAATAAGATCAGCTAGATGTTAAAGAATATCAGATTGGATATGATAATATTGCGCCAGATTAATTTGTTTATTCGCGTTGTTAAGCACTTAGCTCTGGTTATGTTGAGATAAGTTAGCAGGCAAAAATAAGGAAAAATTTAAATCCCAAAATTTCCGAAATCCTAGAATATAAAAAATCCCGATTGCTATCATTATTTCGAGTACGTGTAACATTAAGAACCCTATTTTCCTGGCCAATGATGTAGTCATGTATGCCAGTGATTCCTAAGATTTTTACCGTATGGTACTTCTTAACTTTCATGTCAACTTATCATTTTATCAGTGGTCATAAGTTGATAAATCATGACTGACATTTTTTGCTTTGGAAAATCACTCCAAACGGCTACTAATCAGTTTAAACTCAGATTTGTTGGGCAAAAAACTTCGTCAATGCGTGAATAAGTGGAATAAGTAACTAGTTATTATTAACTCATTATTATACATTTAAGGCAGTGACGGATACATCCCTTGCTTTTGGGGAGGGATAATTTTTAGTCTTTACACTAACAAGATTTATTTTTGTTAATCATATCTTAAACCTCTAGTTCCTTTGCTTCATTCGAAGAATATAAAAAATATCAAACAGATGATTTCCAAATCATTTTCACAATTTTTTTTTTATTTTCGGGAATAAATGTCAATAACAAGTGCAGAAAGAAAATCTAACAATACAAAAACAATTTAAAAATTAAAATCCCATTTGTATTAAAAAGATATCCAATTGGAAACATTTACCTCGGAATCAGTGTTGCCATATATTTTTTCGAAAAACTGTAAAAAAAACTGTTTTTAACAAAAAACTGTTTCTCAAAAAATGCAAATAATGAACAATACATACATTTTGAATTTAAATTTATTTTAATTGTATATACATACACATAAGCAATAATTTATGTTGTATGCGCTACATTTATATTAAATAAACAAAAAAAAAATATTTTATTTCTTCAAATTATGTTAAGACCCTTCAAGATATGGAAACTCACTACCTTCAGAAATCCAATTTATAAACAAAGTATCGCATTTTAAGAAAGAAATTTTTAAATATTATAGTTAAAATATTAAAACTCATTAAATGTTTGTATCAAATTTAAAATTATTTTTAAATATTCTCTTTTTTTTATATTTTAATATTAGAATTTTATATCTATACCTATGTGTATTTAACATGTCTTATACATTAAGCTATACTATACTATAATTTTAAGGTTATAAATCTTGTTGTGTGTGTAGGAAACAAAACATAAATAAATTAAATAAATAAATTTTCAGAGCGAAATTCCTAGTATTTCCAAAAGTGTAGCCTTTTGCACTCAAAAACTTCAGTCTTATTTCAATAGCATTTTGTTCATATCATTTTGATTTTTAAAGAAGCTCAACTAAGCTGATCCAAATTAAAAAAGTATGTTTTCTATATATATAAAAAATTGTTGCAAGTGTATTGTGACTTTATAACTCACGAACCGTCAAACGAAACTCGATTAAACTCGAATGTCAAACGAAACTCGATGTTTAAATAGGGTTTATTCGTATGGTCGTGCAGGTGGTTTATCTAAAGTTTGCACGAAATCGGTGGACGCGTTCGTGAGTTATGACTTTTCATGTCAACATGTGAATTTGACCATATAAAAACAAACAACAACAAATACGTAGGCACCCATGAGCGTGTGCGGTATGTATACTGTGTGCTGACTTCATACATAGGGTAAATACACGTTGTAGCTCATACACGCATACACACTGACAGCTGTCAGTGAGTGATCATTTTAAGGTTCTTTTTCATCGAACTCGCGGTTCGAGAAACCAATGAATTTGATTCATTGTTAATATTCATGCGTAGCGAAGCACGCCGGGATCAGCTTGTTCTATATAAAATTTTCCTCTAGACGGACAAAGAACATCTGTAAAAAATTTTATTATAATATTGTTAGTTTTTAGCAAGCTTCCAAACGATCCGGCAAAAGATCTCTTCAAAACCCAAAATTTTGGACCAGCTAGAGCCTCTAAAAGAAGGCAGAATCTGACCAAAAAAGATATTAAAACCTATATTTTGCTACATTTCCGATTTCTTAGCAATCAAACACGTAGGTAAGTTTATTTTAATAAGACCAAAAATGTTCTATTTGTCTAAAAATAAATTTTCAGTTGTGCTCTGGCTCAAGTAATATTTATGTAAAATCTTAAAAAACCAACAACTCTAAAGGCAGCAATACACTTCGTTCTTTTTAGACAGTTTTAACTGCACGGTAGAGTATTCAAAAACCGAAAAACGGTCAACCGGTTTCTTTATTTTTAAAAACCGATCGGTTTCGAATATTTTGTAAAACCGAAAACCGGTATTTTTTGTTCGGTTAACCGGTTTTTTAATTACATCACCAACTGGGTTACTTGGTCGCTTTTATTTTTTCCGAACACTTATAATCGTTTGTTTGGTTATGAAGATTTAGACGTAAGTCTGATAGATTCCGATAAAGACTTAACTTAGGATATTCCAAATTCAAATAGTTTAATTTCTGATCTAAATAAACAGTATTCAAAATCCTAAAAAAGAGACTGTACAAAATCATTCATCATTATATGATGATTTCATATATCTTGATAAATGCGACAAAAGAACTGAAAAGTTGGAAAATTTATATAATTGTCTTTTGACTATTTGTCCAACATCTACTATTAGTGAAAAAGTATTTTCTACTTCTAACTTTATCAAAAGCAAACAGAAAAATCGTCTTTAAACGAAACATTTAAATTGAATATTATTTCTAAAATATTATTTTAGAACTGAAAAATAGATTTTCTTTTTACATATTTAAAATGTAATATTAAAAAAACTTATTTAATGCCAAACGTTTTAAACGTTCAAATTACTAACGTACCTAATTTTACCAATTTACAAACTTAATGATCTCTATTCATTTGATATGAATATAATATTAATTTTTATAATATTAATTTTTAAGATATATTAAAAAATATTGGTTTTAAGTTAATTTTTTGTTGAAATGAAAAACAATAAAAAATTAAATTTAAATGAATATATATGTATATATATTTTTTTTCAAAGAATGTATTTTTTTATTTTTATTTCTTTATATATTAAATTTGTTTTTTTTTTTTTGTAATAAAAACAATTAACAAATTATATAAGCTTTGTATTAAAATTAAAAAAAAAAACGAAAAAACCGGTTGATCGGTTTTTTCTGCAAAAACCGAAACCGAAACCGGTTTTTTTTTAATTATATTTTTCGAAGAAAACCGAAACCGGTTTTTTCAAAAGGCCGGTTTTTTGAATACTCTACTGCATAGGTACAACTGTACGGTTAAACACGAACAACGACCATATCCACACACTAGGCGTTGTTTACTTGAGTTCAAGTAAGAAAAAAGAAACCAAATCATCTGGCGTTCTAATATTACATGGCTTTGACCCCGACAAAACCTGTCTTTTTTAACTGAGTAATAACACATACGATCAGTTTTGAACGAAGACGTTTGAAAACGGACGGCTAAAATCAAGTTGCGTCAGCTGTTTTTGGCCACACACCGACAGTTTTACCCGTACGGTTAGAACTGCAAAAAAGAACTAAGTGTATGAGCGCCTTTAGTTATTATAATATATTTTTTAAAAACAAAATATATTTTTACAGAAAAATTTTAAATTTTTTGCCTCATAAAAAATCTATTTTAAATGAATTTTTGTTCCATCTAGAGAAAATTTTATGGAGAATATGTTAACATGCGTTTTATTTTTCTTTAACATTTTATTTTTCTTTAATATTACGTCCTATCTTGTACGCAGTGGAGCAACTTTATGAAGGCTTAAATTCGGCTGTGCTGAATATTTTAATGCCCTTCACTGATACAAATAATGTAAAAAACTTTAGAAATTGTGGAGGTGAAAAAATTTTTTAACTCAAAAAGTTTTTTGGTTGGGAAAATGGATTTTTTGGTGTAAAAAAATTTTTGAGGTGGAAAAAATTTTTTGAGGTGAAAAAAATTTTTTGTGGCGAAAATAAATTTAATTTGCACTTGAATATAAACAAGTGCAAATATTTTACATGACATTCTCTACTATGAAATCGTACTAAAATACACCAATTCGTATGGAAAATTTAGAGGTACCTTCACATTTTCACTCATAACTTTTTAAGCCGCTGGACCGATTTTGCTCAATTTCAGTACCTAACTTCCTAGGAGGATGTTTATTCAGCAGACAAACGGGGGTCTTAGACCTATATTTCGACATGTTACGAACGGAATGACTAACTCATATATACCCTCACCATATATGGTGGAATTGAAAAAACAAATACAATCAGATTAACATTTTCAAGTTCATGAGGCTATCATTTTGAAAGTACTTGAATTTCATTCTTAAAATTAAGTACATCACATCCGTTTCGTAATATGGTTAACAATTCTATATTTTATATGGTTAACATTTCTATTATTTTTGTAGAATAGTACTATTTATGTATGTATGTATGCAAAGAAATTTTCCCGATATTTTGAATACTCCAATTCAGGATGTCCCCTAAAGTCCGTATAACACTAGTTTTTTAAAATTTTTCTTGACTTTTTACTTTTTTTCCAATTCTGTTTAAGTTCTTAGTAAATAACCAAAAATAATAATAATAATAATAATAATAAAATCCCTAAAAAAGTAAAAAAAATTTAGAAAAGGTAGTGTCGCAAAGGCTTTATTTTGGGATCACAAGTTGTATTTTGTAATAAAATTACATATCAGTTTTCAATAAGCCTACCATACAAATTTTATTTGTATTGCAAATAAATTTTAACAAAACCGAAAATAAAAGAAACTAAATCACATTACATGGTTCCAATACAAATAAATGTTTGATGGTGAGTAAATACTTATAATACAGTTGTAATCAAGTCGTAGTACTTTTCATTGAAAAATTTTGTATAATTTTTGTATTGAAATTTTTCGATTTAAGTAATATTGGTAAATTGAATAGAAAACTCTTAAAATTGAAAAAAAAAACGTTAAAAAAACTTTTTTCATGAAAAACTCGAAAAAACTGTTAAAACTGGCAATATGGTAGCTGATATGTTAATTATCTTTGCTGCTTTAGAATTTCACTTCAAGATGACAGTAAGAGTTAAACGTATTTCCAAACCAAATCGAAGTCTTATTAAGAGTTGCCACTGTTACCATTAAGGTGATATTTAACATTTTATATAACTAAATTAGTTTAAAAACATTTCACGTCGCAAAGTTTGTTGTTTATTATAAATAATATTTTTTTTTATTTATTTTTAAATCGTTTTGGGGGGATATATCACAGTCATCCGCCCCCCCCCCTGAATCAGTGAATATTTATAGTAATGCAGATAGTAAATTGGCATCATTACTGCATCAGTAAAGTTACTGAACTGGGAATACTTTAATTATAAAAATTAATTTCTTGCGGTCTTGGAAATCAATAAATATTTTTTTTGTAGATTCCTTGGTTCGGGAAATCCAAAATGGTCTACTGCACACACATAGCATACTGTAGTCTATACTCAGAGAATTTTGTAGCTTACTGTAAAGTTCAATACGAAGGAAAATACATTTATTTTCTAAAGATAAATTTATTAAAATTTTTTTAACATTTATTCAATATGATTACTACCATTTACCGATTTTTTTGTTTGATTTGTAGAAATTTAATAAAAATTCGACCTCCGTTAAGGTTATTATAAATATAATTTTTTGTTTGCTGTATGTTTTAAAAAAATATCAGAAAAGTCCCTCATTCCTTTTTATTCAAATTGCAAGAACTTGTTAAGAATAAACACACACCCATAAAGCCTTTCACAAAACATGTGATTGTAGTGTGTTTCTCTGCATTTTGCAGATTAAGGCACTGAAAACCGAAACAATTTCAAATAAATAAACATTTATTTTTTTTAATTTCTAGGTAAATTCTCAAAAATATCTTTTTACTGTACAATGAATGGTTTAAAAATAGCAAACAAAAACTGTGGTATTTTCTTTTGAATTGAATTTTCTCTTGTTTTAACTAAGAAATTATTTTAAGTGCACTCTTATTTTATTTACTACTTTTCCATAACCAGACACAATTTAGTTATTTTTAAAGGAAATTGACATTACTGTTTGGTGCAATAATGTAATAGCAGAATTGGATATACGGACTTTTATTCTGTTCATTCCCGTGGAGACTAAATAGCAATCACCGGTTTGCAAAACAAATTCGCATTGAATTGAATAAGCATAACAACGTGGCTGGCTATTCACAGTTATTGAGTTCTGAAATTGTGTATCTTCGTTGCTGTACATTACTCCATCCTAGACAGCAGTTAACCCCCAAAACATAAAACGCAACCATAACATTCTATCGTACATCTTTTCAAATTCCAACTAAGAAGTATGTACATTAGAGTGGTCCAAAAAAACATAAAAGTTTGAATTCGCAATCTCCACAATGCTGCCCCTATTCCTCAATGTCTAAAAACTCTCTGTGCCAAGTTTGAGCAAAATTCATTTATATTAAGAGGTAGCACAAGAAGTGCTTAGTAATTTGTCGTTAGAGTAAGTTATTCAAAAAGCAGGGTTGACTTTAAATTGAATTTTTTTCTAAACTATACGCCATAATTTAATAAAATTGTCTTAATTAATATTTATAAAAGGAATTTGAGATCACAATTTAAAACATTTAGTAACTTTAAAGTAGTTCGCGACTTTTTTAATTTATACATAAAAACACATATTTAAGGAAAAATATCTAAATTTTCTGAAAAAAGTAAATATTCAACTTGCCTTATAAAGGGTTTTCCAATAGGCACTTGACAACTTTGAATGTAATTTGTGAACGCACTATTTCACTATTTCCTTTTTTTTCAGTAAACTCAACATTTGCATCATGGTAAAGTACACGAACGAACAACGTATGCAAATTATAAAAATGTACTACCGAAATTAGGAGTAGCCGACGACGTTGGAAGAACTCAGAGCTAACACTGAAAGCGAAATAGCGGCCGTTACGGCCTAAATGTGTGACCGAGTCATCGAAATTGGGTCAACATATCGACCTCTACCGACGTGCCGCGGTGGCCATATGAACTAAGTCGAGTTCCATTCATAGATGTTTTGATTGTATTTGAAGTCGATCATAAAGTTTTGGAAATATCTCAAATGGTTTGCGTTTTATTTAAAAAAAAATGTCAAGTCCTTATTGGAAAGCCCTATATTAGTAAATTTCTCAAATCTGATCTTAGTTTTAATGGCAATTACGAATCTACAACCAAAATTAAAAACAAATTTGGGGTTTTCAAATTATTTGTGTTTTATGAAAACTCAACAAAATTCGATTTTTTGTGCTATTTTCCTAAATACCTAAAAACGTTGTCATCGAAAAACCCAACTTTTGTACTTTTGTAATCTACTTTCCAAGGGCGTTCATTAGACATGATATTGTTTTAATTTTTGAAAGGATAATAGTTATCCTTACAAGTGAATTTAAAATTTGTCTTTTATTAGTTTTTCGCTATTATTTAGCACATTAAGATTAAATTGTTAATAAAAATTCCGTCTCACATAAGAAGACATTCGGTGGATATACATATAATCTTTCACAAAAGAATTTTGCGCAGAGGTAAATATAAGAAAATTTCTTGATGAAAATGGAACATTTTTTGTATGAAATTTTCGCGAATCCGAATTAAGTTTTGATTACATATTCGCAATGTACGCCAAAAAATATATTAGATTTGATGAGTCGCGATCCTAATATTTATATTTGAATTTTCTCAATTTTTTAAATAACAGAATATGTACAACTATGAAACTTCAATGGCGATGTGCTACCTATAAAAAACTTTTTTTTCTTAAATTTCTTTGACAGACCACATTTTCCCGTAATGTAGGGTCGTGGAGCTCGCGAATTCGAAATTTTTTACTTTGGGCCACCTTAATGTACATACACTCTATATGGTGGTAAGCTAAGCATTTGCCACTAGCCACAGGAATATTAATGTAAAGTTTTTGTTTCCATACTAAAAATGGCGGCCGTCGTCCAACTTTATACATACTATGTATTCATATTTTTGTATTGTAAATCAATAGAGAAGGGGGAAAATGATGTTCACAATTAATATAATGTGCCACAGAAGTATTAAGACTTTTGAAATATTAAGATACAATACTTTACGCTGAAAGTGTAAAACCAACCCTTCTATTTCCACCGAAATTTGATAGAAGATTTCGACTTTCTCGAAAAATGCCTAATATTGCAAAAAAAAATAAAGTGTTGATGAAATTTACTACTGATACATTTTTCGTGGAATTATTCTACACGAAAAACCTTAGTTTCGGGGTTTGAATTTAAAAAAAAACCGGTCAACCGATTGTAAAATTGTACTCAATTAAAACCAGAAATGTTTTATTGTTAAAAAAAAAACGCCAGTAAAATCGAGTTTTTTATGAGTGCTTCGCAATTTATTTAAACAAAATAAATTTTGCTGTTATTTTGTCAGTTTTGGGACAAAGATAAAGAATTATATTATATTAATTACCATAAAAGGCACCAAAATTTTGCAGAAATTATTTAATAAAAAAAATTAGTTAAAATATTTTCTTATTGGTAAAATTATAATATCATAACATCGGAACAATTGAAAACAAGATCCAGAAATACATAAAATTTTGAGCCTTTGAAAAATTTTAAAGGGTTTTATGTGAGTAATTTTTAAGTCTAAAAGGAAGGTAAAAGAAAAAAATTATTGTAGTCTATAGAAATAGATTCGAGCTAATTTAAAAATTGTAATTGATTTACACTCAGAAAAAAAAAGTTAGTAGGAAAATTTGTAAACGGTTTTAAATCCTACTTTACTATTTTTGTACTGATTTTTAGTAAAAATCTTATTAATTAGCAAATCTTTTTGCTATTTACATTTTACAAATTACAGAATTTTCACGGAATACTTACAAATTTTTGTTGCTAATTTCAGAAATCATTTTACAAATTTTTGAAAACCGATTTGCTAAAGTTGGCAAAAAAAATTATAATTTTAAAAAAGTGGATATTGAAGGAAATGTTATTACTTATTAAAACTTACACTTACAAATTTAAATTGTCTTAAAATGTTTCATAGATTACAAAAAAGGGATCGGAAGTGAATATACCTACTCATGTCTAAAAATTAAAGTAGCACTTAAAAGTTTTTTTGGTTCCAAAAATCAGCCCCAGAAAGAATTAAAATTTGACCTTAAAAGTAAAAAAATTTACCAAAATATTTTTCAAAAAAGAAATTATAGCAAAATGATAAAATCGTTTGTTTTTAAAATTTTTAAGCCTTTATTTTTTTTTTAATTTTGCCTAAAATATTTTTTGAAAAAAAAATTGATGTTCGATAAAAAAAATAAATTTGTAATTTTTACTAATAATAGGTCCGTACGAGGTAATTTTGGGTAAAGTCTGGTAAAATGAGAGTAAGCAAAAAATTCTCTCACAAAACCATAAAAATGCCCAATATACTGCGAACGCACAAAACCACATTTCATACCCAAAAATAAACGTCACATTTATTCATATTAACAGCTTAAATAATAAATATATTTGAAATGGCAAATATCTATTTACATTTTCAAATGTATTTTTCATTATTAAGAAGGAGAAGTTCTTCATAATATATTTTTATTTAAATTTAATTCTTTTTTAAATGCAAAACAGATAATTTATTAGCAACAGCTGATGATTTGACAATTTTACCCAAACAAACAGTACGGGTAAATAAGAAACACAATTACTATCTTATGAACGGTTTCATTTACCTAATTTTTGTTACAGGAAACGCTCTTTGGTAAGATTGGGTTCCCGCGGGCACCCGCGGTAACGTACGTCGAACACACCTAATAATATTTAGTAAATTTTTTTGCTGATTTTAGCAAACAGATTTTAAATTCCACTTTACAAAAAGTTTACTAAAATTTAGTAGCGGCAGCTAATTTTCTACAAATTGCATTGTATTACACGTCAGCAAACATGTGTTATTAAGATAAGCAAAAAAATACCGCTGGGCTCAAGTTAGCAAAATTTCCCAATAACAGCAAAATTTCCAGTTGCCATTACAGACTTTTTTGGTAAGTGTATAAACACTTTTTTATACCCTCCATCATATGCAAGATGGTTAATATTTTTGTTATATATATTTATGTTATATTTATATCTCTATCTATAAAGGAATAACGTTACAGACTGACTCACTCATTAAATATCGCCCAGCCCAAACCGCAAGAGGTAGGACGCTACAGTTTCCCGCTCCGGCGTAGACATCCGCTAAGACGGGGTTTGTGGAATTTCCTTCGGGGAGGGGCAAAAATTCCCCTTTAACGGCCTGCCCAAACCCCTTTATCTAGAAACCTTAAATTTGAAATGTGCCTACCTAGGAGTATGTGCTAACTCTTTGATAAGGCACATTTTAGAATTTTGACCAATGAAGTTGTAAAAATGGGGGTTTAAAGGGTAAAAAGTCTCCCCCTTTACGGCCAGCCCAAACCGTTGGACCTAGGAAGTTAAAATTTGGTATGCCAGTTCCTTTTCCAGTACAACCAACACCTAAGACGGTTTTTTTTTGGAAAATTCAACGTGTAGGTGCAAAAAGGGGGAAATTCTTCCCTTTGACAACTTGCCAAAACCGCTGCAGCTAGAAAGTTCAAATATGATACATAGATCCGGGGAAAGGTCTCCTCCTGAACGACTTGCCCAAACTTCTGAAACTAGAAAGTTAAAATTTGCTGTGTTCGTTCTCCAATGTAGATAACAGCTATGGCGTGACCTTTAGAAAATCCAAAGCGGAGGGGCAAAAAAGCGGAAAATTCTCCCCATTGACGGCCTACCAAAACGCTGGAGCTGGAAAGTTAAATTTTGGTACATAGATTCCTCCTCCAATGTAAATGTGCGAATATGCAAATTTGCAAAAGTGCGAATGTGCATATGTGAAAATATGCAAATTTACAAAAGTGAGATTGTTCATATGTGTAAAAGTGCAAATGTGCAAATTTCCAAAAGTACAAATGTGAAAATTTGCAAAAGTGCAAATTTCCAAAAATGCAAATGTGTAAATTAGGTTGGCCGCTCAATGTATGGACAAATTTAAAACTTATCCGATCCAAAAACGACGGGCATTTTTTTGCGAGGATAGGAGAAAAAAAATTGACAAAAATTTCAGCTCGATCGGTTGAAAATTCGCGTGCCGTACGAGGGTTAAAGTTCATGAGAACGAAATTGGGCCAAAATTTATAGAAAAAAGGGGTAAAAAGTATGAGCAACCCCCATTATTTTTGTATCACCGATATTTCTCCAGAACAAACATTCCCTCTATCACCATCCTTTACGGGGGTTCCCCTACAAAAAAGAAATTATTTGTACGAGAATTTATCAAAATAAAAAAACCAAAATATATTTAATTATTGCAATAAAATAAGTGGTTTGTTGATGTTATTAATAGGTTTATTTATATTATTTATGTATAACATACATATTTATTAATGCTTTAAACTAAATTTATTTTGTCATAACTTGGATATTTTTGCGGTAATTACCGACAACTTGAATCAAATATTCCTTCTGCTTTTCGTTCCTGCACAATATTTTATTGTAGTCCTCCATCATTTTCACACCACTCTCGGCGGTGTCGTTTACAAAGTGAATTTTTTCGACAATTTTTATATGCTTGCTGATAATTTTCGCGCTGTGGACACGTTTCCGGCGGATATCGTAAAAATTTATGCGACAAGTTGAAACACTGGAAAAAGGTTTTAGTTCTTGAGGTTACGAAAGTTATTTGGCAAAACTTTGCTCATTTACTTCTGCAAAATTAACCACAATTTTTTTCTTACTACGTATAGGGCCTTCAACATCTTTAGAGCTATCAGAGGTATCACAATCATCATCTTCTTCTCCAGTTTCTTCATCAGTATGTTTTGTAGTTGGACTTCCTTTTCTTTTGTTTCAAGACCATCTTCTCCTTCCTCTGTGTACATAATAGCCAACATTTTTCGTTTTAAGTCACACGAAACATCTGAATTAAAGAAGGCTAGATCTATAGCCTCCTCCACCAGATACCATACATGTCTGATAAACTTTGTTACCATTATTTTCGACAATTTCTTATCTAAGTCTGCATATGAATGCAGAGCTTTCAAAAAGTTTGAGTCCTGATTTGAACAATAAACATACATACATCTCGTATTCCATCTAATTGTGACTTTGTCAGTTTAAATTGGCCTCTGAACATAAATATTTTTAATGAGTAAATTGCCTTGGACAAAGTATATTTTCTTTTAACTATGATTATTTGCCAATGTTGTTATTGTAATTTTGCGTTATTTGCCCGATTTAGTTTCTAGCTAAGCACACACTCAGAAAAAAAAGTTAGTAGAAAAATTTGTAAACAGTTTATAATCCCACTTTACTATTTTTGTACTGATTTTTAGTAAAAAAATTCCATTTAGCAAATCTTTTTGCTATTTACATTTTACAAATTACAGAGTTTTACAGAATATTTACAAATTTTTGTTGCTTATTTCAGAAATTATTTTACAAATTTTTGAAAACCGTTTTGCTAAAATTAGAAAAAAAAGTACTAATTTTAAAAAAGTTGATATTGAGGAAATGTTTTTTCTAATTAAAACTTACACCTACAAACTTAAATTGCCTTTAAATGTTACATTAATTAAAAAAGAGATCGGAAGTGAATACACCTACTCATGTCTGAAAATTGGACATTCACTTAAAATAGCACTAAAAAGTTCTTTTAGTTCTAAAAATCAGCCCTAAAAACAATTGAAATTTTACCTTAAAAGTTAAAAAATATTGTCTTAAATATTTTTTAAAACAGAAATTACCAAATAAAAACAAAATGATTAATTCGTTTATGTTTTAACAATTTTTAAGATTTTTAAGCCTTTGATTTAGTTTTTAATTTTGTATAAACTATTTTTTGAAAAAAATAAAATAAAAAAAAATTTGATGCTCGATAAAAAAAAATAAATTTAAAATTTTGTACTAATATTCACAATATTTAGTAATATTTTTTGCTGATTTTAGCAAACCGGTTTTAAATTCAGCTTTACAAAATGTTTAGGAAAATTTAGTAGCAGCTACTAATTTTTCTACTAATTTCATTGTACTACACGTCAACAGACATGTCTTGCTAAGATTAGCAAAAAATACCGCTGGGCTCAAACTAGCAAAATTTCCCATAATAACAGCAAAATTTTCAGTTGCCATTACAGACTTTTTTTGGTGAGTGTACAGGGACATATTTTAATTCTTTTTAAATTAAAAGAGATTATATAATTACAGTCGGACCCCGTTTAACCCCCGTTTTTTAAAAGTTGGCAGTTTTTAAACCTAAATTTGTTGACCTTTTTGAAGCATTTAAAACAAAATTCACAGCTTTTAAATTTATAAACAATTTGTATTTAAAACTTATTTATTACTCTTCGGCTTTTACCCCCTGTTGCCGCATGCAAGTGTGCCAAAAACTCAATGCATTTTTACTACTACACTCACACTCACACTTATGCTACTTGCGACCCAGCTTGCAATGAAATATTTATGGAAGTTTTTTTTTGACAGTTGATGCAAGTAGAATGACAAAACGAAAGACAGAGTTGCCATGTAATATATTTTATATTTATTTATTTGTGGCAATAGGAGTTAATAAAGGGTGTCCCAAGAAGAACGCAATTTTTAAATTTAATAAAACACAGATATTTAAAAAAAAATCGTGAAACTTTATTATATCGTAAAGTAGACAGAATGAGGTTATGTATGGAACAATATATCGTGCAGATGGCCACCGCGGCTTTGCTGGCATGCACGCGATCTTTTAATGAAATTTTCAATGACCGTTTTGCATGAATGCTGCGGTATTTCATTAATGCAGCGTCCAATTTCCTCTTTTAAGGCTTGAGTCGTCCTCGGCTTATTCGCGTAAACCATCGACTTCAAAAAACCCCAAAGAAAAAATCTAATGGTGTTAAATCGCACGGGAAATGACTGATGCAGCAATTGAATTGTTTCTCTGGCTGTATGACATGTGGCGCCGTCTTGTTGGAACCACATGCCCTCCACATTCATTTCTTCAATTCTAGGCAAGAAAAAACTGGTTATCATTTCACGATACCGAACACCATTGACTGTTTGCGCTTAACCTGCCTCATTTTCATAAAAAAAAGGTCCAATGATTCCTCCAGCCCAAAAACCACACCACACAGTGACACGTTGAGGATGCATTTGCTTCTCGTGAATCACTCGAGGATTTTCCTCACCCCAAATGCGACAATTCTGCCTATTGACGAAGCCATCAAGATGAAAATGGGCCTCGTCACTGAAGATGATTAACGAACTCCCTTCGCTGGCTTCAGTTCCTGAGTCAATTGAACTTTGTATGCATAAAGATGCAAATCTTTCGTCAAAATTCGCTGCAAAGTGGATTTGGAGACACCAATTTGCTGAGCTCGCTGTCGAATTGGTCTGGATGGAGTTTGAGCGACATCATCACGTACAGCTGCGACATTTTCGGTCGATCGACCTGGTCGATGGCGCGTTGTTGTCTTTACATCACTAACAGACCCAGTTTCGGCAAATTTATCCATTAATCTCTTTACAGTTGACTCTTTTGGAGCATTATTGTGACCCCAAATTGATCGCAATTTGCGAACTGTAGCCGCAAAACTTACACCATTTTGGTAAAACAATTTCACAATGAGAATGCGTTGTTCATTCGTGTAGCGCTCCATTTTTACTAACCTCGTACCTTCTACTAGCAAACAATAACAATTGTTCAAATGTCAAACAATGACACTTCGAATGTTGCCATATTTAAAAATTGCGTTCTTCTTGGGACACCCTTTATTATGGCGGATTTTGTGCACATATATAAGAAGGTTAATGAGAAAGACTATACTAATTTTACGCTTTTATAAAAGAAATATAATATAATGATATATATCCCTAGGTACTGCGGAGTATTAAGTACTTGGCAACACTGGAGACATCCATTTCTCCTGTTGACGACATTTTACAAATGAACTTGCACTGTACAGTGTAGCTACTAAAAAAATGGTGTTGTTTTTCGTTGATAACACGTATACACTACTTGCAAGTAATTACTTGCATGTGACAACGGGGAATTAGATAATTTTGATAAAAATCTATTATGCTACAAAATTCTTTTGACGAAGCGTCAAAGACTCGGCTTGGTGCAATATATTATAAATTTTTTAACACATTATCGCGACCGGAAAATCTATTTGTCAGTAGAAATTCGCAAATTTTGTTTTTCATACATTAAGAACAAATATGATTCTTAACAACTTGCAAAATTACCAAGCTTTAAGACGCGATGTCTCTAAAATCTTATAAGATCGGAATCGGAAATTGATCGTATATCGGAAATTGATGGCTCTTCCATTGTTACCAGCAAATGGACGGAGAGCATAAATTTATTAAATTTTTGAAGTATTTTGCAATGCAGTGATTGCGCATTACTAAAATATTTATGTAAAATGACCCCAGTAACTTTAATGTTTATAAGGAGTACATTCGGATGTTATTGATTCCATGCATTATAAATGCGGTGTATAAGCAACATTTCTTTGCTTTACATATTCACCAAATATGGTGAAATGAAAAATGCATTTCACCATATTTGGGGTCATTATTATTTCTTTAAATTGGTGTTGTTTTACAAAATGAATAAATTTCTCAATCCAATAAATGAAAATATGCCCCAAACTTAATTTTGGGGCTTATTTTCTTTAGGTTGGGGTAATTTTTCATTACATTTTTAGTGTTAATTTTCAATATGAAATTTTGCCCCAAAATATGGGGATTAGTTACATTTTAAGATTGGTTTCATATTACTTGGGGCCATTTTGCACAAAGCCACAGTGAATTACATCGAATTTTTAAAAACAAAACAAGCACAGATATAATGGTAACGTAGAATAGCCAGGTGCAAATTTTTACTCTAATTCAAAGACCATTTCAAAAACGATTAGATTGTTTCAAAATCTTTTGGAATGACTGCACATGTAATTTATAAAGCATCAATCAATCAATATTAGTTGAATTTCAATAATTTTTTTTATTGCGTTTGGTATTTTTTAATTTTAATTGATCTTTTTAAGTATTGATTTCGAATTTTTGAATTTTATTTGTAATTTTGTATGCCCTGCTCTAAATTTACTTAAAAACGCATTATTTGTTAGCTTTTGTTGTTTTTAATATTTTATCAAATTACATATAAAAAAATTTCAAATATTTTCATGGCAAATATTTTTGTTTACATTTAAAAGAATTTCCAATTTTTATAAAATCTTAACCCCAGGGGGTGGGCATGCCACTGACTAGAACATATTTTGCAAAAGAAAAACTTTAAAAACCATATTGCCCAATCCACCAAATTTTTTCTAAATCGCGAACTAGCACGAATATCAGAACAAAATGATTATATAACCTCTTCTATGTCATGCAGTGATTAAAATATGTTGCTGTGTTGACACATTTTAATGCAAAAACAAACAAAAAATTGCATATTTCTTTGAATTTTAGATGCGTATAGTTCATGCTCGGACATGTTGGATGCGTATCCAAAAACCCTCTTTTATAATGTGGACAACATGTATGTTGTACTAGAAAAAAGTTGAAAAATCGGCCATAAACTAAAAAAAAATCTTTTTAAAAACGGTCCAGCTTATGAACGGCTGCCGCTAGACCCAAAATATTTTGAGAATCATCATAAAACAAACTAAGGCACATTTTCAGAGGGGCACTTTTTTTCTCCATACATTGTGAGTCGCTCTTATGGATTCAACTAAAAATTTGGGCATGGATATTCAACATTCCTATGATATCTGTCCTGTTTTAGTTTTTCAAAATTTACAGTGTATCGATACTAAAAGTTGTATAATTTTAGCGTCTCAAAATGTTTAAACTGGTCTAACTTTTAAAGCAATTATTTTTACAAATCGTATCTCATTTGAAAGCTTGGGTCTTCTACTTTTAGATAATTGTTTCGAAAGTAAGCAGTTTGTTTGTTTACAGAAATATTGCACAAATGCAAAACATTATTTATTCGCGAAAAAAAATACCAACTTTGAGCCATGATTCACCGAAAACTACTTCAAATTTTGATATCATGAGAATGTGAAAATGCCACGTGCATATTTTTAGTCAAATTCAAAGAAAACCATTTCAAAAACGATTGGATTGTTTCAAGAACTTTTAGAATGACTCCAAATGTAATTTATAAAACATCAGTTGCAATTCAAAAAGACTAAATTGAATTGAATATTTGATAGATTTCAATAAGTTTTTGATTGAGTTTGGTATTTTTATACCCTTCACCACAGGTGGAAGGGTATATATATGTTTGTCATTCCGTTTGTAATTTCTACAATATTGATCCTATAAAGTATATTCTGGGTCCTTATGAAGAGCGAAGTTGATTTTACGATGTCCGTCTGTCTGTCTGTGTGTTGGAATGGGTTTCCCGAAGACCCCAGACATGATGAGGACTTGATTGTTATATATTTCTGATACATGTGATCCATTTCTGTTTTCTATTGAAAATCAGCCAGATCGCTTGATGAATGGCTGAGGTATTAGCAAAAAACCATGACTACCTCTATTTTTTTCCGTAAAATCCCTTTGTTTAATATGTATGTTGAATTTTACGCATAACAAACGCATCCATTTGTTGAAATTCTTTTCTTTCACCTCTTCACATTTTATACACAAACAACAAACACATACAAAGATTTACAATTTAATAATAAAAAATATAAAAAAACCAAACCAATCTGATTTATTTACTTCTATTAACAACGGTTGTGTATAAGCTTCAATGGATCAGTGGTCTAAGCGCTTTGTCACCCGTCTATTCAATTTTTTTTGTATTATTTTTTTATATTTTCTTAAAACTTTTTTTTTGTTTTTTTTTTAACATTCAATAATTAATTTAAATAAAATTTTAAATTAATAATTAAATAATCCATAAATAGGCTAAAAACATCAAAATTGTTATAAAAACCCTCTGATACAAACAAAATTCAAACGGTTTTATTTCTATTTTTTGCTCCGATTTAAAAGAATTTTTATTTCTCATATATTAAGAAAATTTTATACATAATTTCTTTTTGAGTGCAACTATTTTAGGTCATAACTTATAATAATTTATAAAACAAGAAAGTAAAAACGTTTTTTAAAAAAGCGAGATAATATCCCAAATGCAAATTCGCCAGCTTAATTAAACGTTTTTGTAGAAATAAAACACATGCAGTTCTAGTGAAATCTTTTAACGATTTGTAAAAAAATATATTTTTGGTCAAAAAAAGCTTTTTTTAGAAAAAAAAAGATTTTTGAAAAAAATATGACAACACTGATTGACATGTTGTTGTTTTTTTTTTTCTTTTAGTGCGCGATGGAGCCCCGTCTATTCAACTTTTTTTGTACAATTTTTAATTTTTTATATTATCTTAACACTTTTTTTTAATTTTCTTAAAACTTTTTTTGTTTTTTTTTTTTATTTTTTTAACAAAACAAATACGTCCAGCACTGTTGACTTAACGATGTCGGTCAGCTTTTCTGTATAATTGAAGAACGGAAAGAGGAAAACTTTCCAAATAAGGTGCAAGCATCTTGGTTATCAATACACAATATCTGACCAAATGTGGGCGGGATCCTTGAATTAAATACTCCATAAATGGGCTAAAAACATCAAAATTTTTATAAAAACTAAAATTTTAGAGCTGTAATATGACCTATGGATACGTCTTTTAAATCAAAAGATCGAAAATCATCAGTAGACGATATTTGCTGAAAAAACTCGGTTCTGATACAAACAGTTAAGACCAAAACATAAATTTTTTTAAATACCTAATTTAGGGAACCATAAATCTTCCCGAGTCTAAGTTTTGTCACCAAACTAAATGGTTAGTTTCCTCTTAAAGACGTCCGTTTATAAATCTGTCCATTCCATTCTTTTATTTCGGATGTTTTTTTTTTATTTAATTGTTAATTTTGGACAACCTTTTTAAGGGAGGCACACTCAAGATATTCGTCCTAATTTGTTGTTTCTTTGGAAGGCGATAGAGGAGAGATTGTGGAGAGTTGGCGAAATTGTTGAAGATTTTTAGTTCATAGACCTGTTATGTTATTTTACTTTGGTGGTGTTAAGTGCATACATATTTGTTTCCAAAATTGATGCTGCCGTCGTTGGGGATTGAACCCGCAACGTTCTGTATAACAGTCCAACAGGTTAACCATTAGACAGCAACCCCGCCCTCCAATATTTTAAATTTTTATTATGCAACACTGACTTAAATATTTTATAATTAAAACAGGGCACGATGTAGTTTATAATCTAATATAAGAAACAACACTGAAATATGTTGTGTAAGAAAAATATTAGTATGCCCGATTCCCAATTCGTTTCCAGAAATGGAAACATTAACAGTTGGAATGGCAACCCTGTCGATTTGTGCCTCGAAAATCGAAGGTGGTTGCCAAGGGTAATTCGATATACATAGATGGAAATTTATCATTTTTTACGGGGAATCATACACTAACTATGAAAAATGAATTTCGCATAGTCATTTTCTTTAGAGTGTGTGATTTATAAGCCCGTTCAAAACCATGAGTTATTTGTGGGTTGGGTGGTTCATAAGAAGGCTGGCGATGGTCTTGGTCGAAAGTGTGCACTTTCTCTAGCGCTGATCCCCACAATTTTTTCCATTAAAAAAAAATAAAAATAAATTAGTGTTTACTATTCGTTAGTAACATTTAATTATGATACCGAGCCTGATAAAATTTAAAAAATATATAATTAAATATTTTCTTTTTATAATTTTTTCGAATTTTATCTATAAATAGTTCAAAAGAAAATCGCTATCCCTACATACATGACTTTTTTTATTTTTTGTAAACAAATACAATTTGAAACTCCTCTGTATGAAAGCTGGTTTCGTATATAAACTTCGCCAGAACGCGAAATATAGCAATTATATTATATGCCCTACTCGACCTTTATTAACAATCACATAATTCATTTGTTAGCCTTTGATATTTTTAAAATTTTATCAAATTACAAATACAAAAAATTTTAATATTTTTATGTCAAATATTTTGTTTACATTTAAAAGACGAGAGCCAAAAATTTTTGTAGCATTTTTATAAATTCTTAACCCTTAAGCAGATATATATAACTACATAGCAAGTCTATCTATTAAAATTTATATATATATAGTTAAAAAAAACCTAAAATCAAAGGATAACGATAGAATGAGTGCATTTGTCGAATGAGAAGTTGAATAAAATTTTACAACTCGCAATTGAAATGTAAAAAACTACTATCATATTTTTTTACAAAAAATCCAGTACACTCAAAAATATAACGTAATATGTAATTTGGTAATAGATAATTTGTTAATTAAATATTTTTTAATTTTAAATTCATATGTTTTGATATAAAAATAAACTAAACAAATTCTAAACTAAATATAGGGTTTTCCAATAAGGACTTGATAACTTTTTTTTAATTAAAACGCAAACCATTAGAGATATTTCCAAAACTTTATGATTGACTTGAAATACAATCAAAACATTTATGAATGGAACTCGACTTCGTTCATATGCCAGCGTTCGATTCGTTGGACCCAATTTTCGATGACTCGGTCACACATTTCGGCCGCAACGGCCGCTATTGCGCGTTCAGTGTTGGCTCTGAGTTCTTCCAACGTCGTCGGCTTGTTGACATAGACCAATGATTTGACGTAGCCCCAAAAAAAAAAATCTAGAGGCGTTAAATCGCACGAACGAGGCGGCCAATTGACTGGTCTATTTCTTGAGATAACACGCTCACCAAACTTACTCTTCAATAAATCGATTGTAAAATGTGGTGTATGGTTTGTGGCACCGTCCTGTTGAAACCACATATCGTACAAGTCTATGTTTTCCAATTCGGGCCAAAAATAATCGGTAATCATGATCCGATAACGATCGTTATTGTCGACGAAAAAATGGGCCCAATGACTCCGCCGGCATGCAAACCGCACCAAACAGTTATTTTTTGTGGATGAAGTGGTGATTCATGAAGCACAATGTAGATTTTCACCAAACCAATAACGCATTTTTTGCTTATTGACGAACCCATTGAGCCAAAAATGAGCTTCGTCACTAAAGATGATTTTGCACTTAAAGTTGCGGTCACCGACTCCGAATTTCGGTAGTACATTTTTATAATTTGCATACGTTGTTTGTTCGTGTACTTTACCATGATGAAAATGTTGAGTTCACTGAAAAAAGGAATGTAACAGTTAGATGATCTGTGAAATAGTGCGTTCACAAATTACATTCAAAGTTGTTAAGTACCTATTGGAAAACCCTTTACAAATTGACAAAATGCTTTAAATTTCGTTGAAAAATATTTGAAAAATTTTTAAATTTTCATAGAAATTTGGAAACCTGAATCTAGTTTAGATATTATTTAGTTAGCTCGCACCCACACTAAATACAATATTTAAAAACAATAAACCACCTTTATTTTTTTCTAACAGATGAAAGTAGATCAGGGTAGTCTACGTCCAATTCAACCTTTAATAACTTCTTTTTTAGAAGAGTTCGAAAAAAGGTAAAAGGCGTTAAATGAAATTAAAAGCCAATTGACCGGGTTTTGATCACTTGAAAGTATACTTTTGGTTGTTTTTTAATATTATGAGTGTGAACATAGAGAAAGGATAAGTATAAAGATTTCATCTCATTTGGAATGCGTTGTTTCTCATAACTCCCCGAAGAAAATAATTGATATTCTCGACCTATTTTCTGATTTACCCCGAGCAATGAAAATTATTGCTATTGGTTTCGCTGTCTTCACTTTTTGCGAACACGTTTATACGACACCCCCGATATTACTTATGCGGAAATGAAATTCTTAAAAGATCGTCTGGTTCTAGAATGTCAGCAAATATATTTTCCCGAATATTCGATCATATCAAAAGGACTTCCTCTCCCTTCTAG
This sequence comes from Eustalomyia histrio, assembly GCA_949748255.1. NCBI lineage: Eukaryota > Metazoa > Arthropoda > Insecta > Diptera > Anthomyiidae > Eustalomyia > Eustalomyia histrio. The sequence continues at coordinate 109,545,995 of OX456525.1, read as the reverse complement.
AAGCCATATAATGTCTTTAAATCCATTTATTGACCCGAATGGATTTGTTAGAATGAACGGTCGGCTTGTTCATGCACCCGGGCTGACATATGACAAAAGATACCTTAGAATTTTGCCCTATTCAGCGACTTTTACGGATTTGTTCGTAAAACTTGTACATAAGTGTACTATTCATGGTGGGCAGTCGTTAACGCTGCGCACCATACGAATGGAGTTTTGGGTCCCGAATCTAAAAAATTTAATTCGTAAAACTATTCGTAATTGCACTATTAGTGTATTACATAAAAAGAAATCAGGACCACAAATTATGGCCGCTTTACCTCCAGAAAGAACATCTCTAACAAGACCCTTTGCTCACACAGGTATGGACTTCGCCGAACCTTTCGATATAAAACCCTATAGTGGAAGAGTTTGCCGTACAACAAAAAGCTATGTAGCAATCCACTTAGAAGCAACTGGCGACATGTCTTCAGAAACGTTCTTAGCAGCGTTTACCCGTTTTTTCTCGCGACGAGGTTGCCCTTCCAATTTATACACCTATAATGGGACAGCGTTTGTTGGTGCTTCTAATTTTTTAGAGGTAGATCAAAAACATTTCCTTTCTCACCTTAAACAGCAGCTTTTTTCCCAGAATAATTTTCAAATTGTGCAATGGAACTTAATAAACCCGGCGCCCCTTACATGGGCGGACTCTGGGAAGCTGGCGTTAAAAGTTTTAAAACCCACATAAAAAATATCTCGAACTCTCAAAAATTTACGTATGAAGAGTTTCCACTATGCTTACTAGGATAGAAGTTTGCCTAAATTCACGGCCCTTGTTTCCAATAAATGAAAATACACACGAAATTGTTTCTTTAACACCTGGCCATTTTCTAATTGGTGCGCCATTATTCTCTCCTCCTGAACCTAATTTATCTGGTGGAAGCTAAAAATTCTTCACCATGAATTTGCTCTTCGATGGAAGGAACAGTATCTAAAGGAACTCCACACACGTGTGAAGTGGAAATATCCAAAAAGGGAATTTCAAGTAGGAGATATTGTTGTTATTGTTGTGATGTAAGAACAGCTTCAGGCACTTTCACACGGCCTATTGTAAAGCTTGTTCTGATACGACACGGCGCCTCAAAGTTCACGGACCAGCAAGTGACAACCCGACCCCAGCAACAATCAGCATCAAGCACTACAATGTCAGTGTGGCACACGTAGGGGCGATAATATATATTATGGTAGGAGTAGTAGCCAACCCGCTACCATAGTCATAAACGTCCACTCCTGATAAAATTTATAGTTTCTTTATTTAAAAAAATAATAATACTCATTTTTCATCTTTTAATTAATTTTTTTATATTGAATTGATTTTTGGGATTTTAAATTAATTTTATTACATTTTGCTTTTTTTAACGTTTTTAATTTAATTTTTTTCTTTGAATTTTTAAAAATGAATTGAATTTAAAAAAAAATCAATTGTTATATATTTTTAAGTTTTTATTTGAATTGTATTAAATACCCGTCTGAATAACGTACCTCGCACTTACTCCTTAGCTCCTCTTGTTGTCCCGTATTTACGCGTAAAGTCCTGAACAAACCTATTGTTAGCATAACGAAACTAACTTTCTCATGCTCTTGGCATTTACTCGTAGCCTTAGAGATGTGTTTTGTTAAGCTTACATTTTATTACTCTTGTATCCAACCGCAACTAAGGTACGTTGTCATTCGTTTAAAACCACGAATTAATTTATTTTTATAAATAAATTAAAGTTATTTTTATAACGTTATATAGAAAACATTACTAACCCGTATTTTTTACTTACTAAATTTTTGGGGAAAATTATTTGAGCAAGCAAAGGTTCGGTAACTATGAGCAAATTTCCCTAATTTAAAAGCAAACTGTTCCTCTTTCTAGACAAGTTTGTGCAAATTTCCATGATATCTGCTAAAACCCAGTTGGACTTGCAAAAAATCAATTAGTCTTGTAAAGAAAATCAACTGAAATTGCCAAAAAAAATTATTTGGAAATCATTTCCGGGGGGGGGGGGGCACCTGCCCACCCCCTGGGCACGCCACTGCATGTGTTCATATGACAAGTAGAAGTTCCCAATACGCTTAACTTTTTGCTGTTTCGAGCGTCCCTCATAAATGTTTGTTGGGTGCTTACTTATTTTCTTACAAATTTTCTTTGTATTTGAAGCAAACATTGAATGGCCATACACAGAAAGTAAAATATCCTTATATGAAATATACTTGTATATGTGTACGGGTAGTTGGGTATGTATCTGAATATAAATATATTTCCCATTTCATGAAAGATTGGTAAAAATCGGTATAAGGTATTTACTTGGGTCTTTCAATTTAAATTATATTTGGCACGCTTTCACTCTATGGAACCAGTTAAAGACTGCCGTTTTATTTTCCCGAACTTCAAAAAACAAAGAATTTTCCATAGTGATGTGTTTTCTTCAAAAATTTAACATATACAAAAAGTGTAAATTTTAATATTCGAATTTTCTTTACTGTCCATTTAAGTTGTGTTGTTATGGTAACAATTTTTAAATTTGAATAAGTAATAAATATTTTATGCTATTTTATATTTTTGATGAATCTTTAAAGAAGTGGCCAACATTGATTTTTAAAAAATTGCATATTAGCAAAATATTAATTTTTTACTAAAAACTTTCACTATCCTTTTGTAGTCCCGGGGTTTTCAGCCAAACGTTACCATTAAACGCATTACAAATGTCTATAATACCGTCACAAATACAAGAGTTAGTGTTTTGAAAAAGCTAAAATATTTGTTACTAATAAAGCATAAATGTGCTGCATTAAGAGGTTTACTAGGTAAATTTAAATTTTGCAATTATATGTATACATGTTTTTAAGCTACCACATATATGTTTGGAATATGCTTCCTAATATTTAATTTTTATAATTATAAATATACGTATTTCATTGTAATGTAACATTAAAAAGTTTGAATTATTCCACCTAAACAGGGATATATATAATTTTAGATTTTTTTCATAAAAATGTTATTCCAGGAAGTTGTTTATTTAGTATTATGCTCGTTTTAACCATATACAATACTAAATAAACAACTTCCTGGAATACAATTTTTATGAAAAAAATCTAAAATTTATTGGTACAGTCGTTTCATCGCTTACCACTTTCTCTACATTGAATGGAAATGATTTTATTTTTGAAATTTAAATAAAGTTTTTCCTCAACTGAAAATTTCCTCAAATTTTAATGAGATTTATAAACATGATTTTATAAAACTTTTTTTAAATTTGGAGGCAAGATTTGTGGTACTCGTATCATATAACATTCACAATTCAAATTTTAATTAAGTAAATAAGGTCTTGTGTGCCTAAAAACTATTAAAACCTAGCTCATTTCTTTATTTAATAAAGTCTATGGACAACAAAAATCCTTATAGACTACTCTCTGAAAATAAAATTAAGAGTTATTTAAATTAAGTTTTAACATATGTTTTAAATAATGTTTCCAATTCGATTCCTCGATTAATCGCCTCTATTTCGGTTAATGTCGAAACAAATAATTTAAAACTCATATAACTGTTTGACCCGAATAATCGATTAAAATAGGTCGATTAACCGGTTAAATTTTTTAAATGAATTTTTCTGTTATTTTCAAGAAAATCGTAGAAAAACACATCAACTAACATACAAACAAATTATTTTCAAATCGACTGAATCAAAGCAAGCGCTATATAGCCTTTAGGAAATATGATAGACAATTTTTATTAAACCCTCCACCATATATGGTGAGGGTATATATCAGTCTGCCATTTCATTTGTAACATGTCGAAATAAAGGTTCAAAAGCCCATAAAGTATATATATTCGTGATTCTTATGTAATTTTAAGTCGATTTAGCGATGTCCGTCTGTCTGTTAAAATGGCGATCACGGCACGAAGACGCAAGCGGGGGTACTAATTTTTACCTAGATTAATGGGCATCCTCCCGAGCAGTTTGCTGTTGAATATAAGCTCAAATGGTCCAGCGGGTAAAAAGTTATGAGTGAAAATGTATGAAAGATACCTTTAATTTTTCCATACAAATTGGTGTATTTTAATAAAATTTCATGGTACCGACTGGGACATAACATATTTTCTCATATTTTTTCACCAGTCGCTTAGAAGCGAATAATATTTTGTACTCACCTCAAAAATTTGTTCACCACTAAAATTTTTTTTCACACCGAAAAATTTTTTCACCAAAATATTTTTTTTCACCTCAAAAATTTTTTTTCACCACAAAATTCGTTTTCACATCCAAAAAAATTGTTCACATCTAATAGTCGAAAATATATAAGAATTCGCTTATTTGAATTCTAAATTGCACAAACACAGAAAAATCGGTGAGGACTTGCCAGGAATATGCGTGATTTTTATATATTTTCTAATAAATAACCTCTTTAACTAAAGCTTAAACCAGGTGGTGGAAGGATCAGGGAAATCTATTTTTTTGATGGCAGCTCTTGTTTATTTGCGTTTTTAAGGATTTACTTCCACTAAACACGTCTGACATTTTCTTTTTAAAAAGTCGTCAGATTCCTCTGCAAAAACCAAAGATTATAAGGCACGATTCTTTAAAAAAAATCTCAGGATGCCTTGAACTGTCCTAAACAAACACTTTAGAAAACAATGCAATAGACTTAACTTGATATTTCAGCAAAAAGTAGCTCTTTGAGTTCTAATTGATACATTTATTTTGCATTAACCGATTAATCGCCAATTTTCAGATTAATCGAAAAAACGTGAGATGTATAATTTAGATTTCATTTAATGAGTAAACATGTAAACATATGAAAAAACAGTCATGATTTCCTTAAGATCGAGAGGGAATATTAAAATTTATGAGCGACAACTCAGGACATTTTATGTTTGAATTCAATATTTAAAATAATAAATATCGGATTGACCTCCTATTCTCTAGTGATTGCAAATTAATCCAAATATATTAAATTAACTCAGAAAGTGATTCTGAAAGAATTTCTGCGTGCAAAATATAATGAAAATCAGAACACCCAAGTTCGGATTTTGGTCGTTTTATTTTATAATTGACTTTATATATGTTCAGTTTCGTCTGTATATCAAATTTTAGAACACATTGTTATGACGTTTTGGTTAAATGTCAAATAAAATCATATAGTTAATCTCACCTCATTCCCCTCACATGTAAACGATTCTACATTTTATGCAAACGCTGGATAATGTGAAAAGCTTGACGTTTTCCTATAAGTTAATGTACATACGAGCACATTAGGGTGACATTACGTTGAATGAAATTTTTTTTTAGTTTCAACAAAACACAGGTGGAATATTTTGGTACTAACATTGTGAAATTTTTCGTAAAATCAGATAAGTCTAAGCTGTGCATTTGAGGTCAAAGTTTTGGAATTTTGTACCGGTACCAGTGAATTGATTCTTTCATTTAAATTCCTAATATTTTGATGCAGAAATTAATTCCTAGCTTTTTCTTGGTAATGAATGATGTTAAATACTGAATATGAATACGAAACATTTTGGAAATCGCACAATGTATTTTCGAGACATCGAAATTTTTTAATAAATTTTGTTGAATTTAGAAAAACTCTGAGCGGTTACTCGTACTTATACTCGTATTTTTTATATTCATGTTCAGCATGTCAAATTTTATTAGAAACTTAAGCCAGCAATTTTTTTTAAATTGCCAAATCTTCACAGTATAGTTAGAAGATTTTACTTAAATATGTAACAATATTCTGCTTGGGTTTTTACGAAAACCCAAAGAAATTTTTCAATGTCACCCTAGAGCACATACATATCAGAAATTTACTTTAGCTTCAAAAAATTGTATTGTGAATGTGCGAGCAAAGGACATTTTGTTGTCGTAACAATCCCATATGCCCCGTTTACATTTCGCAAAGAGATCCAACAGCTATCATACTACATTTATGACTTGAGGTAATATTGATGGAAGCAAACATCGGCGATGTGTTGTAAAATGAAATACAAAACCAATAAAGGAAATAGCTCTTTATACTTCACTTGGTTACCCAACACTTTACCCCCCGTTCTCACTACCACCATCAACACTGCCACCTACAACAAAAACATTAACTCAAATACCATTACCAAACTCCATCCAAACAACATCCGTTTTTTATCTGAGGTAGTCAAAAAAGCCTATGAATATCGTTCATATGGGAATCACATACAAATATGTACATATATAAATATGTGCACACACATACTTTTATATTTTGTGAAACACCATATATTTTAAATACAGGATAATCATTTTTTATTTTCGTCAGAAACGAAAGCTGGCAACACAAGTGCTTGAATAAAGCGACCTAAATGTACAAATAAATACGGTACATACAAACATAAATACGTAGATTCATACGAATTGAACCATCGGTGGCATCAGTGGTGCTTCTTGGCCAACAAACGTGGTATATGTATGGTTCATTTGTGTATATTACATTCTCCATCTACTCATATACAGATGTACATACGAACGTACATACATATGTATGTATGTATGAATGAACGAATTATTCCCCATCCACCAAAGCTGTCAAGTTTACTGATGCCTGCTGCCAAGGATATAAACATTTTTTATCATAAGCATGTTTTTAAAATAAGGATCATTTCTAAGTGATGTTATGTTTGTTGTAGTACAAACAAATAAATGTAATCGGTTACTTTTGCTGTTGCAATAATCTTCCAATGATATTTGTTTAGAGAATATACCGTTTGAAACAACTAGTCAAATAAAACAGTTAGGAAAAACATTGGGATTCCCGAAAGTCATAATCTGCGTCGAAATGCGATTTCATGATAATTTCATCGTTGGAGCTTTCCACTGAGCCGTTTCTTTAGGTTTGGAAATAAGAAATAGTCACTGGGTGCTAAATCCGGAGAATAAGGCGAATGAGGAGCAATTCGTAGTCTACTTCAAGGATTTTTGGCATGGAAACTAAGCTGTCACAAGACTCCATTGAAGTTTGAAAAGTCACAGACTTATTGATCCGCCCTCGTAGAAGATATATTTCTTTTTAAATTCATTAAAAGTAGCTGTAATTATGTCCTATCATGCCAAGTTTCGAGTCGATATCTCGTTATTTTTGGTTTTGGCTAGAAAATTCCGCAAAATTCTCTAATGTGCGGTGAGTGGTTGCAAACAATATATCATGTCCGCATACTGGTGCAGGGTATAAAAACAACGAAAGATATAGAGAAAATTTACCGAACTTCTGCACTTAAGCAAAAACCGGAAAGGAGGGCTTATATAGGGACTAGGTACAAATATATATTCTGATTTCATTAAAATTGGTAACATGATACTTTTCATTAGATACCCTATTTATACATATGAGTATGTAGTTTCTTTGGAAGAATCCTTAAAAAAAAAAATATGTAATTCTTTAAAAACCTTAATGTGAGATTTTAGATTCTCTATAACATATAAATATAACATAATTTTGAGTTTTGTAACAGTTTTGGAAAATAAACAATTTTACATTCCATATATATAAAGTTATTTAAATATATGTAACTAAAATATGTTATATCGGCATTTTTCAAGAATATCTACATTAAAAAATTAATATTTTTTTCAATTTTGAAGATTTTGTATCGCGTTTTAATCATTTTAAACCATTTTTTATTTATAATTTATACCAAACGTGAGTTTAATTCTTAAGGCCCAACTATATGTATGTAGCGAAGTTGTTTAAAAAAAGAGCGGTACCATACAATTGTACTGAAGCACCCATATTTAGCTTAAGTCAACTTTTGAAAGATATAAAATTTTGCTAATTTTCAATCGAAACTCTTCGTTGTAATAAAAATTTCGTTGTATGTAACAAATTTGGAAAAATATTTGAGCCAACAATTAAAATAGCAAAAATAAATGAATAGTATTAGTAGGACTTAAGATCATATAATCATATTCCTTTTTATAAATTGTGCAAAGAAACAAATTAACAAGCCCGAATTTGTTTCCGAACACTCAATATAAATAGACAATCATCAATAAGCAATGACTCAAGAGGAGAGCGTGGATACTGAGAAGGTTGTGTTGCGGCAAACGAAAATACTAATTACTTAATTCTATCCTGATGGCTCTGTGAAATTTTTTCAATTTTTATTCTCTATAATTTATTTATAAAATTTTAATTTTTCTTAGCAATAAAACAATTTATAAAAAAGAATATGATTATATGATCTTAAATCCTATTAATACTATTCATTTACCAAATAACAGATCAACAATGGGCCATTCCATTTCTAAACGCACAGCATTCGGATTTGTCATCTTCGATGAAATTTGCCACAAATATTTTAAATTGGTAATGTTTTTGAAATCATTAACCTTTGGACCGAAATATGACGTCATGAAAATTGTCAAAACGTCAAAATATCGAAAAAGTGTCCATACAAAGTCGCCCATAACTTCTAAACTATACAACCTTAAATTGCTATTGGTACCATTTTAAAGGTGAAATCATTACCTTAAAAATTACCAAAATTTTTTTTTATTAAAAGGTTAAAGTATTTTTTTTTAAGCTTAATCTTAAAAAACCCATATCTCAAAATCCATTTTTTTAAATTCTGAAAAAAATATATGTTAATAATTAAGGCCTCCCTACATTTTAAGATGAAGACTCATTTGGTTTCTGAGTTATGAAGGAAAACGTGGTCGTAAGCAAATTTATCTTGACGGTTTCATACGAAAAATCTTTTACATGCTATGAGTGAGTAAAGTTACTTAGACGCAAGTTAAGTTATTTAGACCCATCATCATACATAGTATAAATATTATGATAAAAATATATAATAAACATTATTTTAAGATAAGAAATATTTGTTAACAATGAAATAAAAATAGGTAACGAATATTTTAGTCCCAACGATAAATATAGCAAACAAAAGATAACAAATATTTGATATGTAATATTTTCAGATAAGAAATATTCTGGTAATAACGAAATTCAAATTATTACTAATAAACATAAATAGTTTTAAGATAAAATATTTGTAAGAAAAATTACATAAAAGGAAGCATCTTTAAAATAACAGCAGTCATTAAGAAGATGCACATGTAAAAACATAGATGCATATTTTAAGTGTACTATTAAGAAATAAAATATAACTAAAGAAATGCATAAAGCATTTTAAAGAAACTGTTGTTTTTATTACAAAAAACGAAAGTTTTTTAATAAGTGTGTATGTCTGTACAATGTTTTGTATGAATTTGCGACGAAAATTGGCCTACGACTACGTTTTCCTTTATAACTTAGGAACCAAATGAGTCTCCATCTAAAAATTTTGTCACAAATGTAGGGAGGCCTTAATTTTTAACAAATATTTTTTTTTAGAATTTTTAAAAAATTGGATTTTGAGATATGGGTCTTTGAAGATTAAACTTAAAAAAATTACCTTTAGCCTTTTAATACAAAAAAACTTTTGGGATGCCATTTTGAAGGTAATGTTTTCACCTTTTAAATGGTACTAACAGAAATTTTAGGTTTTATAGTTTAGAAGTTATGAGCGACTTTGTATGGACACTTTTTCGATATTTTGATGTTTTTGCCAATTTTCATGACGTCATATTTCGAAAACCAAAAGGGTTTGGGGTCAAAAGGTTAATGATTTGATAAACACTACCCATTTACAATATTTGTGGCGAATTTTATTAAAATCGGAAATAACAAATCCGAAAAGGACAGTTTTCTGTGCGGTTTGACATGGAATAGCCCCAATACATAAAAACTTCTTTATATTAAACACAAGGATACAGAGCAAAAATATATAAAAATTGCATGCTATTTTTTAAGGCAATTGTGTGCAAATTTTTAAGTATTCAAAACTTAAACAAAATTAAGTCAACTTTCGGTAAAGAATTAGCAGAAGGTAATTCATTTGTAGTTAGAGTTTAAGGTGTTTACTCTCATTTATTATAATATTTAAACAATTTCACAACTCTAATTTATCAATAAAATTTATCGTGTTTCTTTACATTTGAACAGTTTGGAAAAATAATTCATTTAAAAAAACTTTATTTTAAAATTCAGAAAAAGTGGATTTTTGAAAAAAAAATTGTTAAGGCCCTGACAAAGCCGAGCTTAAAATTTTTAATATGCATAAAAACGATACGACGATAAACCTAAAATTTTAAAAACAACATATTTCATTACCATTAAATGGTAATAAAATTTTTTATTTGCATTAGTGTTAACTAATGGTGATGTTTTATCCAATACCTTACATGTACGGAGAAAATATATTGATTGTGACAACCGAATTCCTTGCCAATTGAATAGTTTTGTTTGAGTAACCAATTTTCGTTTGTGCAAATTCGATTTATGCAACAAAACTTCCGTTGAAACAATATATTTTAATTGTATCAGGAATATATTTTGCAGACAACCAAATAATTCAGTTGCTGCAACCAAACTATTCAGTTGGCAGGAAATTTAATTTTCTTTTTTCTCGACTAATATTGCAAACATTTTGAGCATATTGTTTATGATAAACTATTTTTTCATCTTAAACGTTATATTTCGCTTTCTGTTGATATTTAGTTTGTTTCCATGCAATAATTATTTATTCACACTATATTGTATTAAATACTTGTTTTGTTTTATAATTATCGAAATGTTTTCTTTCAATTGTATTTCTGTTAAATCGAATGAAAAATAAAATATTTTTCAAGTGTAATGATTACTACTGAATTTTTAAACCTGCTGATATTTTCATAGCATAGAAATATGGCCACCACAAATAAAATTGGATTTACTAATTTATTTGTGAATCGTTTTGTTTTTATTTAACTAGTAGATATACTGCATTTTCCGTAGATGGAGTCTACTCTAATTTTAGTATCCCCATCTTTGGTATACCTCAGGGTAGTATCCTAGGTCCTTTATTGTTTAATATTTTTATAACCTCTACCATATATAAGGGTATATATCAGTCTGTCATTCCGTTTGTAACATGTCGAAATATTGGTCTAAGACCCCTTAAAGTAAATATATTCGTGATCCCTATGCGATTTCAAGTCGATTTAGCGATATACGTCTGTCTGTCTATTTGTTTATTGAAATGGCAATCCCAGCACGAAGACGTACGCGGTGGTCTTCGTCTTAACCTATATTATTGGATATCCTCCCGAGCAGTTTGCTATTGAAAATGAGCAAAATCGGTTTAATGGTTAAAAAGTAATGAGTGAAAATGTGAAGGTACCTCTAGATTTTCCATACAAATTGGTGTATTTTAGTACAATTTCATAGTAGCGTCCGGTAAGTAAAATTTTTTGTCTTGTTTTTTCACCAGTCGCTTAGAATTGAATAATACTTTATATTCACCTCAAAAAAATCTTTTCCTCCACAAAATTTGTTTTCACATCCAAAAAAAGTTTTTCCGTTATATTTTACACTTTTAGTATAGAAATGAATCATACTCATAAAGCTTACTCGCTTTTAGCGTTTATACGTCGTTACTCTTTTTGATAATTTTACAAAAAAAAAGTTTTATTCACTCTTTTTGTTCGATCTAGAGTTCAAATACGGCTATTTATATTAATGAGAAAAACCAAGTAAAATTTTCTCTGTCTTTATTATTTTAAATTCTAATCACTCTTCTAAATTTGTGTTCCTTCTTATGAAGATAAATCTGATTTTGTCTTCTTGAAAACTCTGGAAATTCGTAGACATATTTTCGCATTAACATTCGTACATGGTATTACTTGTGGTGTAGAGGATTCTCCTGACTTATTACATAAAGGATAATTCATTTAGACTTTTTTTATTTTTAAATAAAACACATAAAATATGAAAGAACAATATTTAATATTTACTTTTTAAGGATAATTAAAATATCAACAGAGCAAGTTTGACATACTTTCCATGATCATTTATACATATATGAAAAGCTTCCTGTTCGATGAATGCCTCGATTTTTAACAGCTAAACAAAACGTGTTCATGATTTGGAGATGTGTTAAGTAAATTCAACATAATTTTTACGTCGATTTATAACAATGAATGAGACGTGGAATCAATATTATTCACTGGAGTGAATAATAATTATTACTTCGGAGTGGTTACAAGCGTACGAATGCCGACCAAGGCGGCCAATAAATCATCAATCGGCTGAAAAAGTAATGGCCAATGTTTTTTGGGAAGCACGTGGTATAATATTTATTAATTACTTTGAGAAAGGAAAAACAATAACTGCCAAGTACTATGTTGAGTTATTGGACAGATTGGATGAAGAAATTGAGAGAAAACGTCCCCACTTAAATAAGAAAAAAATCTTGTACCATCACGACAATGCACCGGTGCATTCATCTATTTGGCTTCAGAAAAATTCAAGTCTTTACATTCTGCAGATTATGCAGATCTGGCCACCAGCGATTATTATTTAGAAATTTTCCACAACTGAAGAATTCATATCCTGTTATGAAGAGTCTGACAAATCGTATTTTATGTGACAGCAGTGCCCAACGGCAACCACTCAACAGCAGAGTCCAAGTGCTTAATCTGAATATATACTAACTCGGACTTCAACTGATTCAATTGTTCTTGTTTTCCAAATAAAATATAACTATTATTTTTAACGGGACATTTAGAAAACAGGCCACATATATCTCTAACCATTAGTTATTTTTAGATTAGATACTTGGTCTAAGATTTTATCAATATTTTCTAAATATATCTTGTGAAAATGTTTATCACTCAAAATATTCGCCAATTAAAATGGTTATTCCTACGTGTCTTTAGAGACAGAATACTTTATGTACGAATTTAGCATCACTAAATGAAAAGATTTTAAAGGGTGTTTACCTTCGTTCGTTTGGTGCTACAACATCATTGTAAATTGCGAATATATTATATATGCAAAGTTTTTCGCTTATCCAACTGCCAATTTTTTTTTATATTTTAATATATAGAATATACATAGTATTTCTATATTTATTTGCCGCGTGTATACTTTTGTATACAAAGTGTGTATGTCGAACGAACCATAATGTAATGTATAGATGGATGGTTTTTTTTGCAAAAGGCAAAACAAAAAATAAAGGGGACTTGGGAGGGTGGTGATGTTAGAATGGCAAGCTTTTCATGAAGTCAGTAGTCCACCCCATCCCAGGACATGAAATCTTCCAATCATACTGATTTAAAATGGTTTTTGTTGCTAAATTCTAAATAAATATAAAAAGAAAACAGAATTATTCTAAATCCAGACACAGTAAGGAAGCCAAAGATAACGTTTTTTTTTTTAACAATTTTCCGTTATCATTTCCATATACGTCAATTGATGTGTTTCACTTTTTCTTAGGTTTTTTTTTATTCCTGATACATATCAGGTTAAGTTCTAAGTACAGTACATTCACATCAATTTTAACAACGCAGATGTGTTGGCTAACTTCTTGGTTTTTATTGTTTAGGTACATACATAAAAATGCAAAATTATTCCTAGATTAATAGAATTCGATATATAAAATAATAACGATTTTTGAGAAATCATTTCCCATTTCTAACTGTAAATTTTTGCAAAATAATTCACAAAAAGTCTTGGAGGCCTTAACTTAAGTTTTGCGTTATGCTTGAACATAAGTAAAAAAATTTTGTGTTTTATATTTAATTTTCCGTTCGCTGAAGTCGATCGATTTTTTCTATAAGTTTTGAGAATAAATAAAGGCCAAACTTTTAATTAAAATTAAATTATTTCCATGAAGAAGTCACCTAATGTGGACACGAAATATTGGAAAATAAATAATCATTATTATATTTATAAAAAGAAGATCTCAAGCTCAATTTAAAAGAATAATACAGACTTATTATTTTTTATTATTTCGCTTTTTTGGGTGCTCAACTACGCGTTCATGATTGACTACTGAATAGACGTCATTGTCAACTTGGAAAAGTCAGCGCTAACTCTGATACAGTTACAAACTAGAATTGCAGCAGGCCTAATTATTTATACAAACACTTTCGAACCAAGGAAACGGTTCCGTCCATCAGATTCTCCACAAATAACTCCGGTCCACCTTAAATTTAAGATGAAGATTTCAGCTACGCTGGTATTAGCCATTTACCGTCTTACAAGTTAAAGCAGTCGCGTTGCAAATTTTGTAAAAATGACTTCACAACTGTCACAAGCACTGAATGTGGAACCATGGTATTGAAATAAATTTCATAACCATTGTTTGAATTAATGGTTATGATTTAAGAATCTGATTTCATTGATCAATGTTTTTGAATTTCATCATCATTTCTAATGAACCAATTAAAAGTAACCATTAGCATTATTAACCGTCATTTAATGTGTTAATATTTATGTTAGTATTTATTTATGCGGGTTAACAGAGATTTGCTTTATTATTTTCTGTATAAAGCTACTTTGATCATTTTCAAATTGCATAAACTTTTTTGTAAACAAATGATTTGTTCAATCAATTATAATTAGTTTTTTATGCATTTATGCTATTTCATTACTATTCCCAAGAAACATTTTTACGGACTCTCCGACACGTACGGATTCATGAATCCGGCTCTACTGCACGTTTACGGACCGTAAATACGTATCCGTCAAAGCATGTACGTAAACGGAACATTAACGGACCGTATAATTGAATTTTCGAAAACAGTACGTTTTGATCCGTTTCTGTATCATCAAACACGGACTTCCTCGAATTTCATTAGTTTTTATTCCGTTGCTTTTGAATTCGTTTTGGTGTCAAAAACGAAAAATTGAAACATGTCTGTGATTATTACACGGGTCGCGCGCTGAAGTTTAGAAAAACAGATACACGGAAAATAAATTTAATTTGAGGTAAATATATATGAAATTTAAATCAAGTTTTACGGTGATGTGCGCAAATTTATGCAATTTTGCAAATAAAAATATCGTCTGCCAATTCATAATAGATTTTGTTAAAAAATGTGCAAAATTGCGTTGTATGCTACATCATTTCGTAAACGCCACTAATTAAACCAAAATTTTATTTTTTCATGATATTCAATGGGCCATAACCGCAGTGATGGATAGAGATGCTAGTTATGCTGGAGATGAATATTTCATTTAATTAAATTTGAAAAAGTTTTATTTTGTTATTTTATTTTATTACATATCTATATAAATAAATTTAAAGAAAAAAACTATAATTTGTTATTCCTATGTCCTATGTTTTAGTATGTTTTGTATATATTATTCAACAGATAGAAATTCAACAGATAGAATAATATATACAAAATTTACATACTTAAATGATTTTTGTCAATCATGGAATATTTTGAAACATTATTATTATTATTAACTGTTCTAATAACAACTATTTTAATTAGTATTCCAGTAAAAACACACCTTACCAAATAAAGAGTCTAGTAATCTAAACGTCCCAGAAAAAACAGACATTACCAAATAATTAGGGGAGTAAGTAGCACACAAAGGGTTTCACTAGTTACCAGGCTATTTACTCGCTTAATTACTTTTGTTCGCGATTACCTAAAATTCATGGGTGCTCATTACCCTCTCGCTTACAAAAAAAGTGAGAATAATGAGTTACCAGTATGGTTACTCATAGTGAAGAAATAAGTGGTTACTTATAACAGTCAAGTAAGTAGTTACTCTTAGTAAAATAATAGTGGACCTTACTCAAGTAAATTTTTCTTACTTTAAGAAATCTATAAGAATAATTTGCATTTGAATTTTCAAAAAAATATTTAAAATATCTACTTTTTGCTTTTCTATTTTGTTGTGGTTTTTCAAAACAAATTAATCAGTAAAAGTTAAAAAAAAAGAAATACGATTTCGGTACTTATATCAGTAACTACCAGTTAATCATACCACCCATTATTAGTACGTCATTAATTTGTATTTTAAAGTAATTCAAAAGGTTTTTGCTGGGGTATTACCATTTATTTTATAATTCTTACTTTTTTATATGGGATGTTCTAAAAGGCAAGGTATGACACCTTACGTGCAAAGCTTACGAAAAAATTAAGAGTAATGGGTTACGCGTATGCATATTAATAATCGGTTACTTATAACCCATTGTTAGTTATTTTTTGGTAAGACATTGTGTAACATATTAGTTTTTAACTCCTGTTAACCAATTATAATTTAACTCTGTGTAAGCGACAAGGTAATGACATTAAGTGTTGTAAATCCAAAACTAATATTTTTTTCAAAATATATAAATTAACGCTTTGACGACCAATGGTTGATAAATGTCCCATTTTTAATTTTTGTCATGTTTGAACCATTTTCTAATCGATTTTTCTTGTATCGGCTAAGGATAGTTGCGGAAAGTGTTGATAGTTGTTGTGTGAAACACAATACTAACCACTTGGACCAAAATGGTTTCAGAGCCAATAATTTCTTCCTTATATTTAATACTCATTTTCTCGAATCTTGTTGGACACAGGGGATAAAACTTTTGATAGTACATGGTACATTCCTTTAAGATATCAGATATATGGAGATAATTGGAATTGGTTCATTCCAATTCTTACAGGATGCTGTTACAATTTGGGACATATGTATCCCATTTTTATTCGATTTGATTTTTAAAAAGTGAAATTTTATGTCTACTCACAATTTTGAAAAATTGTTTATAGAGGCTATTCCGGGACTACAGTCACATTTCGACATATTCGTATTTTGTATACCAAAATTAATCAAAGAGATGTGTCCTCATCAGAGAAGACAAAAAAAGCGAAATTCAATGTATTTAAAGCAAACAAATATTGGCAAAAAAAAAACAGCAAAAGTAAAAAGCTGAGAAAAACACTTTAAAAAACAAAACAAAACCAGCAGAAAAAAATATTTTTTAAAGAAGCTAAAGTAAAAAGTTGGGGAAAAAAATTTTTTTTAAGAAAGAACAAAACTAGCAAAAAAAGCTCAAAAATCTTAAGAAAAAGCTAGTTTAAAGCTAAAAACTGGAAAATCCAAAAAAAGCAGAAAAAATATATATGAGTAAAAGAAAAACAGCAAACAAACACATTTGTCATCTCTGGTCATGACACAAACACGATAACAGAATTTAGTTCGACACTGTAAACTAAATTGTAGGCTTTTTCCTGTTCATTTGCATGTTAATTTGCTTTATTAAACTGTAATTAATTTCGAACAACTTTTTTAAAATAAATATAAATTAAAAAAATTTACATAAATAAATAATGTTATTTAAACTACTTAAAAATAATAGAAAAAGTAACCCATTACAAGTAACTTATTATTATTTAATTAAAAATAAAAAAGTTATATATTATATGTAATACAAGGTGGCGCAAAAGTAATCCTCCTATCAGAAAATGCTATAAATTTTGCGATTGGCCCCTAATGTCAGTTCTGTTTTGACATTTGTGTAGTAAACACATGCGAAATACACGTTAATAAACAATGTTACGCTACACTGCTCCAGAACGTGGAATATTGGTGACTATTTATTTGAGCAATAATCGGTCGGTGACTTTGGCACAACGTGAATTTCGTCGCAGATTTCCTAGCCGTCCAACGCCTACTGGTGAAACACTGCGACGCTTAGCCGCTCGCCTCGAAGAGACTGGCACAACACCTTTACATTACATTACATTACATTACATTACATTACATTACATTACATTACATTACATTACATTACATTACATTACATTACATTACATTACATTACATTACATTACATTACATTACATTACATTACATTACATTACATTACATTACATTACATTACATTACATTACATTACATTACATTACATTACATTACATTACATTACATTACATTACATTACATTACATTACATTACATTACATTACATTACATTACATTACATTACATTACATTACATTACATTACATTACATTACATTACATTACATTACATTACATTACATTACATTACATTACATTACATTACATTACATTACATTACATTACATTACATTACATTACATTACATTACATTACATTACATTACATTACATTACATTACATTACATTACATTACATTACATTACATTACATTACATTACATTACATTACATTACATTACATTACATTACATTACATTACATTACATTACATTACATTACATTACATTACATTACATTACATTACATTACATTACATTACATTACATTACATTACATTACATTACATTACATTACATTACATTACATTACATTACATTACATTACATTACATTACATTACATTACATTACATTACATTACATTACATTACATTACATTACATTACATTACATTACATTACATTACATTACATTACATTACATTACATTACATTACATTACATTACATTACATTACATTACATTACATTACATTACATTACATTACATTACATTACATTACATTACATTACATTACATTACATTACATTACATTACATTACATTACACCCGCTCAAAGTCACTGTATGGTGTGCTGTTTTTGCTGGAGGAGTCATCGGACCTTTTTTCTTCGAAGACTTCGCGGGCCAAACGGTTACTGTGAATGGTGAGTGCTACAGAGCAATGATCAACGAGTTCTTTTTGCCGCAACTTGATGAATTGAGATTGGAAAACATGTGGTTCCAACAGGACGGTGCAACGCCACACACTGCACGTGCCACAACCGATATGCTGAAGGATGCATTTCCCGGGCGCCTAATCTCCCGTTTTGGCGATTTGCACTGGCCAGCAAGATCGCCTGATTTGACCGCTCCAGACTTCTTTTTGTGGGGCTTTTTGAAGTCGCGGGTTTATGTCAACAAGCCTCAGACTCTTGCAGCTCTTAAAGACAATATCTGTCAAGAATGTGAGGACCTATCGCCGGAAGTTTTGGCCAAAGTGCTGGAAAATGCCATAAAAATGGCTCAAATGACAATCAACTGTGGCGGCGGCCATTTACATGACATCATATTCTCGACTTGATGTAAACAAAATTAAAAGACCAAATAAAAATAATCCACAAGAAGAATCAAAGCTTTTAATTTTTTTTTAAATTACAGCCAAAAAACATCGGAAGGTTAGTTTTGCGCCACCCTGTACATTGTTTTTTATTCGAAAATAATGCTGTAGGTAAAGAGAACTCATTACAATGTATAAAGTAATGATATGTCATTACCATGTTTTAGCTGGGATTATTAGTATTAACATATTCAAATAAAATATTTGTTTTGAGGTAATACTGAATTTACACTATGCCCGAAATCTCATTTAACCCGGATTTTGGCGAAAATCTAGTTCATAACTGGATTAAAAACTAGAATTGTTTATATCAACGACAATAAAATACATTAAAATAAAATAACCAACTTTGCGCAACCTATACCCATGTTTACATATTATGTAGTTATATGCTTATTTGTAGTGTTCGAAAATAAAACAAATTTAACTAAATGACAGCACAAATTGGTATTTCATCAAATTGGTATTCACATCTGGTTTCTGCTTATAAAAAACAATAAAAATGAGCACAATTAATTACACTCATAATAATCCATAGGTAAAATACACAGAAATTGTGGTTAATTTTTCCAAAGATTTGGTTATTTTGACAATACGAATAATTTTGTAATATATACAAATGACATCGTAAATAGTAGCAAATTTTTATTTATATATTTTACGAAATTTCATAAAAATACTAAACATATTTATAAAAATATTTTGTTAAAATGCAAAATAATTTTGTGGAAAAACAAAAATTCGTTTGTATTTTTTACGAAATTTGTAAACTTAAAAAAGTTATTACCGTCAGCTGAGTACGAAAATTTTGTGATGTTACAATTATATACTAAAAATAATTTACGAAATTATTGTATTATTTACAAAATTTATAAATTCATGAAATTTGTAATATTTATATACAAAATATAATGTATATTGTACGAAAAATATATTTGTATTTTTAAGCATCGATTATTATGAGTATAAGCACAGCTGATTGAAAAACATAAGTAGATAACCAACATTAAAGGGTATTCACGGTACCCAGAGGTTATTTTTAATTTTATAACCAAATAAGCTGATAACCAACCTATCGTGAATAATCTAATTTTGTTTTTTTTTTATTAAACAATATTGTTATGTACTTTATTGTTAAAATAATCAGGCTTGTTTTATTTGTTTTTTTGATAACCCTGTTGATGTCGTTTCGGCGTAGCGTTGCCGCTCTTGTTTAGGTACAATGTCATTTCAGCTTAAAAGCTAGGCGGAAGACAACGTTTCGCATTCCGCTCTTGTTTAGGTATGGCTGCTAGAGTATGTTTGGGTAATATAAAATAAGGGGTAATGCGGATACTAATTACTGTTTTTAGCATCTTGGGAAAAATTAACTCCACGCGAGTATTTATGATTATAATCGTACCTGTTTATTTTTAGAATTTATAGAATAAAATGAGCTTGACTTTATTATTTTATATGTTTTTTCAAAGAATGAGTTTGAGCTGAAATTGTATGCCAGTATTTTGTAGTGTATGTATGACGTAGCTGAGTTACGAATGTAAATAAATTTTAATTCGTCATGCATACATACATAGCTGCATACATGTGTTTATGTGTAACAGTAATAAAGTAACAGTATAACGTAAATATAAGAAAGTGATCAAACCCATAATGCATTTTGTTTGAATATCCAAAGTCAATAATTACGTTTGTTTAAACAAGTACTTAAGAAGGAGGAGAACACAGTTTATCGCTATATGTTATAACACAGTTAGTCTTGGATTTCGACTGAAATCAAAACAAAGCTCTACTTTGGCAATAAGTTTTCGATACTTGTGTTGCACTCAATAATTGAGTGTGTACTTAATATTAGATTAATAGAATTATTGGAACTTGCTGAAATTTATGGGATATTGATATGTAATCATAAGCCGAATGTATTTTATTCACTAATTTTAAGTTATTGAGTGACTTTAGGAAGTAACTCAATTCTAGGTTAAGAATGATTCTCATGTTAGCTACATAAGGAAAAGAACTTTTAATAAAGACAAGATTTGATTATCAAACTTCAGTCTGGAAACATCGATTATAATTTTATAATTAAGTGGCGAATCCGCTTCATAACAGGAAACTGTTACATGACGATCAACTAGTCTTTTCCTATAATTACAATTTGTTTTTATTTATTTCTGAAAGGGAGTGAACTTACAAATACAATTAAATTTTATTTAATTTGTTATTTAATTAAGTAAGCTATTTTAAAATATTTTTGGGTTTGTTTTTTTTTTCAAATTTTATATAAATATTCGATACAAAATTAAGTAGATATAGACTTGCTAAAGTTTGAGCCCTTGAAATTCTTTGTTTTTTAAATTTAACAAAAATATTTGTCATAAAAATATTTGAAACTTTGTGTTTTTAATTTTACAAAATATTCAAAACAAAAGCTAACAAATTATGTGTTTGTTGGAAAGGCACAGAGGAAGAATAATATATGGATTAGAACGTCGGCAGGGGCCAAATAAAATTTTATACAGACTACAAAGGTTCGGTAACTGAGAGAAAACAGGGAAAAAACAATTGAAATTGCAAAAAAATCAATTGGAATCGCAAAGAAATTCTAAAAAAGCCAATTAGAAAAATTAACCTTTGTAATCTGCACTTATAAAAACCAAGAGTACGTTTTTGCGATGTGAGCGACATCGTCATGGTGTGGTAAAGGGAGAGCATTGCAAACAATATAATTGCTTTATTTCGCGTTCCGGCGAAGTTCAAACAAAATATAAAGAAAAGTTAGGTTAGTAGGTATAGTCGTTTTCTTTACAATTACCCTGCGGGAAAATAGGAGTCAATTGGGACCTGTCTCGTAATAGGTGCCAACAGGACCGGTTCCGAAAATACATATCACAAGATGGGTGAAAATAGGACCGGTTCCTAAAGTACGTAAGACATGAACGGTTTAAAAGTCTATACTACTTGTACTTTACCAGTCCTGTGGAAGGTGAAAAGAGCATCGGTTTCTAAAGTATTTATTTATTTATTTATTTATATTTATTTATTTATTTATATATTTATTTTATTACAAATTATATTTTAATACCCTAACCGAGCACTAGCAACGAAGGCCTTCAGCTCGTTGTAGCGAAAACAGACCAGAGCCTCTGGTGGGAACCGAACCCATGACCCCCGCACTGATAAGATAGCACGCTACCAACTAGCCTACCGGGGCGCTGGGTTTCTAAAGTACCTATCATGTGATTGGTATAAAAAGTCTACTACGTATTGTGCCTGAAAGAACTAGTCCCGAGTTAGGGGAAAACTGTATCTGTTCTCAAAAACCTTACCAAATGATCGGCGTAAAATCCGGTCCCGTGACCGGTACCTATCACAATGAACCGGTGACGTGTCCTGGGATAGGTCCTTTTCCCGCAGGGGCACTACTAGTTGTTATTACTCAGCGTAAAAAAGGGGTCAGTTGGGAATTGACACCTATCCGTGATAGATGAAAACTGGACCGGTACCGAAAATACATACCACGAAGTAGATGAAAAGAGCACCGGTTCCTAAAGTACCTACCACGTTTAATAGTCATGACAATTTCTTTTGTGATGGTTCGGTAATATTCCTGCCGGAAAACGTCCCGTGACCGGTTCAATGTAATACGGATCGGTTTTTTTTATATGAAAACGACCGGTCACTTTAACATGGGCTTGTACTAGGAGGGGATCAATTGCCCACTGTGATACGTTACATAACTGATCTAAAATAACATGTCACACAAAGACCCCGAAGAACATATCACAGAGCTCGTACTTTCAAACTCATTACGAGATAGAGGCTTTTAAACCGAGCATGTGGAAAAATTTTGAAAACCGGTACTGTTTTTACCTAACACAGGACTAGTACTTTCATTCCCAATACGTGATAGATACTTTTTACACCGTTCACGTAATAGGTACTTTAGAAACCGTTCCTGTTTTCACTTACCACAGGACTGGTACTTTCAAACCCATCACGTGATATAGACTATTAAATCGTTCACATGGTAGGTACTTTGGGAACCGGTCCTCTTTTCACCTATCTCGTGGTATATATTTTCGGAATTGGTCCTGTTTTCAACTGCATACATTTCATGTTTCAAATACATGCATGTTTCAAATGCATACATTTTATACACACAATCAACAATTTTTAAATTATTTGTATTATTTGAATTTATTTAAAATTAACGTTATAAAACTCTGAATTAATTTTATAACAATTAATATATGTAAACACAAAGTTGACACTTAATATTTTTCGAGATACACTCAATTGGCTTTAAAAAAAGGCATTTATTTTTTCAGTTGGAGATTATAAAGACAAGTCGTAGCTTTTTGTTGTTGCTACTGTCATAGTCTGCACTTTTAAAAAACTCCAAAATATAAGGTTTTATCACGATTTTATTAAAACCTTCCCGTAATTAGAAACAAAATTCGGAATTAGGAATTTAGAAATCAGTAATATTCTATTTTAATTTAGGCAAGACTTTTCAAAAATTTCATGTAGTCGGAGTAGTATTCCACATTATCCGCCTATTTATTTCATATTATATATTATATATTTTTCAAAATATGGTTTCTATTAACTATTGCACACAATAGTGAAGTTTTTTTTTTATAGTTGATATTTTTAATACTTATACGTATGAAAATGTATTCTTAGTCTGGTTCGAAATCATAGAAAAAATATATTATTTTTTTTAAATGATAAAATTTTCTTATTTTTATTTAGCAATCATGGAGAATACACAGAAAAAGTTATTAGATACAAGCTGAATGGAATGCATTTTCTGGTCCGCTACGACCTTCATCAGCATTCTTCTTGCCCTTGAAAGTGTCTATTATACATATCTCTATTTAACTCACAAATCAACGCAAGGACACAAAGAGTGTTGATAAAGGTCGTAGTGGACCAGAAACTGCATTCCATTCAGCTTGTGTGAAATTATTTTGCTTAAAAATTTAGAGCAATTTTAATGAGGAATTTTACTTATTAGGAAAGTGAACTATTTATGTGCAAATTATTAGTGAAATCCAAAGACATCCATTCTAAACACAACTAAAATCGTTTCAATAATTTTTTAAATAACTCAACTTCTATATATCAGGGAGCCGTTTCGAATGCGACAACCACTCACCCACTCTAAGTTTTTATATAGTTTTCTTAATTAAAACCATTTTTCATCGGAGGATTAAAAAAAAACTAAGAAAATCTAATATGAAAATTTAAGTAATTCTAAGTGGATTTGCTTTATTTTTTCCGCGAGACACATACATACAATTCGTCACAGTCGCATATAAAATTGTTCCTGTTTCTAATTAAAGCCTTTCGTACACATGACTAATATATAACAAAATAAAGAAATTTGGTTTCTGCCATCATAGGATAAAAGTTTTAGTACCTTCATATGAACGTTTAGTATTTATGTACATTTGGCTGTGAGGCTGAATAGCCTCCATTTTATAAAACTTACATAGTTTTCCAATGTATGTATGTTTGTACACACAAGTAAAGCTTTTCATATACTACACATGTATCTATGCATATATATGCATGTATATCATGTGAAACATTAACCACCGTTATATCTTCCCTACAACAATTCATATTACAAACTTTCCTATTTTGTATATGGAGATGAGTGTACGTGTATAAAGTTTTAGCAATTTATACAAACATACATATGTACATACATATATATATATATATATATATAATCGTATATATATATTCACATATGAATGTACCAGTATGCAGAAATACCAACCATATGAATGTCGTTAAATACACGTTCATCCACCTTCCACCACCCTCTAATTGTTGTATGCATGCATACATGTACAAACTCTTAATAACTATTGTATATGTACATATGTGCTAATGTCGATTAAACCTTTTTCACAATACAAACCACTGTAACGTCCACCAGCCATTGCCATCTAACAACAAGGATGAATGCCAGCCATACTGAAATTTTAATTCCTCGCCCACTTAATTCTGTACACTTTTCGTTAGTATTCAAGTTTGAATGTGCGCGGTGAGCCACGAAATGGAAAATAGCAAAGAAGGGTAAGTAAACTGGAACTGACAGGCTTCGCTAGAAAGAAAGTTCATATGTGTAGTTCCATACGAGTATGAAGAAATTATTTCATTCGGGATGTGAGTATGTGATACAATAAACTAATGTGGTTGCAGGAGGGTGGGTGGGTGATTGTTTGGCAACCATAGAAGTGATTAGAACAAAAGAAGCGCTGTTCAAAGTTTTTCTTTTAGTGAATATCAAAGAAAAGGGTTTGACTTTCTGTTGGCTGACAAGTGATTGAAGACAGTTTTGTTATGAGCATGTAGATTTACATACGAAAGAAAATTCATACTTACATTTATATATGTATGTACATATCATACATCAATACTTTCAGTTATATATACATACATATACATATATATATATATCGTACATAGATATAGTATTTTACGAAAATTTTACCATATTTTTAAGTACAGTAACTTCAAAATTGTTTACTAAAAACGTGGAAAATAGTTGCTGTTATTTAAGGTTAATTGTAGTTAAATTTCGGATAATCAATTAACATAATTTCCTGAATAATTACATATACCCACATTTAACACTATTTTATTTTAGAGGAAGTGCGAGTAATGTGAAATACCTTGTGGAGTAATATGGAATTCCTTTCAGACTTTATCAACTCCAAATTTATATTTTAGCTTAAGTAGAACATGCCCTTATTTTCTATTTCAATTTTCAGTTTCTTTTGTCATATCAGCATGAAGTTAGTTATCACGATAGTTTTTAATATTTTTTATAGTTTCCCGGCAAAACGTTTTATTTCAAATAATCGGTTGTAGAACCACTGATTTTCCTTTGTAACCCATTCTACTCTCGGATCTAATGCCGGTATTTTTTTTTTTTAAATTGTATAGCTAAAACTCAAAGTAAAACCAATTTTGGGACTATTTCTAGAATTGATTCTCAGTTAGTTATACCTTATCGGTTATAAGTTTTTTTGTAAGGTTAAATATAAAAAACGTATGGCTATTGTACGATTGTAAATAGAATTAAAAACATACCAAAAGGCATACAAACGATTGAAGTTTGTCGTTTATAAGGAAAGAACTTACCCAAGTTTCAAGGGGGATTAAATCGGTGTTCCGATCATGAACTAAATTAAAAAATAAAATAATTAAAAATAACGAAAATTGTGAAATAAAAAAAAAAACGAATATCGAATGACAAATACACATAATCCTGTTGTTACACGGTATACGGTATTTTAAATAACACAACAAAACTTATGATATTTTTAACATTATTTAAAACTTTAAAATGATTTTATTTTTTATGTTTCCTGAAGATACGATTTTGTTTTAATATTGAAGTTGTGTTTTTATATCTAGAAATAAAGGGTTTTTATTTTTGTTTCGAAGTCATATTTTGTTCATTAAAATTTCAAACTGATTGTAATATGTGAAATAAAATGGACAATGGTATACTAAAACAAAATTTTTTTTATACATGTTTTGAGGTTGTTGAACGATTACACGATTTTTTTTTCACGATATGTTCTAGGTGTAGTATGTACCGTGTAAAAATAAGATTAGGTGTAAGATATATCAAATATAACTGGTATAACTGAACACGTTACACTTTGTATTTTACTTCTTATAGATTTCGATGTGCTAAATCTGAATCTATTTGTGACTCATGCAAATTTTTCAGAGTCCATATTTTTGGATCTCACTTGAAAACTCCGATATAGACGAGACAATAGAAATTGAACCATATTTTCTTATAGGCCCAATTACAAGTTTAGGGGGTTAATATGTTACATAATGTTTTTGCGTGAGAGCATATTATATATGGTTGTTATCAAAAAATGTGATTAGGTTTTCACTTAAATTTGTACGAACAAACAATTTCCTTTATCTACTATTACTCAGTAGTGGGTTTAAAATCGGCAAAACAACAATATAATAAAAACGTTAGAAGAACTATATTTAATTCATCTCGGGTGCCAGTTGGCTAAATAAAATATAGGCTAAATTCTGGTTTTCAAATTTCTATGAAATTTAAAAATTTTTCGAATATATTTCAACGAAATTTCAAAACCTTTCGTCAATTTGTATTTAGTTTAGAATTTATTTAGCTACTTCGCACAGGCCCTTAATGGAATTATTCAAAACAATAAAATTTGTGATTCCAATTATATTATTTTTTTATATATTTTTTTTGCATATTCCAGCAAAACGGACACTGGAATTCAATTCGAACATTACAGTGAGAATATACATTAATTCAAGCCTTGAATCACAGTTTAATACAAGTTCAAAGAACATATTAATAGCACTTGTTTTCAAGCCCTTACTTCCAGTTTATACAAAGCCATTAAAGCACTGTAAAGATTGGTTTTATACAATTTATTAACTCTTTTAAATATACATTCAGTTTTACAATTTTAGTTTTGTATATTTAGTCTGGATTTTTTTACTTTCGATGTTTCTTTTACTAATCCTTTTTGTATTTAGAAGCGTAGAAATTTGTAGAATCTTTCTAAAAGAGAAGAAAGATAATGTAAAGACAGAGTTTAGCTCCAAATAAATGTGTTTTACCTTTTCGTTAAAATCCTTGAAAGAAATTCAGAAATTCACAGGAAAATTGTAAATTTGTAAAATGTAATAGAAGGATTTTGCATCAATAAAAATAATGGCATTTTTTTTGAAAATTTCAACTCTTTCCCGTGCCTTTAGGCGACTCAAATCGCGAATTTTTGGTCCCTTATTCCATACAAAAAAAACAGCTAAATATATGTCACCACTCATTACTTTTGGGACATCGCGAACAAAAGTTATTCAGCAAGTAAATAGCATGGTAAGTAGTTGATACCATCTTTTTGCTGGGAATTTTAAAAAATCTTGTTGCTATTAGCGTTTATTTAAATATTTTCGTTTTATTTTTTGTTTAAGTTTGTTCATTTTTAACCATTTATTAACATATTCAATGTCCTCATTTAGTTTGTCATAATACTTCCTAAGTCGCTCTCAGTAAAAATCAACGTCTCATCTGCATACAATATTATTTTACAGTTATCTACTATGTTTGGTATATTTTTAACCCTTTCGACCCGGATGGTACATATGTGTACCACTTAAAGTTTAAACGTCTCTAAAAATTTTAAATTAAATGTTGCTGTATTCTGAAATATATCACATCATCTTCAAATTTTTTTTTTTGGCAACAAGTTGAAAAGGGGTGAAGAAGAAAATGCGCAAAATGGCAAGACACCAAAGAAGTTTTGTTACTAAGTAATTGCCAAACGCAACATTAACAACTGTTACAAAAACATTGAAAACAGGCGAAGAGATTGAAGTCCCATGTCCGAACTAAATTAAATTTTATAGCGAGATCATGGGACTTGACTGTTCAAATGTCTGGCCTTTACGAATATGATCGAAAATCGAATATGTGGTGAAAGAAAACTTTTTATCTTTTGATAATGATGACAGCCGTGAATTCCTGGATCATTTATAGTGATCTTAATCGAAAAAGATGCCATTCAAGTCGTTTTTAGTTACGTTAGCAGAGACATTTTTGTTTTTCAGATTTTCATTCGCCGATACCTTATTTATTACTTAAGAAACCTACTGCCACCAAAAATTTTATTGCAGCATTGCTATTCGAATGTCGGGTCGAAAGGGTTAATGTATATACTAAATAATAAACATCCTAAAATTGATACTAGTGGCACTCCATATTAATTTTTAATTATATTGGATATTACATTATTTACTTTTGAAATTTGGCTTCTGTTCGTTAGATATGATTTAGACCAAGAGTGTCCCAGCCCTATGCTCTTGATGCTCATTTGTTTTTGTAAAAGCGCTTAGCTATAGGCTGTGTGTTTTAATACACCTGGAGCACTCAGCAATAGCAATACGAAATACACAAACAACTTTGCCTTACAGGTTGGTTGAAAAGTTCCTACGCTCGAAATGAAAAAGAATACTGTTTTTGTTACGAAATATATTTTTTTTATTCAATATAATCTCCTAGAAGCTCAATACACTTGTTCTAATGATCTTTCAAACATTTTATCCCATCCTTATAATGGTTTTCCGGAAGCTCTGCGAAATAACCGTCTACGGCTGCTATGGCCTCTTCATTCGACGAAAAATGCTTTCCACGAAGAAATTGTTTGAGATTTCTGAAGAGATGGTAGTCACTGGGAGCCAAATCTGGCGAATACGGTGGATGTTCAAGCAATTCGTACTTTAATTCTTTGAATTTAGCCATCGTCAAAACACTTTTGTGAGCAGGTGCATTGTCTTGATGAAAAATGATTTTTTTCTTCTTTAAACCAGGTCTTTCCTCACGAATTTTTTCATCCAGCTGCAATAATATTCAGAGTTGATTCTTTTACCTTTCTGAAGATAATCAATCAACAAAATTCCTTTTGCATCCCAAAAAACTGATGCCATAACCTTATTTGCTGATCGTTGTGACTTCACCTGCTTTGGAGCTGAACAACCAGCTTCAGTCTACTGTAAACGTTCTTGTTTCAATTTAGTATCATGGTGGTAGATCCAAGTCTCATCCATAGTTATAAAACGACGCAAGAAATCGGTTTTATTCGGCTTAAAACGCTCCAAATTACGCTGAGAAATTTGTTTTCGATACAGTTTTTGTTGAATTGTTAATGTGTGCGGCACTATCTTTCCAAACAGTTTTTTCATACGTAAATCTTCATGTAAAGTATGGAGTACTCGTTCGTCTGAGATGCCTATGGCATTAGCAATTTCACGCTTAGTCAAACTTGGATCTTCACTAACCATATTATGTACCTGCTCAATGATTTCTGCTGTTGTTGCAGTTTTTGATCGTCCTTCGCGTGGATTCGTCTTTAAGGCTGGTACGACCACGTTTAAATTCACCAGCCCAAAATTCAACGGTGCGTTTTGAAGGTGAGGACTCCTTATACTCTTCTAAAAATTGTTCATAAATTTCCTTTGCTTTTAAGCCCTTCAAAACAAAGAATCTAATGACTGCACGATATTAAATTTTTTCCATATTAAAAAAAATCAATGACACGTCAACTTCAAATGGCTTGTAAACAAAGAAAGAATTGACAGAATGAGTTGCAACTTTGCATGTGTTCTCAGGACAGTTATACCAACTTGAGAAAAAAAAGTTTGGAGCTAGCAGTGCCATCTCTTGGTGAGCGCAGGAACTTTTTAACCACCCTGTATTAGTTTTTTTGTCATTCTTCACTGTATACACGCAAGTGCAAAGCAACACTTTCGTATGCTTTGCTGGTAAACAATGTAAATTTTGGTTTTGTTTAACGTATAACATGAAATATATTTTTTTATTTTTTCTTTGTATGTATTGGTTTTTACAATAAAAAATATTGAATAAAAATTTGTTCTTCCATAAGGAACTTTTGGGCACCCCTGATTTAGACCATTCTAATTCTATATTCTGGATGCAGTATTTGTATATCTTTTGCAGTAGTATTGTTCTGTCTGTCTAAAAAATTGCAACAATTTTTATTTGGTTTTTCTATTTTTTTCCACTGTTTACTAGGTTTACTGATGTTACACATGGAAATTTTTTACTAAATACTGATTGATATTTTGATATTAGTTTGCTAGTTTCCATATATTTTTCCAATTAATCCTTTACAACTTTTTCAATTATTTTTTCGCACGTCTTTAGCGGGCGAAACTCCTCACATTTTCTTGTTTTGGCAATCTTTTCAATTGACGTTACCATAGACTCTTTCCAATTATCAGAAAACAATACTGTCATCAGTGATTCATTTATTTTGTCTAACATTGTACTTCCTATTATATTACAACCATTTAGTATAATTTTTCTGGATATTTTATTGTAGCCAGGTTTGTCTTTTAAATTTTTACATATACACCCCAATTCTAAATAACAATTCCCTGGGAATTTTTTCCCTATTCCCTGTTCCCTTATTCTAAATAAAATCTCCCCGGGAAATTTTTCTCTTTTCCCTTTTCCCTTATTCTAAACGAACTTCGAAAACGGGAAACTCTTCCCCGGGAAAAAAGTAGGTATTACGAATGTCAATAAAAGGGAGAATGTGATCAGAACTTTTGAGAATAATTCCGCCAAAAAATTGCAAGGGAGTGTTGCGAAAAAATGTAAGTATTTTATATTTTTATAAACAATGGTAATATATCAGCATTTTAAATTTGTTTATTTGTTTATTATTATGGCATTATTGTTATTTTCAGGTCAAAAACAACAAATAAAAAACAAATGGATATTCTTTTGAGCACTATGGAATCTAACCCTGGTATTGCACGCGGCATGTACAAAGGGAGCAAAGAGGAGCTAAACCGGGTATGGCGCAATTTGGAGGCGGAATTGAATTCAGCAGGGCCACCATCAAAAAGTGTTACTGAGTGGAAGAAGGTATGTATAACAAAATTCGTCGCTTACAATGGACACAAATGTTAAAAGTGCAAAACGTTTTTCAGGTATGGTGCGACCAGAAGAAGTATGTGCGGCACAAGGCGGCGCAGAACCTTAAAAACACAAAAGGAACTGGTGGAGGCCCCAATATGGAACTAAGGTTTTCCTCCAACGAAGAGGCAATATACAATTTAATTGGTATGAAGGAGTCTGTCGAAGGTGTGGCCAAAACTTTTGGATTAGGCTCTTCCATTACCGCCTCTTCTATGGAACGTGATGAAAATGTTCCACCTTCATTGCTGGAGGATTTATTGGCAGACGATGACATTGATGTGTGCAATGTGCACGAAAGTGTCAAAGTTAATGACCAACAGCCACCGGCGAAAAAAATAAAACGGGCACAGATTGCATTGTCCTCACACATCTCTCCTACTGACGCCCTTGCAGAGGAGATTTGTATACAGAAAAAGATGCTGGAAGCAATAAAAGACCTGCAGCAAAATACCAAAAAAAATTATCGCTCTATTGACCGGCTGCATGACGTATTAAAAAAACAATTAGAAGAGCAAAAGCGGCTTAATAATTTAAAGATGGAAGCATTAGAGGAGCAAAAGCGGCACAATAACGTGATAGAAAAATTGAGGCTTAGGGAAGTAGAAGATAAAATAGAGAAGAACCGTAGACTGCTGGAACAATGTAAAAATTAAATAGTTTTGTAGTTTTAAGATTTATATTTTGTTTTTTCTTTTTACTGTCATTTTTTTTTAACTTGTGCTGTGAACATGAAATAATTTTGTAGTTTTAAGACTTATATTTTGTTTTTTGTTTTTTATTTTTATTGTGCTGTGAATATGCAATAGTTTTGTAGTTTTAAGATTTATGTTTTATTATATTATATTTTGTTTTTTCTTTTTATTGTTGAATTGTTTTTTAAGTTGTTTTTTAATAAAATGTAAAAATGTTTTTTATAAATTATTGCCAATATTGTTTCTAATATTTTGGGCAAGGGACAAATATTGGGGTGAGGCTAAGGACACCACAGCACTCCCTTGTGTGGCAAAACAGTCTGGAATTTGTAAATCATTTACATCAGTAGTGCATTTATAATAAATGCACATGTTATGCAATGCACAACAAACATTTGTTATTTTGGCTGCCTTTTTTGGAGCGTAGTGCAGCTCTCTAGCACCAAGAAGGCACCTCCATCTATTTTTCAACACGCCATTGGTGCGTTCAACTACATTGCGGCTCTTCGAATGGACTTCGTTGAATTTCATTTCAACCGACCCGTCCTCTGGAGATCTGTGAGGGGTTATAAGCCACGGTTCCAGAAGATATCCTGCGTCTCCTATTTAAAAAAAAAACAGTTAATGCATGAATATTTACGTTGTTGTTTAAAACATTACCAAGAAGCCAATAATTGCTGCTTCCTCTGAGATACTCTTGTTCAAGATGAGCTCGTATGTCGCTGGAATTCCAAATAAACGAATCATGACACGCACCA
Source organism: Eustalomyia histrio (assembly GCA_949748255.1). Taxonomy (NCBI): domain Eukaryota; kingdom Metazoa; phylum Arthropoda; class Insecta; order Diptera; family Anthomyiidae; genus Eustalomyia; species Eustalomyia histrio. The sequence goes on along the minus strand of OX456525.1, from coordinate 109,513,022 downwards.
GGATGGGAGGCATCAACGTACTTAATCCTTAGCTCATCATCACAGACCTATAAATATTTTTCATTTTTGATTTAAAATTAGTTATTGATTATTCCGATGAGAGTTCTATAAAGCATATTTTCAAAAATAGAAAATCCTTACCAGCATTACATTCAAACTGTAGTACCCCTTCCTGTTGTAGTACAAGTGTTTATTGTTGGAAGGGGCAATAATACGGATATGCGTCCCGTCAACGCATCCTATAACGCTAGGAATGCCATGCTTTACATACATTGATAAAGCTATTTTTCGTTTTTCCTCATCCGTTCTGCAGAAAATAATCCACCTTGGGCATAGATGCTCTTCAAATATATTTATAACTTCCGTCAGAACTTTGCTCAGGGTACATTGGGCCACAGACACGTCGCAATCTTTCCCAATACCCGTTTGGTACCCACCTTCGGCAAAGAAACGTAAAGCTGCACTTAATTTCACGAGGGGGGATATTGCGAACGACTTATGGTTTGGCTGAATGTGCGCCGTTAACACATCTAACAAATATTTAAATGCCGGTTTGTTCACCCTATAATACTTTTCAAACCTTTGAAAAGTAAAATTCTCATTAATAAAATGAACAAATAAATATTAAAATAGTTTCTTTATGTACTTACAAAGTTTGCGGCAATTCAAGTGGGTTGCTGGCATCACGTAACTTTCTTCTTGCCATCCTTTGCTCCATTGTGTCCTGCTGCTGCTCTTCTGCTTCAGCTACCATCAGAAACGCTACACTGAACATTTTTATTACTTTTTTTTAATTAAAAAAGTTTTATTTTTTACTTTTATAATGTTTTTCACAAAAATTTGCAATATTTCACAATATTTTTCACATAAATTTGCAATCAAAACAAAACAGCTCAAGAAAAACAGCTGACTTCGAATATTCGAAATTCCCTCTCCCTTACTATTCTTTTCCCCGTCTGTTTAGAATAGGAGGATTTTATTCTCGGGAAAAATAATTCCCCGGGAATAAAATTCCCTGGGAATATTTAGAATCGAGCTGATAATGTTTAATACATCTAATGTTATTATACGAAATTTTACTTTGGTGTTTCTCACAGGTATTTTATTTATATATTGCACATTATTTTTATTATCTCTTATAGACTTAATACTATTTACGAAATAGTTCTTAAATTTAAATTCAGCAAACCTATCTGTCCATATATCTACACGACGGGAGCTACACTCACTATTGTCAAAATTTAATGACAATTGGTTCATAAGTGAACAAGTTACAGCTGTTTTAGTAATGCTACTTTTGCGATTTTGAAAACGATGGAATCAGAGCAATTTCGTGTGTTGATTTATCATTGCTTATTAATGGGAAAAAACACTGTTCAAATCAAAGCTAGGCTTGACAATTGTTATTCGGACTCTGCTCCATCGAGACAAATGGTAGAAGTGGTTTTCTGGCTTTAAACATCGTACAAACACTGATGATGACGAAAGCTCTGGTCGTCTTAAGGAGGTGGTGATAGCAAAAAAGTTTACAAAATCGTTTTGGCAGACCGTAAAGTGAAGTTGCAGGAGATAGCTTGTACCTTAAAGATATCGAAGCAACGTGTCGGCTTTATTTTGCATGAACATTTATAGATAAAACTGTTTTTAAAATGGGTGCCGCGTTTGCTCTTCACCAAGACAATGCGCTGTGTCACAATGGTCAAATTGCATGAAATACACTTTTAATAGCTTCCGCACCCACCGTATTCGCCAGATTTGGCTTGTTTTCAGACCTCAAAAAAATGCTCCCTTGAAAGAGACTTGGTTCGAATGAAGAGGTGATTGCCGAAACATGGACCTATTTTAAGGCCAAAAATAAACATACTATAAAAAAGGTATCAAAATGATAGAAAGGCGTTGGAGTAACTGTTCCGCTCTTCAAAAAAATTTAGTTTTATTGGTTATTCTACAGACTTTTTAGCCACAAAATTGCCAAAAATTGCCAATTCAAATAAAAAAAATAATCCGAAATAAAAGAACACAATTGAAATTCAAAAATTCGCAATTAATACACAAAAAAGATCAAATTAAATTAAAAAATATCAAACGCAGTGAAAACAAGTAAAAAAGGGCTAAATTCGGCTGTGCCGAATCTTTGAATACCCTCCACCATAGGGGCTGAAGATGATATACGTATATACTAAATTTTTCATGAACTGTAATATGAATATGTTTTGTCAATTTATGTAACGAACTTTTGTTATTTAGTTTTAGTAATGTTATTTATTTAGTTTTAGCAATGTTATTTACATAGGTCTGCTCTGTTAGCGACTTTAACATTGTTGATTTTTACGTTAACTTAGTTATCAGAGTAACACACATATAAGCTCTAAGAATGTTAATCGAACAATAAGAAGACTTAATAACATTTTTACTTACTTAACAGAAAAAAAAATAGATACAGAAAAATTGTACAAATTTGTATGGAAAATTTAGAGGTACCTTCACATTTTCACTCATAACTTTTGAACCGCTTAACCGATTTTGCTCATTTTAAATACCAAACTGCTCGGGAGGATGTTCAATAATCTGGGTAAAAATAGGCACCCCCGCTTGCGTCTTCGCGTCGTGATCGCCATTTCAACAGACGGACAGACAGACAGACAGACAGACGGACATCGCTAAATCGACTTAAAATTGCATAAGGATCACGAATATATATACTTTATGGGGTCTTAAACCTAAATTTCGACATGTTAAAAACGGAATGACAAACTGATATATACCCTCACCATATATGGTGGAGGGTATAAAAATTATTGAAATACAACATATATTTCTTTAATTTTATTTAGTTTTTACGAATTTCAATTGATGTTTTATAAATTACATTTGAAGTCATTCCAAAAGTTTTATAAACAATCTAATCGTTTTTAAAATGGTTGTCTTTAAATTTGACTAAAAATTTGTATGTGGGGCTATTCCGTACGGTGTATCGCACTTTAAAATTTGTCACTTTTTTTAAATCGAAGACGTGTTTTTAAATATTCGCGAATAAACGTTTTGCATTTTTGCAATATTTCTGTAAACAAACTGCTTATTTTCGAAATAATTATCTGAAAATAGAAAATCAAACTTTCATATGAGATATGATTTGTAAAAATTATTGCTAGTAAAGTTAGATCAGTTTAAATATGAGGTATTGAGCGGCTTAAACTCTTAGCACGGTGTATGTGAAATTCGAAAAACCAAAGCAGCACAAATATCACAGAAACGTGTAGTATCTAAGTCTAAATTTTCAGCGATAGCTACACAATGACTTTGTTTTTTATTTTTAAAAAGCATTTGATAATTGTTAACTTCAATTGATTTTTTTTGAATTTCAAATGTTTATAAATTTGAAATCATTTTTTTTTTTAAATTTAAAGTGTAGCTTTAAAATTTTCAATTGATATTTTTTTAATTGAAAATGCTATTTTTTAAAATAATTGTTCCAACTAAAATTAGTTATTAATTACTAATTAGATAGTAAATCTTAATAAAATAATATTTTTTAAGGGTGATAAAGTTATTTTTTATTAATTTAAGGTTAAAGCGCCAGTATTTGGCTCTATGTAAAAGCTTACAAGGATTGATTTTGTTCATCGGTCACTAAAATATAAGCTGTTAAAGTGGAAAAACCTATTAGTATGGACACAAATTTTGAAAATTGGCTAATAATTGGTTAAAGTATAATAAATTATATAGAATTATATCGAAATATAGAACAAAATTGTAACCCAGCTGTAAGATATTTGCCGGTTACATGGTTTTTATCACATTTTTTGATATCACCCATATAACAACGGTGAGCAAATGGGGTTCGTAGTGCCGCATGCTGAATCCCAAAATGGTTATTATTGGCTAAATAATATTTTATCCCAGTGAATATAACTTTATTTATAACCAAGCTAATTTATCTGTTTCAGAGAATATTATTTAAGATCGATAGCACACAATAAGCCGACATTTGGGTTGGATAAGGGTCGGTTATGAGGAGTATTTTTACTTCCGATTCCTTATTTTTAGATTTTTTTGTGATTCTTTTGAAAACAATTAAAAAAACTCAAAAAATATAAAAATATCCAGACTTTCATATTGTCAACGCGATTTAATTGTCCATTACAATTTTCGAGTTGTCCGTTGAATTATGACAAATACATATTGGTTTTTATTATTGGTATAACGAGAGAAGTCATTCGTTAAAATGTGAATCCACAGTATTATTCATTGGCGAAAATTTTGTTTTAGTAATTGAGAACAAATTTAATAACCTGTTGTGAATCGCCACTATGTTTTTAGATTAAAAAAGAAGATTATGTATGAACGATCATACAATAGGCATAAAACACTTAGCATCGCTTCAGTCAATGAACTATTAGATGTTGTTTACTGCTGTTCAATTATTGAATGAAACTTTTTTGTTTCAAGGTGTTTATCCCATTATAGACTCTTCAGATTTTATCTATAATTACGTCACACATTGATTTTGATTTGTATTGAGTTGTTTGTGAACGGAATAATGGAAGACAAAAAGATATCTAGAGCCTTTTTACGTTTTCATTTACAACAAAAAAGGGTAAATTTGGCACACAAAAGAAATGAAACAAATGGATATTCAATTTGAGTATCTCTACCTGTGATGAAATGGGATGGTATCTATTGTTGAAAATGTTGATAAAAAAAATAGAATGCAGAAATGTTGTTCGTTAGAAACTGTTTGTATTAAAATTTAACATACGATTACGTAGAATTTTTGAATTTGCATTTATGCAAACAAGTTATGGTGCCATTTATATATTGTGAAATAATATCACACTGTATTTAAAACCTAAAAAGACCTAATATTTTCAAAATCTCTGCAAATCGCCCAATTTACGAGTAAAAAGAAAATTGCTACCGGTTTTAGGATAAACTGAAAACTGTTGTATTCCAATCATCTGACATACTTTCCTCATATTTCATATTAAACTTCATTAGCTGTTGTCCTCAAACATTAGCTTCTTATTCATATTTCTAGTGTTTGAAACCTAAGCGGTCACCTAATGTAGATAGAGCTACATTAAGAAGAGCATATTGATACACTTTGTTCAAATTGAAAATGAGTAGCTATTAGAATATAAAGGATGTGCTTAGTTTCCCGCTGATTAATGTGGATGTGTGTATCTTGTTTGAATATATTTTGAATGCAACCACAAATCCTTTTATAACCTTGATTTATGCATCCTTTCAAATAAAAAACACAAATGACAAAATATACAATCTACCACATTTAACTACTACAAGAGGTTAATATGAGTGCGTCCTCATAAATAAACCCCTAAATATGACCCTACCACATACGAGTACAAACAAATATTCTCTTAAATAAGCGCACTCGTAGATATATATTTCTATTTTTAAGGGAGACTAAAAGATGATGCTGCTGATGGTTAGGCTTGCCAGACTTGCGCTTTTGTCCCCATAGTCGTGGAGATAAATATTTGTATTTTGGGACGGTGGATTTAAAAATTTGTTGGGCGTATTTAAAATCTTTGATAGATTTTATTTTTTTAACCATCTATGAAGTATCCAAAAGTTGTATATTTTACACCATGGTGCGTTGAAGCAAGGAAACGACTTGCTAATGAGGGTGGTTTTTACAATTAAGGGTTGTGATCAACCTTTTCACGGGGTAGGATTATATCTTTAAAATTATACAAAATATCGATCTTTAAAATTTATATGTATGAAATGTACTTTTAGTCCGTCTCGAGATGTTTCTAAATATTAGCCAATTACATATATGGACATGTAGCAATAACGGAGATTGAAAAAATACAAAATTACAAAATTAGAATTGGGATTTTGGTCGTTTTATGTGAAGCATTGGTACAATATAAATTTATTCAAATTATTAGTCATCGTTAGCTATGACCTTTCCCCATCTCTTTGTCAACATATGGAATCTGCGCCAAAATAACTGCTAATTTTTTGAGGCCAAGAACGAATCAAGCGAATTTCGTATACTCTGTTCTAAAGGGAAGCGTATTCCAGTGCCAGCGTTATGTATGGATCGAAACAAATAGTAGACCCACAAGACATGGTCTGGACTATAAGGCGGATGAGGCAAAGCTTGCTAAATACTATATTCTAAATAGTTTTAACCGGTCGAGCAGCCGATCTCATGAAAAAATATTACGGCTTCGTGTCTGGTCGCATATTCCAGCCAGTTTTTGGCCAATGCTTGCTTCAAATGAATCATTTGTGTTCGCTACAGGTCCTATGTGATCGTCTGACACGGCTTTAGCACAAAATTATAGATGGTACCCTTCTGGTCCCACCAAATACAGAGCATTACCTTGGCGAATTGAATAATCGGCTTTGATGATTTGATGGAAAAATTACTTTTTTATGGTGTTCAAGCAGCATTTCGAGCATGCGAAATAGTTTTCCAACGTCTCTCGTCTTCCACTCGTAATTTCCTTGCTTTTGAATGAATCTGCTTTTTACAAACGTTTTGAAATTGCTGTTGAAGAAATTTATGATTTTAAGAGGTTTAATGGCTCTTTTTTGAACCCATTTTATGAAACAAATTGTATAGTAATTTTGAGTGTGAAATCAATTTGTACAAATAAATCAAACGTTTTTAACATTAAACTTTTTTTCATAATTGGAGATTTTTAGGGTTTACTTTTTGTTGTGTTTGGGAATAACGAAAACAAGTATCTGGCAAGCATGTTGCGAGGGCTCCCTGTTTGTTTTTAGTTTTATAATCGCCATAACAGTAGCAGTAGTTTTGTATCTCCTTTGATATTTTAAATATGTCAAATTTGTTTGTGGATTAAGGTATTTGTGCACGTATAATTAATTTCATGTTGCATATGCACGAGTAGAAAGAAATGTCATAATTGTAAGTATGTACTCCAACAAAATGAAATAACAAGCAATGCATCAATGGTTGAGCTTGTCGTATATTTTGCGGTTTGTTAACTGCAATGACTGTTGTTGTTGATGATGGTGCTGCTGCTAATGGAAACAACTGCAACTAGAGATTCCACATTTTTATGCATGCATCAAATAACTGAATGTAAAAAGAGTTTAGAACAGAGACACTCGGTTAAATATGAGTGCACTCCTTTTGATTCACTGAGGCTTTTATGATCCTGCAAAAATCTACATACATATATATTTTATATTTTGTAGCCCCAATACCCGTTTTGACGGTCGACCGGTCTACCCGGTATTTACGGTATAGACCGGACGACCGGATAGACGGGTCTACTCGGTTAAACGGGTTATAGTACTTTTACCAAATGTACATTTTTGATACTTTTTCTTTTAATCAGATAATAGAAAAATTGCTAAAATTTAAATAAATTTGCTGTCAGAATTATGCAGATTATTTTTGCAAAAAGGCATTGGCTTTTCATATTAATATATGACAGGTACAGGAATATGTTTGTTCCACAAAAAGTTTATAGTTTCAAGTCAGAATTACACTAAGATCATTTTGTCTTGCCAAAATAACTTCTACAAAAAACTGAAAATTTTCACTTAAAAATTCGCACTGGATCTTAAGGGGTAGAAGAAAGAGAAAAGAAAGAAAACCTTACCCATATTATTCCATATATTATGAGTATTCATATACGATCATATATATATTGCATATACGAATCAATATATGGACCATTATATGCAATATATTATCATATATTGCCATATATGGTGTCATATATTACCATATATAAACTTTTCCTTTGAATGTTCATATATGCTCATACATAAAACCATATATCCCCATACATGACACTTTATATTAACATATATGAACATTTCCACCTGGGATACCAATTTTTCTCTCCTTAAACAATTTTTGTTCAACGAAGCGAAAAGGATGTAAAGCTAAAATATTGTAAATTTTAAAAAATTAACTTTTTAAAACAGAAAAGAAAAAAAAACGACAAAAATATATTTTTGAGCTCGGGCATTCTTCTTCTAAAATGATTTACTAATTTTGCTCCAGGACTCACAGGACTCAAAATACATACAAACCAAGCACAGCTAATACAGTCAGATTTTACATTACATTGTATTTTATTGTATTGCAAAATTTTAAGTTCAATAGAATGTAACTTCTCAGCGTAGAAATGATAATGGGGTATAAATATTTCTTTACTACCAATAATGGTACATCCTTACCATCTGCATTATATTAAGACATAAAATAATATTTAATTGTAAATATTTCGTATTTGACTCACAACTTTAAAATATAAACATAAAGATGAGCACGGTAAGGTGCAAAATTGTTTAATTTGTTCTAATCAGAAAAATCTAAATTACCGACAAAAATTGTTGGGACGGTGGATGGAATAAAAACATATGAGGGCGGATCAATAAGTCCGTTACTTTTTGAATGAAACACAGTTTTTTTGCAAAAAAAAAAAATATTTTTCAACATAATCTCTTTTTAGATTAATACACTTAGTCCAACATTTCTCTAATTTTTATATCCCTTTAAAAAAAAGTAGGATTTTTCGAGGTCCATAAAATAGGCATTTGTTTGATCAATAATTTCATCGTTGGAGCTAAATCTCTTTCCACCGAGCCATTTCTTTAGGTTTGGAAATAGGAAATAGTCACTGGGGGCTAAATCCGGAGAATATGGCGGATAAGGTACTAATTCGTAGCCCAATTCATGGAATTTCGCCATAGAGACTACACACGTGTGCACCCGTGCATTATGGTCAATTGAGAGCAAACACGGCACCCATCTTGCAGACAACTTTCTTCCAACTCATCATTTAAAATCGAAACCACACTGCCATATGAAATGCCTATGGCATCAATAATCTCACACACTTTTACTCTTCGATTGGCCAACACCATATCGACATTTTCGGGTGTATTGACCTCAATTGGCCGTCTAGAATGTCCAGCGTCATTTGTACTTGTGCGACCACAGTAAACCACTTTTTTACCATTGAAATCGATAGTGCAGAGTCCCCATAGTATTTATCAGACTTTTCCTTGGTTTGATTAACGGCTTTTTTTCGCAAAAAATTATATTTAATGAGCACTCGAAATTCACTTGATGGGAGCAGTGTTGTATTTCGTATAAATACGAGGGAAGTTCGAAAAGTCACGGACTTATTTATCCGCCCCCGTATTTAAAAATTTGGTTTAAGGTTTTTACTTCCATTAGCAAAAGGGACACCAAACACATTGGTTTCAATATCAGCTGACAACCAATTTGGATATAAGTTAATAATTGAGATTGTAAACATAGCAAATTTCATCTTCAACTTATAATTTAAAGTGGGGTTAGCTTTTATTGTGAGTTAAAAAAAGAGATATTTACAATTAAGACTATAGGATGATGGAGGCGGTAGCTGAACAAAAATATGAATTCCATTCGGCTATTGTCAAATATTTTTTGTTGTTCATTTTCGATTATTTACGAATATTATATTATAATGATATTGAACCGGACGAGGAACATCAAATATAATATTTATAAAGATCAGCAATACACTTCCCTAAAAAAACAGTTCATTTATTTAAGGTTATAATACAAAAATAAACTGAAAACATATTTTTGCATAAAAATTACACTGTACAATAGATTTGAACTTTTTCCAAAATTACGGTTTCTGAAAATGTATTCTGGTATGTGATACAAACAAAAATATACGTTTGTGGCGTTTTGAAAGATCGAATCGGAATTTTATTTTAGGGGGGTTACCCAACCCCCCCCCTAAATTTTTCTCCTTTCGCGGATCGTGAAGCATATTGGTATGAAGCTATGACTTATTTTTATCTGGGGTGAAGGGTATGTATAGCAAATGTGTAGAAAATAGTAACGCAAATATTTTTGCGGCTAATATTAACCCTAACTCCCCCACTTAACGGTAATTTTTGGCTCTTTTCTAGAAAATCGTTAAAAACACCCCTACATTACTACATAATGAAGGGCATTACTACATATGTCAGAACACAACAAAGCTCAAAACTTAACACAAACATCAAAAACCAGTCAAATTTAAGATTGCTTATTGAGGGTTAATTTAGTTATTGTTCACATATAGAGGTCATCCCAAAATCTGACGAGAACGTTTGACACTCAACAACCAAATGCAATAAATACATTTGATTTATATACTAAACTTTTTCTTCCTAGGCTTTCGCGAACTAAGTGTCAAAAAAAAATATTAACTCAAATATTTAAAAATCAATAAAATATTTTTTAAAAAATATATTTTCTTTTAAACAAACCTTTAATTAGTTTTCATATGTTAATAATGTAATATGTAATTTAAATACAGGCTTAAAGAAAAACTTTAAACTTTAAAATTTTAAATAAGAGTAAATAAAATAAGCTTGCAATGCATATTCATTAAACTGTTATTAATATATAGATCCAAAATTTTCTAACGCCCATCTATTTAGGTGTTCTATGACGCCACTGACATTCCTTATATCCATTTACATATACATACATAAGAGTAACATACATTACTTTCAATGTGCTCGGATACATAGTACAAATGAAATCAAAGTTATATTCCAATTTGTTAAGTACATTCTACATGCAAGTTGATACTTGAAATCACTACTTCAAGAATTTGATGATGTTAGAAATTGGAAAAAATTAAGCAAGTAAAAAAAACAAATTTTAAAGCATTGTAGTATTTTAGATACCCTTTGTTACATAGTAAAATTTATTTTAAAGAAATTTGTTAATTCATTATTAATTTTGTTTGTCAACTATGCAGCAAATCGCGCATACCGAATAATGCTCGTTAAAAATACCCAATAAAGTTATAATTTGCTAACAGTGTAAAGCTAAAAAATTTTGACTTAAAGGCTGGTTTACATTATAAGATTTTCAATATGATTTTTGTTTAGTACACAGGCATAAAATATAGATTATGTAGTTTGCAATGTCTCTCCAAAATCTTAGCCTTAAGAAATATTGTTCTTAAAAAATACTTAAAACATTAGAGTTGCCAGGCATTCCAATAAAAAGTTGAAAAAAAACAAATTGTTAAACATTTTTCTTCGTTAATGGAATTATGCTTCTTTCTAGAAGAGACTTTTAAAATTTAAGCAAATACATTCTACACTCTGAAAAATTTGTAACTGGTTGTAAATCTCACTTTACTATATTTGTACTGATTTTTTATATAGTAAAATTTTTTGCAATTCACATTTTACAATTGACAGAACTTTTACATAATATTTACTAAATTTTGTTGCTGATTTGGTAAAATTATAAAAAAATACTAATTCAGATATTTAAGTGAAATATTAATATCACTTAGTTGGAATTTTAAAACAAGCTGGATGGTCTAAGGGTGGGTATTTCAATCATTAGTAATAAACCCATTAAAAATTTAAAATCTCGGAAAGAAATGCACTCAAGTGTTCACTATAATATCGGCTCTGAAATCTTTTATTTATAATAATTAAAACTTCTAACAACACAATTGAAATCGATTACGAAAATATTTTAAACTATCTATCTTCATTATGTACTTTTCAATTTCTTTGCCTTAGATTAAAGAAAAACTATATATCATGTCTTATTTTTACTAGGGCAATTGGAAAATGTTCAACTTCAAGTTAAAATAAAGGGAGTTTTTTAAGCCCTATAGAAATTTAAATTGTAAAAAATGACACAAAAAGTTATATTTTAATCCAACAATTTCTTTTATTCTAAAGATCAATACATAACTTAAACATTTGAAAATGATTTCGGGCATATGGCTAACATGGCTGTTCTTGACAATGCACATTTTGGACGTCTAATTTTGGGCCAAGTTTTTGAGCATTCCTGGCCGTATGTCACGAATAACACGAACAATGTTGGCCGCCAATGCGTCAATTGTTGCTGGTTTATCAGCATAAGCCAGTGACTTCACGTGGCCCCACAGGAAATAATCGAATAATCAAAACGCACGACCTTCAGGTCCACTTCCCGAAATCAACTTGTCGCAAAATTGTGATTTCACGTAGCGCCATCCTGTTGAAACCACATCTCATTTTCAAACAAAAAATTATTTATCATGATGCGTTAAGGATCTCCATCGACCGTAAAGCGAGTTCTGGCTTTATTTTTGAAGAAATAAGGATCAATGATGCCACCAGCGCGCATACGTGCGGTACATTTTTCTGAATGTAATTCACTCCATATGCGACAATTTTGTGAGTGGTCTAAAATAACATCAAAGTTTGAATTCGCAATCCCCACAATGTTGCCCTTATTCCTTAATGTCTAAAAACTCTCTGTGCCAAGTTTCAGCAAAATACTTTTACATTTAGAGGTATAACAAAAAGTTATCTTTTAAGAATTAATAATTTGTTGTTGGAGTAATTTGAACACTTCTGATTTTCTTCATATTTTGCACAAAGAGACTATGGAGCCATATAGACAATTCCGTTTCTAGATCATAAAAATTTTAAAAACTAGTGTTTTTATTCATGTTTTTATTTTTTTAAAACGTTAAAAATGCTAAAAGAAGTGATCTTTGAAGAGCCATAGTTCCTTTAGTACATAAACGATTTCTAAATTTTAAAAAGAATCTGAAAGATTCTGCTACGAGACTGGCTCAAATGTAAATACCACAGGACTGAGGACAAGTAATTAATATAAAACTGGTTACATATCAATCGTAGTAGAGGGCGTTGTGGTTTAATGATTAACGCGTTGCACTGTTACACAAAACGTTGCGGGTTCGATCCCCAGCGACGGCAACATCAATTTAGAAACATAATATGTATGAGTTTTCTTACCTCATACATATCGCATTGTTCTCCTTCGGTGTTCCCATGGCAGGTAACCCCAATTAAGTATAAGAATATAACAGGGCTATGAACTAAAAAAGCTTAAACAATTTCGCCAAATCTCCATCATATGGAGGACAAAAACTGTTCTTAGATTTATCATCTCGCGCAATTACAGATTTGCCATATTTGAAGCCCTTCATCTTTCGCCACCTTTCATCTCTCATATATCTCTTTTCAAAAGAAAGCAACACTATAATTAGTAGGAAGAATTTCCTGAGTGTTGCTTCCCTTAAAAATAAAAAAAATGTGTTATGTCGCAGAATTTGTAGGGAATAAATAGTTTCGTGGCATATCACTTGGCTGTTGCAAGTGAACATGACACAGACCAAACGAAAAATAATTAGAAATTCAATTCAATTCCGCGTGTGTCATATTGAAAACGTGTTTCTGAAAGATTCCATAAGGTCCAGTCACTGAATCTACCTGCAATTTTTTACAAAATTGTTTACTATTGCTTGTTATTTTTAAACTATTTATTCAAAAAATAAATAAAATCAGAGAATGTGAATATTTTTCAAATTTTAACAAAATTGAAGAAAAAAGTTGCTTGTTATTTAATTAAACAAGAAATTAATAAAAATGTTCAAATTATGGGTGGGGTTGTTACCAGCAATTCTGTGAAAGCAAGTCTGACCAGACAGCCCTATTGACGCTAATACCCTAGGACTAAGTTTAGCTGTTTGGCTGTCAATTTTTTCCGACTTTTCCTTTACATTTACTCTCAAAATCGCCAATCAAATAATTCAATTTCTAAAAATTATTTAATAAAAATTGTTTTTAATACGGGAATTAAAATTGATTGTTTATGAATAAATGTATTTTATATGTAAGAAGTTATCTTTTTAATACACTGATTTTGTAAAAATTGCAAATGAAAATTAAATTTACTCCAAATAAATTAATGTTAAAAATTAATATTTCGCATATCAAAAATAAAACCGTTAGATCTTGTGGAACAAGTGCGAATTCAAAAAGAAATTTTTTAAATTCACGATGTTATTAAATTCGGTCGTTTTTGGTTTATATTCAAGAATATTGTATTCCGGATTTTTCAACTGATAAATCCCAGAGATTTCTACAAAATTGTCTATAGAAGTTATCAAATTTAAGTTGTTCTTCTCCCGCAGAAAATTCATTTGATTCAGAAAAGTTTTAGATTTAAAAGATTTTTAAGTCAGTATCAGGGTTTCATTGAGGAATTCAAGGTCAATGTTGAACTTTTGAATCTTTTTAACATTTAGCATGAAAGTGTGGGTTGTTTTGTTCCTTGAATATTCCTTATTTATCAATATAAAGTCATATGTGGATAAATAAACCATTGTAATATAGCCAGGTTAATTTTTTGAACAGTTTTCCCACTTTGTCGATTCTACAGCAGGTTCATTGCACGCAAGTACTTCGATGATTATTTAAAATCTTGAAATAACGTTTATATCAACACCCGTTATATTAGAGACTCTTTCGGGATCTGAAACAAATCTTCTTGTTGTATACCTATCATTCGTATTACCTGATCCTTGCTTTGGTTGATCTATAATCCATCAACATTTGAGATATTCATCTTGAACATTTTCTTTTTGTGTCGTTGTTGCTTGTTTATTCTGTAGGTCCGAAAATTAAATCAATACTGATTTTCAGTATGTGTTCGTAATTAGCGTTATTTGAATAATAGTTTTTGAGTAATTCCGTTAAAATTAAAAAAGTGTTATACGGACTTTTTTTGGGTGGTTTATTTTTCCTAATCCCTTTCGATCTCCAAAAGTTCTGATCTTCTATAGTAGTTTAAAAAATATTTAATAACACCCCAGTAAATGGTACAGTGGTCGCATATACCACTTTTTAATGACAACAAAAAAGAAGACAGAGTATGTCAATTTTTTTGCTACCTTAGCTTTGATATATTTACTACTATATAGTGTTGAAATTTTGGAAATCGGTGACAACAAAATATTTGGGTTTTAGCCAATGAATTCAATTCTAGAACCAGAGTACGGCGTGTCCATACCGCTTTGGTTAGAAATCTAAAATTTTAAACGTGTTCTCTAGAATATATGCTTATGTCTTTACTACGTGCCACACTACGTGTGGCACGTAGTAAAGATGGAGTTTCAAAGAGGAAAGTGTTCCTGTAGCGGCGTGCATAAATCTCTTTAGGGTATGCCCTTATTTACGTAGTAAAAATGACAATAAATAGGTGTAAAGTACCCCTAAATCATCCAACCGAACAGCTGGAGCGAAGAACTTGAAATAGGGTATAAATGGTCCTCCTCCTCTACTGAGACAGGATTTTTGGAAATTTTTATGGGTCGGCTTAGAATTACCCTTGGCAACCATAATTTTAAAAATAGATGGAAAAAGATCATTTTGTACGGGTCATCATTCACTAACTGTGGAAAGGTT
Organism: Eustalomyia histrio; assembly: GCA_949748255.1. Lineage (NCBI taxonomy): Eukaryota > Metazoa > Arthropoda > Insecta > Diptera > Anthomyiidae > Eustalomyia > Eustalomyia histrio. Next base: position 109,497,773 of record OX456525.1, on the reverse strand, counting down.
ACCATGAGTTGTTGTTGGTGGAGGAGGCTGACGATGACCTGGTCGATCAGGTCGAAAGTGCGCACTCCATCTTCTCTTACATTTATAAATTAGTGTTTACTATTCCATAGTAATATTTAATTATGATCTCTAACTTTTTCAACGATATTACCGATTTCGTTAAGCAACGATAACTGTTGGTTGTTGAGTTACCAAAAAATCTATTCTGTATTTTTTGAAATTATTGACAAGAGATATCGACAATAGTTGTTAAATTTAATTTTATTTGCTTTGAAACTTCAAAAAAATTTCTATAGTTATGATAAGGGTTTTTTTTTTACACAGAAATAATATCACAAAATTCTAAGTAATTAAAAATATTGTGTTTTCCAATATGTACTTGACAACTTTGAATGTAATTTATGAACGCACTATTTCACTGATCATACAACTGTTACATTCCTTTTTTTTCAGTAAACTCAACATTTTCATCACGAACGAACGACGTATGTACATTATAAAAATATACTACCGAAATTCGGAGTCGGTGCCCATAACTTTGAGAGCAAAATCATCTTCAGTGACGAAACTCATTTTTAGCTCAATGGGTTCATCAATAAGCAAAATATGCGTTATTGGTTTAGTGAAAATCAACTTGTACTTCATGAATCACCACTTCATCCACAAAAAATAACTGTTTGGTGCGGTTTGCATGCCGGTGGCGTCATTGGGCCATATTTTTTCGCCGATCGTTATCGCGCCATGATTACCGATTATTTTTGGCCCGAATTGGAAAACATGGACTTGGACGACACGTGGTTTCAACAGGACGGTGCCACAAAACATACAGCACACGTTACAATCGATATATTGAAGATTAAGTTTGGTGACCGTGTTGTCTCAAGAAATGGACCAGTCAATTGGCCGACTCGTTCGTGCGATTTAACGCCTCTAGACTTTTTTCTTTGAGGCTACGCCAAATCATTGGTCTATGCCAACAAGCCGATAACGTTGGAAGAACTCAGAGCCAACATTGAACGCGAAATAGCGGCCGTTACGAGTCATCGAAAATTGGGTCCAACGAATCGACCGCTGCCGACGTGCCAGCGGTGGCCATATGAACGAAGCCGAGTTCCATTCATAAATGTTTTGACTGTATTTCAAGTCGATCATAAAGTTTTGGAAATATCTCAAATGGTTTGCGTTTTATTTAAAAAAAAGTTGTCAAGTCTTTATTGGAAAACCCTATATTTATTTCATAAGAAAAGTTATGGAATCAGTTTTAATGACATATGTATGTAGCTAATTATCGAAATTTGTCATATTAATTACTGAATTTTGTCCTTAATTACTATTTAAGGACAAAATTTAATCACATTACTGATTTGAAGCTGTATTTGTTATAGCTTATTTTTTTATTTACTTTTTATTGCCAATTTTGTAAATATAAGATTATTTTTGCTTTTTTTTAAATTCAGCTTATTTTAGCTTTTTTTTAACAATTGGTATTTTTAAAGTTGAAAATGTTATATTACTTGAAAAAAATTTTTTGATAAACAAAATTAAACTTTGAGGCTTACAAACGTTTGTTTCATTTGTTTGACTGGCGAAGTTCCAAGTTTAAAATTAAATACAAGTTATTTTTGTAAAAACGATTCTAATGTCAAATTTATAAAATTTAACGGACTGTCATTTTTAGTTTATCGGCTTAACAATTTATTTTACTGTTTTAAGAGCTTTTTAAGTGATGAAAATATTGTTTTTAAATTTTTTGTTGACCCATTAATTATTTTCGCAAACGATATACACATAAATAATTATGTAGTTTATTTGTTTTTGCTCTGCAAGATGGTGTATAATTTTAATTTTACATGGTGACATTTATTGATCACACATGATTAATGATAAGAAATGTCAAGATTCTTTAAAATGAAAACATATACATAGTTATTGTTTTTGTTAATTTAATGACATTTGAATAACACTTTCAAAATAAATATAAAAAATGAACATAAACGAATATTTATGCACATAAAAATTGGTGGATTACCACCATCAAACTCGTTAAGATTTGACATAAATCAAATAAGCTTAGACAAGTAAACAAACACACAAACATGCTGATTGCATTCGCTGCTGCTTACAGATCATTGAATACATTCATATACACAGTAGTGTGACTCCGATATAATGAAAACAACCGCGAAATATATATATTGACAGTTGGGTGTCATGTTTTTATCATCCATCCATCGTTGTCATTGTTATCCCATTTTAGCAACATCGCAATTTATGGATTTCGTTATTTTTTATTTTGCATTATTTAAATTCGGCAAATAGACAACCCATCTAAATCATCTCAACCCATCCCATAGCATCCGAGTGAATATTTTTCGCTTAGAATTCTGTGTCGAATTACCATTAACCATTTCGTTTGTACCCTTTCATGTGTGATCTTTTTTTTACTTTAACTTTTCTGTGTATCAACATGCCAAACTTGAGGGTAATTTTTTATGTTTCTTTGCTATGTTGCAATTTTTTTAAATTTTTTGTTTCACGATGATAATATTAATAAAAAAAACCCTTCAGTTACATACATTATGATTTCGCAACTACATACATATATATACTTTACATTTGGTTAGGTAATTTATTATTTTGATTATATTTTTTAGCATTCAAATGCGTTTTCCGTATTTTCCATTTTTTTCCTTTTTTTAATAACAATGAAATTTGATTTACATACCAAAACGACGTGTCACCCTTTACTTATTGTTTTATTGAAACAATCATGCGTAGATTCGGTATGTTAAAGTGATAAAAAGGGTAGCAGCACAAATTTCCGCTTGACACCGTATGTACATATAAATGTGTCGGATCCTAATAAAAATCGTTTTTTGCTTTTGTATAAAGAATAAACACAGCCATTAAGAAACATTCATTCTTCGTACACATAACCATGTCGCTTTTATCGTGATTTTCCCGCTTTTTTAAAACTCATCCCGACTTGAAATTATATCCCATTTTTCCATATTTAAGCATTTCAAAATACAACTTTTATAGAAAAAAAAATAATCATAAAATATTTTAATATAAGAAAACGACTTTCCCTACCTACCGCTTTCGATATCGAATGAACTATCAAACAAAAAAAAAAATCGAGTTGCCTCATGATGGCATTCGATCGCTACCGAATCGAGTTTTGAAACTAATTGTAAAAGATTTTATTAAATTTGTAAGAGCCAATTTAGACGGTGCCTTTGTTGGATGCAATTATTGCATGCAATTTTTGTTTTTTCGTTGTTCATGCATGTTTTTGTTATTTCTCTTTTGCACTCATATGTATTCTTCTTTTGTTGCTTCATTCACATTCGGACATAACTTTGGAAGTAACTTTAAAAAGGGAATTAAGAAAATTGCAATCAATTGCATTATACAAATTAGCTCTAAGTGTCGCACACATGTTAACACAAAATATAAACAAAACAAAATACAAATAATGTAAGTAGAAAATAGAATTTTCCGGAGTCCCCCGTTATTACTTCTGACAATGAGCATCGTAATACATATTTAAAATTTCAGGTTTGTAGCTAAATCGGTGTGGGTACGCTATATCCTTTTTACCCCTTCCCGTAGGAAGTTTCAGAAATCCCGTCTGTGAGGATGTCTACGCTGGAGGACGAAATTTTAACTTCCTAGCTCTTGTATTATATATTTATATTACTTACCTAAATTAAGTATTTTTCATTTAAAAATAACATACGTTTTATAGCCTAATTCTAAATATAACTATTTTAAATTTCTGTTATTGTAGAGAACAGAAAACATTAACACTAAAACTTAATATTCTGTAATTCTTTTAGTGCTAACATTTCTATAAAATGTAAGATATATGTTCATTAAGTTATGCTTAATTAATCAAATTCTAACAATGCAAGATTTGTAAAACACGATATTTTCAAAAATAATATATGAGAGCTTTAAGCTCTTCAGTGTTTTTCAAATCTGGCATTTCTGTTTAAAAAATCTGGGCCTTTTTGTAAATATTTATAATTGAAGTAAGCAAATCATAAAAGTTTTATTTTTTAAACAAATTTTATTTTTAAAAACTAAAATTTTTGTGATAATTATCATTGTACATAATACATATTAATTGCAATTAATGCTAATTTTTTAATTAATTTAAGTTAAATTTTGAAATATATACTTGGTGTGTTTATTTTGTATCTGTGTGAGAAATCTGTTTCGTATAGGGACTTTGCCGAAACGCGAAATAGAGCAATTATATTGTTTGCCCTACACTCAGAAAAAAAGTTTATAAACGGTTTTCAATTCCAATTTACTATTTTTGTACTGATTTTTAGTAAAAAAAAATATTATTTAGTAAATTTTTTTGCTATTTACATTTTATAGAGCTACTACAGAATATTTACAAAGTTTTTTTGCTAACTTCAGAAACCATTTCACAAGTTTTTGAAAACCGATTTGCTAAAATTAGCAAAAAAAATTTACTAATTTTAAAAAAGTGGATATTGGTTTCACATCCAAAGAAGTTTTTGATCTCAAAAAATTTTTGTTACCTCCATAATTTTAATTCTAAAGTTTTTTACATTATTTGCATCAAAAAAAGTAGAGATAATTTTATATGATATTGTTGAGAGTATTTATTCCCGAAAATAAAAATAATGAAAATGATTGGGCATTCAGCTGTTTGATAATTTTTTTATTGATTTCGGATCAAAGAAGCAAATAGTTGAAGTTAATAGAAATAGAGGTGCAAGGTAAGTTTTACAAAACATTAAAATGTTAGTGTAAAAACTAAAAATACTATAATAAAGTATAAATAAAATAACCATAATTTTACCATAATATGGTCCCTAAAGTTACATTATGATCCGAAACTATAAAAAAGTTCTTTAAATTTAAGAATATTTATTCAAGAAATATTTTTCCTAAAGCAAATATTTGATGTTAAGGACTTTTTCAAAAAAAACTTCTTTAATTATGATTAAACGGGTTACAGGGTTTGGGTTACTTTGGATATACTTTACCGCGGTGTATTTTCCAAAAAAGGGTTTAGTCTTTAAATTCGGTAAACGTTATAAATATATTTAGTTTTAAAAGAGGATTGGGTACACATTTTTATATTTAGTTTAATATTAAATTTCAATATTCAGTTTTAATATTTAATTGTAGTTTTTAATATGTACTTAGTTTTAGTTCTATGTTTTAGATTTTAATGTACACTTTACTTTGTAAGTTTGTAGTTTTTTAATATGTACTTATAGTTTTTAATATTAAGTTTTTGTTGTTTTTAATTTTTAACTTTTTAAATTTCACTGTTGTTGTTATTGTTTCTCGAGCGGTTTCGGTCTTTGGATCTTAAGTATTAATTGATTAAATAACAATATTTTATGTAAGAAATTTTATTATATCGATAGAAAAAATAATGATCTACTTTTTTCGCCTTCAAAATTTGTTTGTGCAATGGGGACTTTAAAGCGACAAGGATGTAAATTCAAACTTTTGTAAATATTTCAAAAATCGTCAAAAATACGAGGGCGGATCAATAAGTCCGTGACTTTTCGAACTTCCCTGGAAGTTATATGAAATGCAACACTGCTCCTCCAAACAAGTACCACCTGTTAATAGACTACTGTCAAATTTTGACCGAGCTCCGCCATTTACTTCGCGTTTAACAGCTGTTAAAAACATACAACCTCGTGGATTTTTTTAAAAATGGAAAAAATCGCATTTCGAGTGCTCATTAAACATTATTTCTTGCGAAAAAAAACCGTTTATCAAGCCAAGGAAAACCTTGATAAATACCATGGGGACTCTGCACCATTGATTTCAATGGTAAAAACGTGGTTTACGCACAAGTACAAATGACGCTGTTTAGACGGTTTAATACACCCGAAAATGTCGAAAAAATCCACGATTGTTGTCCGATCGAAGAGTAAAAGTGCGTGAGATTGTAGATGCCACAGGCATAAACGTAATCGTGTGACAACTTCAAAGGAGTGGCAAAATTGCATGAATTGGGCTACGAATAAGTACCTCCGCCATATTCGCCGGATTTAGCCCCCAGTGACTATTTCCTATTTCCAAACCTAAAGAAATGGCTCGGTGGAAAGAGATTTAGCTCCAACGATAAAATTATTGATCAAACAAATGCCTATTTTATGGACCTCGAAAAATCCTATTTTTTTGGAAGGGAAACAAAAATTGGATAAACGTTGGACTAAGTGTATTGAACTAAAAGGAGATTATGTTGAAAAATATTTTTTTTTTTTGCAAAAAAACCGTGTTTCATTCAAAAAGTCACGCACTCACTGATCCGCCCTCGTATATTTACGCTCTGGTAAATATTATTGATAATAAAAAACCTAGTCTGAGGTCTAACTTGTAAAATTAGTTATTTTTGTTCCACAACGCACAGACTACCGTCAGAACACGTTTTACAGGTATCCCTTTTACTGTAAAACTAGCTAAGAGATTTTTAGAATAATATGATATTGTCATAATAGATTTTATTTATTTATTTATGCAAGATGGCTGGTTAACGAATACAGATATTTTTTAGTGTAAAACAATTATCATATTGTTAATATTATTTGCATATAATGTCTTAGTCAAATTAACCAACTATCATTTTCTTTATGAAGACAACTGATGATTAGGGTGATGCCTATGAAACAATTGTATTGTCTATCATGAAAATTATCAACATTTTTGAAAGGCAATAAATAAATAAAATCTAATATGTTAATATCATATTAGATTTTTAGACTTAAGGTAGAACAATATTCTAACTAAATATATGCGAATTATTATTGTTTTTTTATTTATAATTATATAAATTATTAATTTATAACAAATATAATTTTAATAGATTTAGATTTTTATATTGTTAATTATTAATTTATTTATTATTTGTTTATGATGTTGCTTACTGGTATATATGTTGCCTAGGAAACATTTGTTTGTCAGACATTTTTGTTAAAAAAAACTTTCATTTGTTTTATAATTTGTCATATTTATTATTTCCTGAAGATGCTACACAATGGATAAGTGAAATATTGAAAAATAATATTTTTATATAAAAAACAAACCTTAAGCTCAAAAAAGAGATTAGTTATAGGAAAGAATTAAAAATTTAAAATCTTTATATAGAATCTTTTTGACAATGAATTTGTTTGACAAATAATTGATAACTGTAAATTATAATGTTATATGTATAAGGCATTTTCGAAAATAACCATATATTATGACCATATATTATCTTTGTTACATGAGTGTCTGAACTGATAAAATTTTTTTCTATAAAAAAAGAAAAGTCTTAGTCAAAGTCATGTGTTATTTGATTTACAATTATTCATTGATTGTTATCAGCATTTTATAGTTCCATAATTATCATATTTTTTCATTGTCAGAATTTTTGTTACGACAGTATGGTTAGAGCTAATCATGTTATAAAATAGAAAGTGGCAATCATGAAACAATAAAATATTTTCTTTAATAATGATGATAGCGACCATATTGATGGTTAGAACCTATTTATAAACCAATAACTCGATTCTGACAACCATTTCCAAATGTAGAAAATTTAATATAGTAGCAGTGATCATGTTGCAACCATGGATTTTCTTTGCGTGTTTAAAACGTAGAACAGTTCCCTCTTATAACAATAAGAACATTTACCAAATAAATTTTAAAATATTTTGTATTTATGATTTCTAGTTACAATAAAAAAATTTTCTGTTCATTTTCAAACGCACAAAACATTAGTTAAATAAATTTTAACAAAATTAGAATTTAATACTCGTACTAAAATTAATTAATTTTCTATGAAACTAATAAAAAACTAGTTCAAAATTGTTTTTAGGAATAACAAAAACATTAATCTAAACTGGAACTAATTAGTGACTCTTTGGGACAAGTACAGTACCAGTTGTTTGAAAATAAAAATAGGTATATTTGACTACCCAGGTGAAAATGTTCATATATGATCATATATCATCATATATGGCTTCTTATATGATCGTATATGTTTTCATATATGAGCATATATGAACATATATGTCATGTATGGAAGCATATATGGGCCAATACATTAAAAGATGAATTCATATATGGTAATATATTGCATATGTTGGTCCATATATTGGTTCATATACGCCATGTATGTTCATATATGAGTACATATATTATTCCATATATGGGGTAATATATTTTAATTTTTATCAGATATTGCCATATATGAGGGAAATTTAAACCTTTGTTCTACCGAATTAAGATACAGTTTGAATTCTTAACTGAACATAAAGGCAGAAACGTAATTAGATTAAGTGACTTATACTAGGTATTGTATTTGCGTTATATACAAAATTTTTTAAAATTAAAAATTTGTATTTCCTAAATTTTGTTTTATACCAAAACAAAGCTTAAGTCACTTAAGCCAAATGTAGTTGGGTCTTAAGACTATTAATAATTTTCAGTCTTTTTTATCCTTATACGTAACCAAAAAAAAAGGATTGAGATCAATAATAAAGAAATTTCAAAATCTTTCTTATTGAAGAAATATAAATGAAATTTCTAATAAAAAATTAAATAAACATTTTTATTATTTAACGAAAATATATTTCGAATTTAAAATAAACTTCTGCCAACAAAGTTTGAATTGTAAGATTAAATGAAGGGTTGTTGTACTATCATTTAAAAATTATATTGGTAGCTTTTCCCAAAATGTATATTTCTTTATTTTAATTTTGTTGCATGCAAGTGTCCCTTTTTTCACACATAACTGTATACATTTTAAACAATACATTTAGTTTTATTTTAGTGAATTATTTTATGGCTCCAAAACCGCCACCACTGTTAATGTGTCTTTTTATATATGTATACTGTTTTGCAGTTATGTGCGAAAAAAGAGATATTTACATGCAACAAATTTAAAGTAAAAAACACACATAAATTTGGGGAAAAAACTACCAATTGGTATTATTATTAATAATATTAATATTATTTTTAGATTATAGTACAACAACTCTTCATTTAATGTAATTCATACTTTGTTGTTTATTTTTGTATTATTTATTTATTCTATTGTTAATACGGTTTTTTAATAATAACAAGAAAGTGTGAATTGTTATAAAAAACCATTTTTAATACACCGGCATATAGAAAAAGTTCTTATATATGACCATATAGAATATGCCTAATGGAGAGAATGCACTTTCTGATGCGCCACGTATTGATAAATAGTTGCAACAAATGTTCTTTCTTTAAAAAATTAAAGTGTGTTTGTAGGACAATATGCCAAATGAAGAGAATACAGAAAAGAAATTAATTTGTTAAAGAAAGAACATGAGTTGTAACTATTTGTCAATAGATGGCCCATCAGAAGGTGCATTCTCTCCATTATGCATATTTTGCTGTAGAGCTAGTCCAATTTGCCAATCCCTCAATTCTCAAAAATACAAATACAAATGGAATAAAAAAATACTATTTACCTCTATGAAAATTTCTTTTTTGACATAAAAATGTGAAACAAATGCTTTTATTACGTTAAACATTTGAAAAATTGACTTTAAAATTATGTAATAAGTCTACTAGAAACATTTAAACATTAGAATTTGGCGTATGTAGTTAATTTAATATTTTTGGTAAATAAATTAATTGAAAGCCTAATTCAAGGCTATTCAAAAGTAGCGGCACTAAATCAATTATGCATTTTGCTTTTTCTTTATACATATATAAATTTCTTTGGACCTAGCCATGGGGCAGGGTATTGTTTTTGTTAATTTAGCGCCACCTATTTGAAAGTAGTGGCACTCAAGCAATTATGTATTTTGCTCTTTCTTTTTATATAAATGTCTTTGGTTACAAAAGCAAAAAATACATTTTATGAAATGAAACGAAAAACCAACAAAGCTTAACAGAAAAAAAATAGATACAGAAAAATTTTACCTATTTGTATGGAAAATTTAGAGGTACCTTTATATTTTCACTCATAACTTTTGAAACGCTGGACCGATTTTTCTCATTTTCAATACCAAACTGCTCGGGAGAATGTTCAATAACCTGGGTAGAAATAGATCCAACGAGTTTCAAATACATTCAGGCCTAACACAATATTCAGTTTCTTCTCCCTCTCTTCTTATTTGTATTAATGATCTTCTTCGAGGAATCGGATACTCTTATTGTTCCGATCATAAGAATTCAGTGTGATGTCCGTTGGAATTAGCACGTATTTGAATGAAGCATTCAAGACTATTAGTTTCATATATGGGCAGTAGCTTCAAAGTTTATTTTGGAGATTTTGCAGAGGTTACAAAGGATTACCTCGGCACTCATCAATGACATGAATGAAGAATGCTGCATATACTTGGATACCTACAAACGGTAAATCGTTCTGATGATGAGAACAATAATGTGACAATGCGTTCTCTCTCTGTGTGTGTATGTGTGCAAATATGTACATATTAACATATGTGCGTTAACTTACTTGGCCAGTTGGATAAGTAGTGTATTTTTGTAAAGAATCCTAACATACACAACCAACATCGAGATGGTGGATGGCAAATGAATGTATGAATGGTTGGATGGTTTTGATAATTTATCAAGTGTATAGCATCTAAGTTACGTAGTCAATACCATCAAGGTTTGTATTCCTTGTAGAAACACCTTTATAGGTGCCCTACGGGAAATGAAGGATCGATTGATCTAACTTGATAAATCTGTGATAGCTGAATGAGGGACATTTCACAAGGCTGGTGTAAAATGTAATTCAGTGTCTGAAAAAGTAGTAATTACTGTAAAATTACCAGTGCCCCAACTATTGAAATAGTGGCAGAACATTGACTGGTTCTTTCTGGATATATCATGTATCCAAAGAGAAATGAACATAACACCAATCTGGACTAAGGAAATTAGGACTGTTATAGTTGAATTAATGACAGAACACGGAACTGGTTCAACAAATTTTGCAGTGTACAAAAGAACGTCAATCGGTGGCGACAACCCCAATCCCGCGACTGTTGCAAAGCTGACATAATACTGAACTGATTTAAACAGAACCGACCTTGTGACTGCAGAAATGATCACATAACACTAATCTAATTGAAAAATAAGTGATAACGCAACTGTTTAGATAGTGACATATAACTGCATTAATTCAAAATGAATTCAATGTGCATGATGAAGTGTCAATGACAGGCAAATCAAGCTGCCCACGACTGGCTAATAGGTATCACAACTCTTATGGGCTTATTAAGAAACACTTAGGGGGGAGTTATCCCTAAAAATCCAAAATTTGTTATTGAAATTTTCGATCGACGACTCTTTTCCCTTAACATTGTTAAAATTTTATTGCAAAATTTACCAAATTAAAATATATAAAACTTATTTTAAACTTAACTCCATTATGGACACTGTTTCATTTAAACGGCTATATACTTGAAAATGGCTGTTTATTGAATAAAGTGGGATATGATTTAATTTTGTTTATATTAAATTACTTTTGTTTCGATAGAATAATTTGTTTTATAAATTAATTCGTGAAATATATATCAATTACACCAATTTTTGTTGGAATGATTTGTTAAAAATGATTCATCGATTAATATAAATTCAAAACTTCTAACGATCACAAAAATTGCATAAGTGTCAAAAATTCTCGAAATTTTAAGAAGAAAGTCGCTCAAACACTTCACCCTAGCTCAGCTTATTTTAAAATAAATTAGAATTCAGCTTGTCTATGCGATAGTTGCGTGCGTGTAAAATTTTATATAAACCCGATAAACCACCAAATAATTTTTAACATGTCCCACTGTGTAATTAGCGCGGTTTTGATACTATTCTAACCAATATGTTAATGTTTGTTATTATAAAGATTAACATATCTATATAGGCCCGTAAAATTATAGCGATTTTTTTTAAATATTAGATTTTTCAAATATTCAAATATAAATTTTTAAAGGGGCATCTAAATTTTTTGTATATTATTAAAATGTGTTTGCGAAGGTTAAACTTACATTTTCTAACGAGAATCCTCAATACGCCTCGAATGCGTTTATGGAATGATATTCGAGTCAAATTTAATCATTTTAAAAAAGTGAAAAACAAAGCTAATTCTTTATCATCCTTGTAAAAAATAAAAAGTTAGCAGCCCCTTATGTTTTTAGCCGTAGAAAACCTGATACTGGCTTGAAAATCTTTTAAGTCTAGACATTTTTCTGAATCAAATGAATTTTCTGCAGGATAAGAACAACTAAAATTTCGAGAACTTCTATTTGACAATATGGTTGAAATCAAAAAATAAATATTTTTCAACATAAACCCAAAACGATCATTTTGAATTCGCACTAATTCGAGAAGATCTAACGGTTTTGATTTGCGAAATATTAATTTTTAATTTGTTTAAGGTACTCTATTTTTATAGGAGTAATAAACATTTCAGGTAAATTCAGTGACTGGACCTTATGGAATCTTTCAGAAACACGTTCTTAATATGAAACACGCGGAAGAAATTTTGACAGGTTACATGCTAACTAATTTTCGTTTGCTCTGTATCATGTGCACTTGCAACAGTCAAGTGATATGTCACGAAACTATTCATTCCCTACAAGTTCTACAACATAACTCATTGTGATTGATATGTAACCAGTTTTTTTATTAATTACTTGTCCTCAGTCCTGTGGTATGTACATTTGAGCCAGTCATGAGACTAGTTATGTGTAATATAATTCTAACCTGTTCTGTTGCGCATTCACTTACACCAATGCAATGATATGGTACCCTACACAAGGTCAGCGATATGTTGCAAGTAGGTTAAAAGGTAGAAATTGCCACCTCCTATGACAAGCCCATGTTAAAGTTACCGGTTACTTTCATATAAGAGAACTAACTCGAGGACCGATTTCTGCCACAAAGTTCCGGTCACGTGACTTACTCTGTGACTGGTCCATTTCCCGTAGGGTACTTACCCCCTGCAAGAGGAAAACAGTTTTGTGTGCGCAAAAAAAAATTTGGGGGACTTTTGAATTCTGTTTTTAAATAAAACTTCTAATATTTATTTTTATTAAATAAAAAAATTTCGAAATTTGTATACTACACAATACTCTTACTCTTTACAAAATACTGCACACTAAACTGTACCAGAAAAGAAGTTCGCGTACATCTTCCAATATAAATTATTTTAGACAGGTTCGAATTTTTTTTACAGTCGGATCTTAAAGTGTTATATATCGATGTTTTTGTCTCGAGGGGGCCAATGGTTTTCTCTAACGGCCATTGACCTAATGTATGCCGTTCTACTATTTACCCACTAGATCTCAGTTCATACAACTCCAACGTTCCAACCCAATATCAGGATATTAAAGATCGCAAAAAATTGTTTAATTTTTGCTAAGAAAGTATTTCATAATTCCAGCAGAACTATTGGAATGTTGGGTTTTATTTTTAAATTTTTCTTCATATCTTCGGCCCTTAGAGCAATATTATGGTCTCTTCGAGACAACATCGATATATCATACTTTAAAATCTGACTGTAAATGCCGAAGATATATCGAAAAAAATTTCCAAATTTCCTCCAAATCATAATTTAAATACACTCTTAATTCTGAATTTCAGTTGGGCTTTTCAAAATTTCATTGTAAATATTCTTAATTTTAATTATGAATTCTTTATTACATTTTATCTTTTCTTAATTATAATTGGGCTTTCCTGAATTTCAATTTAGAATTCTCAATTACAACTTGTATTTTCTAAAATTCAATTGAAAATGGAACACATGTTATTATTTTCATAAAGCTTCTTCATAATACATTTTGTATCAGTTTGGCGTTATGGGTCTTTTTAAATATTTCGGTGCAACACCATATTCAAGCATTTTATAGCAAGTATTATAAACCATCAAATAGGTCTTAGACATACCACGAAATTGATATATTATTTGCAAATTGTACTTTTGAACAGCACATAAATATTTCTTAGAAATTATTTCATGAACAGGAACACCTATATGTATTATATTTGTTTTATTAATTTTAAAAAAGTCCAAAACAAAATAACCTATGTGTAGTTTTTGTTAAATTCAAGACGCCAAAAGATTTTGGATTTTATTCAAGGCGTAATATTTTAAATGGGCTAAGAAAAAATACAAAAATCTTTAAAAGAAAAAAAGAGGAATGTCGCGAATCGACAAAATAAACTAGTTTTTTTGCTCTATGGAACACATAGGTGTTTCGGTTAGAACACCGACGATTTGAATTTAAAAAAATATCCAATAAGAAAACATTTGCCTCGGAATAGCAAGTTTTCAAACTAAAAGCTGCACAAAAAGAATTATTGCCAAAAAATTTCAATAAAATTTTTTGTGATTTTTTGTTGAATTACAATTAAAAGTTCAATCATATTAAATAAATTTTTAATTGATAATGAACTTGGTGTAAAAAATAATCTAGTTTACAATAAATACTATTGACAACATATAAAACATACAATTATATTTAAAATTGCAAAATTGGATTTCAAATCCCTAAACAAAAAACAAAACAGAAAAATGTTTATTAAAAATATGTTAAATATTACGCATATTGATAAAAGCGTCACACTCATTTTTTAAATTTACAAAATTTTTTTTAAATTTACAAAAACAACATAATATAAGTAGTCTTTGTAGGCATCAGAGTGAATACTGATGTGCAAGATAAGGGGATTTGGCTTAAGATTTTAAAATTTATTGATAAGAAAATTAAATTTTGATAGATTTTTCAGATCGCTATTTCTGTTAAAGTAATGACGTATAAATTAATGACGTATAATTCAGAGCTTGATAATTCATTATATTTCATATTATTAGTTTTATGAATCTGTGAATAAATTATAATCACTTGATATCAATGATTCAATTTTGACTCGATTAAATAATTTGTTTTGTGATTCTGTTCGGTAACGATTTTGGGTCATTTGATTTGTTAAAATTTAATTATTTTGATTGATTTTATGTAAAGATTCAACAAACATCAAATTGATTCTCTGAATTTGATATTAATTGAATAAAGTAGAAAATTATTCAAACAATAAACCGAATTTTGCAAATCGATTCGTTAAAAATTGAATCAGATTTCAAAATTAAATCAAGGAATCATGTTTTTAAAGATCTATTTTAAAATCAAAAAAATTGTTGAAATCTCAATTTGTTAAAATTTGAATTTTTTATTTTTCGTGGTGCTATTGGAACCTCAAAAGTACTATGGTACTCCTATGAACTACTTGGTACAAAATTTTATTAAAATTTCAATTGATTTGAATCTGGAATTTCAATCAAAAGTTTTATTAAAATTTTAATTGATTTGATGCTGGAATTTCAATTAAAAATTTGATTGAAATTTTAATTGATTAAAATTTTAATTGATATTATGACTTTAATTAAAGTTATAATTGATATAATTAAAACTTTAATTGAAAATCTTGAAGATTTTTGATTAAAAATTTAATTGATATGATAAAAAAAATAATTGAAAATTTCAATTAATTTTAAGAAAAAAAAATTAATTGATATAACGATTTCTTTTTCCGGTCCAAATTCAATTAAATTTTTAATTGTATTTTAATTGAAACTCGATTTTAGTTCTTTCTGTGTGTGACATGGGGTACGTTCGTAAATGCAGTAGTTGCGCATCACTGCAGCATAATAAAAGTAAAACGTTCAAAAAAGCATCACTTGGCAGCACTGATTCACATCAAACGTTTTTTTATGCAAACAATTGACAGTGCTTGCGCAAATTTTTGCAACTATGGCATCATTAAAGTGTCTGATGCAATAGTGCAAAATTAGTCTTTCTTTTCGTTTTAATTGATTTTTAATAATCAAAAGTCGTTTCATCTTTCTATTAATTCTATTTTTATTATAAGTTAACAAAAAGTTGTCAATGTTATTGCGGTGAACATAATTATATCTTTTGCAAAACGTTCTAAAAAGCAAACTGTGCAGTTGTTGAGCAGTAGCAAAGCATCTGCAACAGATGATCACGCATCAGCAACAAAAATTGGCACAACTGCCGCAGTGATGCACAAATTTTCTGCATTTACGAACGTACCCATGTTTATTATCTTTGCTGCTTTTGCAAAGTAAGCGTGATTAAATATTAACAAGTTTACCAAGAATTTTTAATACTTTATTTATTATAACTAAAGTTTTATATGGGGAATTTAAAAACTTAAACATTTCTGAACTTTTAGTAAAATATATCAAAATTATCCAAATATCACCTCTCTAAAAGTAAAATATTTATTTATTATGTTTGTTGTTTTAAGGTGCCTATTCATATGTTAGCTATGACGAGCTGTGACTGTCATAAGGCTACTTCTAAGACTGAAAGTCTTAACTTTCCATACAAAAGAACAAATTAATTCGAACAATTTATATTTAATTTTTCAATATTGTGATGATGTCGATACCAGGTCTTAATTATTTTAAAGTTGTCAAACAAAAATTTAAACAAATATAATTTATTGTGACTTTATAACAACAAACACATGAGGCACAGACAGGAAACAGCTGATTGAGTCAAAATGGCGACTAGAAAATTAGTAAAAGGAAATGTCAAAATTGCGGTGATACACAGAAAGGGAAAGATATAGAAAAAATTAAGTACCAAAAAATTTTTATGGAGTTTATTTTTTCTATCTCAGTTTGCAAATGTCAAAATAACCACACGGTTCTAAAATTGTAACCTGTCTGTCTAGTCTGTGACATAGGGAATACAGTCACAGACTTTTTCATATGAATATGTTAGACACGTAAGTCTCCGAATATTCTGCTAATATTTCTTCTGATTTCAGCGGGGTAAGTTGTTATATGCAATTAAATAAAATTTTTTTGTCAGCAAATAAAACTAATTGAAACTCTTTGCTTATAACTTTTATGAAGCTGAATACCGATTTTAAAAATTTTAATGCGTAATAAGTTTAAAAAATGTTTAAACTTTTAATTAATAAAAATTCCGTAATTTCGGGTTTTGTAAATACCGAAAATCGCGGGGTTTTCGAAATCGGCATACCTAATGAATACATCAACTTACATTAATAGATACGATACATTCGTTTGGATGTGTTTGTGTACCTATAACATCTTGCATGGTTAAGACAAGAAAACTGAAGGTTAACATGTAAAGCTACATACTCTATGCTACATTCAGTTTTATTTGATAGGGTGAGTAGAATGGAAAGAGAATAAAAAAGGTGTCAGAACTAATCTTCGAGGAACTCAACATGCTACAGAGTTCAGCGGCATCATGTTTATGGTGAACATTTTCAAATTTGCTAATGTGTTGAAAAACATTAAATTTGGTTAATGCAGTTTTGGCGTATAAGCAGTTTTATTGTTTATCACAGTTTTTGAGATTCTTAACTGTTTTCCAGTTTTTTCATGAAAACAACTGTTTTTCAAATTCATGCTTTTTATAGTTTATTTTTATTATATGTTGCAACAATTAATAGCATATTTGTTCTCTTTATTATATATTTTTACCATAGAAATGGGAAATAATGGATATGAAAAGACAATGTTGGTCAATGTTTGTATAGTATACACTGTATATAACTCAATACTTTTCATGTCACAATGTTATGTTTGAATTCGTAACAATTTTTAACACAATTGTTGTATTTTGTATATGAAAAATAACAATTTACAAACATTAAAAAAAAAAAAAAAATTGTTAGAAATCGAATTTGAATTGTAACAAATATTTTTAATTACTTAAAGTTTTGTGATACTTTTTTCTATGTATATTATATAT
Source organism: Eustalomyia histrio (assembly GCA_949748255.1). Classification (NCBI taxonomy): domain Eukaryota; kingdom Metazoa; phylum Arthropoda; class Insecta; order Diptera; family Anthomyiidae; genus Eustalomyia; species Eustalomyia histrio. The sequence goes on along the minus strand of OX456525.1, from coordinate 109,479,984 downwards.
GTCAAATTTTAGTATATTGAACAAATATTATATTTTTATATGAAAAATCTGAAAAAAATACAATATATGAATTAAATAAAAAACAGTTTTTTATAAAAAAAAATCTGAAAACTCTTAAGCAAAAAACGGCAAAAATCAGTTCAAATTGGTTATATGGTAGCACTGCTAAGCACTACTAAAAGTTGCCAACCAAAACTCACTTTTGTTGCTGCCAAACTATAGGTGTGTTCGACGTATGTTACAGCAGGTGCCCGCGTGAACCCAATCTTACCAGAAAGTGTTTCTTGTAACAAAAATTGGGTAAATAAGAGCGTTTATGAGAGAGTAATTGTGTTTCTCTTTTTACCAGAATTTTTAAACGTACTTTTTGTTCGGGTAAAATGGTAAAATTGTCAAATCATCAGCTGCTGTTAGGCATTTAAAAAAAGAATAAAGTTAAATAAAAATTTACTATAAACAACTTTTCCTTCATAATAATGAAAAATATATTTGAAAATGTAAATATATATTTGCCATTTCAAATATATTTATTATTAAAGCTTTTTTTTAATATGAATAAATTTCTTATTTTACCAGACTTTACCCAAATTTACCCCGTACAGACCTTATGTGTTCTTAGGAGAGTACTAAAAAATTCGTGAGAGAGAACTGTACTCTTAAGAATTGTATACTTTTTGTGGGGGACAGCGATTATAATGAAAGTGTAAGCATAGTTTATGTGTTTTCAATTTAGTTCTGGGAATTTGAAGAAATAATATTCTTCTTTCCTTTATTTTATACATTCTACGTATTCGTACACAAAAATATCAACGAAAATTTGTGTGTACATACGAGTATTTAACCAACAGAGTGAATGTAGTCGTAGTAAGTGGTAAGTGGTAGTAGAGGGTGAATGGGTAAGAAGGTAGGTGTTATGAAGGATTTTGTTAATACCATACACATGTACAAAAGATTCATGGATCCGTCTATACATATAACATATTCATCCTGCCATATGTAAATGTGTGCATATGTATCCATTGGTTACCGGTGGGGTTACCTGAAAACAAAATGGCCGCCATTGCGAAAACTAATTGAAAGCACAAAATGACAATGATGGCAGTTTTATTTTGGAAATTTATTTAATTTGTATGTAATATAAGTAGTATTTCAGAAATACATGTCATGAGATTTAATTAAAGTTTTGTATACATACGAGCACTCAAATATTACTAATACATACAACCGATAGATTAATATAAAATTGGATTTTGATATATTATGTAGATTTGATAAGCACTATTGTATGGAAAATAATAGTAAATTTGACTAGATTTAAATAACTCAATTTTGTTATAGAATTGAATATAACCAACCAAAAAACATCTAAAAAAATGTATTAAGCTCTTGAAAAAGCTCGATAAACAATAAAACAAGTATTAAAAATAGAAAAGTAAGACGTACAATTTTATTGATTTCGTTATTTTCTTCATCAAAATTTTGTATTCAATTTGATGCTACATTCCTTGGCAGTCAAAAAAAAAGTTTTTCAATAGTTGTTCTATTGCAATTTAGGGTGGCTCCACCAAAGGGTTTATTTTAACAAAAGTTTTATTTTAAATTAAAAAACAATTAAAATCAAATTAAAAAAAAATTATTTTGGTAACCTTTAAAAACAATTGAAGGACATGGTGCAATAACATGATAAGCCCCATGATTTCAAAAACGGATTTTATGTGTTCATTTTACCACCTAACACCCTTACAACATACCCTAAAAAGATTTTACCTATTTTCCAATTAATTTCTGATTTAGAGTAAAAGTTACATTCTCCAATTCAGCAAAACTTGATAAAGTTACACTTCTGAAAAAATGATGAGTTCTGACAAAAATAAAAGCGGCAGGTTCCCGGTAGGCTAGATGGTAGCGTGATAGTTTATAAGCTAGCACGGAAATCGAATTATCAATGCGGGGGTAGAGGGTTCGATTTCTACCAGAGGCTCTGGTCTGTGTATGCTCGGTTAGGGTATAATTGGTGATTATATGATTAATATAAATAAACAAATATAATACCAGCGGAAGGGAAGTTTTTTGGGGGGTAATAATGACAGTTTGGGGACAAAGACTTTTTACCAAATGGTGGTGAAGTATTTTCAAAAAGCAGCGATATGTGATTTATTTTAAGATTGTGGCTTATCAACTTATTGCAGAAATTTATTGCAGATACTTTCATTTAACATAGATGTAGAAAGGTTTTAAGCAAAAATACTACGAGTATTATATATCCGTCGCTGGACGACTAAATGCCAAAGTAATCTTGCTGACATTTTATTAAAAAAAAAATTATTTTTAAGAAACTAATGGATGCTTTGCAGGCCTTTTGTACTCTGGACACTAGTAATAAGTACTGTCCTAAAGCTTTTACCACATATCCGTCGCTGGAAGATCAGAAGGGCGTGAAAACCATTTTTTTTTTAAATGTGGCTTATCAAGTTTTTGCAGAAATTGTTTTAATGATTTTTTATTTCAGGTAATTTCATTGACAAATGGAAGTCAGCTTCAGTCACGCTGATTTTTAAAAATGGACGGAAAGATGATGTTACTAATTATATGCCCATATGTAAATTAACTTGTATTCCAAATATTTCTGAACATGTGTTTTATTAAAAATTATTTGTTCTAACTAAGTCTCATATATCTCCTCGTTTACTTGGATTTTTTTCTCGAAGGTCGACTAGGACTAATTTATCGGTTTTTAGTGGATCAGCCTTGGAGCAGGGTAAACAAATGGAAGCAGTATATACTGAATTCTCTAAAGCCAAAGTTTCTCATAATATTCTTTATGCTAAGTTGCAAGGAATGGGTTTCCATTCAATCATTCTGAATTGGTTAAAATCGTACTTATCAGATAAAACTTGTAAAGTTCTAGTGGAAGGTTTTGAATCTTTGACATATATACAAAATTCTGGCGTCCCTCAGGGTAGTACTTTAGGTCCGCTTTTATTTAATTTATGCATTAATTATGTGACAAATTGTTTTTCTAAAGCCAATTTTGTGATTTACGCGGATGATATGAAAATATTTTATAAATTATGCGCCATTACAGATATTTTGGATATGCAAAATGTTTTAAATAGTCTCCATGACTGGTGTGAGCTAAATTGTTTTTATTTTAATTTATCAAAATGTTTTTACGTTTATTACTCCTGATCTCGAAATCCAATTCAATCAGTTTATAGATTGGGAAATTATATTTTGGAGAAAACTGGTAGGATTACTGATTTAGATGTTGTTTTCGATTCCACCATGCCTTTCGATCCCCATATTAACTATATAATTCCTAAAGCAAGCAATGCATAGCTTGCGTTTATTAGGAGAAGTTGTTTAGAATTTTCTAAACCAAAACGTTAAGATTGGTATACACGTCATACACGAAATTGGAGTATGCCGCTATAGTGTGGAATCCATATTGTTGAACTCATATCTCTCGTATTGAAAGAGTGCAGCGAATATTCCTTAAATATGCACTTGCGTCATTTACGTTTGATAACGCTTTACCTTCATATAGGTCAAAGGGTTAACTTTCAACTTGAATTTTGCACTTCGACAGAAACGTTTATATTGTAAATTTTTAACTTGACGTCTGCACGAGGCATGAAGTTGGTATTGATGCAAGAAAGGTACAAGCGGAAAAAAAACATTTTTGTTAATTTTGTTTTGCATGTATTTTTCGTGATTTTATGTCATTGATTTTATGTCTCGTGTAGACGTCTAATATTTCGATTTTTTTTTTAAATGCATATACAATTCATATATTTTTTACCTAGTCTGAATGGAAGTTTGGATATTTTATTGACTTTATAAACGAAATGATACCATATGACAGGGGTGGGCAAGTATTTAACACCAAGGTACGATCAAGTAAATAATTTAAACTATTGCTCACGCTCACAAAATACTCACGCTTCAAAAAAGAATTTATTTTATCACTTGAACAACTTGAATGAAATTTGACCATACCCAGCAAAATAAAATGGATGTTATTCTTTACGAATCTCTTTTTCAGAACATCCAAAGAAGTTAGTAGTGCAAATTTTTCGATTTGTAAGAAGTCATTTTAAACAACTTCCAAAAATGTTGATATTAACCCCTACTAGTAAAAAACAATTATTTAGTTGGTCCAAAAATGGTTGATTCCTGCAGTTATTAAATGCCTTATTGAAAACATATTTTCCATAAAAATTCATGGCGTGTTCAAAATCACATTTTTAACGTAAAAAAAGCCATACCCTATATTTATTTTGTAGTCCCTATATTTAACTCATCGATTTTTCATAGCACCGAAACACACTACTTCCTCCCAATGACAAGCCAATGTTAAAATCATTGATGATTCACCGAAATTTTCACAACTTCGTGTTCAGTAGATGTAGTGTTTAACTACTTCTTCCTCAGCTCTTATTTTGCTGGGTACTTAATACATAAAGCAAAAAACAGCCTTGCTACATTACATGTAAAATATAAAAAAAATAACGAAAAAACGAATAAATTATAATCACGACTAAAAATCGGCTCACGCACGAAATTTTTTTACGGCTCACGCACGATCACGTTAGTATACGTTAGATTACGATACATATGTTTTGAACAGCTGTTAAACACAAAGTAAATGACGGAACTTGCTAAAAATTTGACAGTAGTCTATTAACAGGTTGTACTTGATGGGAGCAGTGTTACATTTTATATAACTACGAGGAAAGTTTGAAAAGTCACGGACTTATTGATCTGCCCTTGTATTTCAAAACAAGATTGCATTTGTTTTCGATGTCATAACAGAAAATTAATATTTTAACTTTTTAGAAATTCTGCCAATAAAATTCTTTTGAAATCGGTACCCAACCAAATTTATTCATGGAACCATAACCCGTTTACCTCAACTTAAATGATAAGATACAATATAACTAACTAAAACTAGCTCCAGAAGTAGTTCGAAGAATATCTGGTTATTTTTCGAATAACTTCAAACAAAAATTACCGACATCAAAACAGATTATATAGGGCAAGAAGTTGTTCAAGAAGTCGCTCTTAGAAACAGAAAATTTGCCTGTAAGATTTCTGATCTAGTGTCAAGATTCTATACGAAGAGCGAAGATTATTGTCCACTACTTACTAAACTGTTGAACTATAAAATTGAAACTTACTGTCGATTACCGAATTTGTAACAACAGTTTACAATTTTCATGTAATATTTTAGATATATAACGTCGAAAGTGGACGATAACCATCTTATGAAATGTTGGTACAGGCTCTGAGAAGTAGAAATTCATACTCAAAAATTCTTTAATTCTAAGCTAAAGCCTCCAGAATAGGCAGATGTTAAATTAAACACGTGGCTAAGTATTTTTTTAAAAAGCACTGTGACGTTACTTTTTTTTATTTATTTATATTTACATTCCCTGTACATTTAAAGTTCAGTATTATTTTGGCCTCAGCGCCAAGACAACATATTTTTGTATATGTTTTCAATTAGAAAATACAAAAATTTTTAAAAACTGAAAAAGTTGATATATCAAAATAATTTTGATAGAGTAGAAAATCTTAAGTGTAATCCAAAAAATAAATCGTTACAATTTACTAGTAAGGACCTGACAGGAATATGCGTATTCAAAAGTTTTAATTATATCCCAGCAAAATAAAATGGATGTTATTTTTTACGAATCTCTTTTTCAGAACATCCAAAGAAGTTAATAATGCAAATTTTTCGATTTGCAAGAAGTAATTTTAAACAACTTCCAAAATTTTGATATTAACCCCTACTAGTAAAAAAAACAATTATTTAGTTGGTCCATAAATGTTTAATTTCTGCAGCGATTAAATGCCTTATTGAAAAAATATTTTGCATACCAGTGATATTCACTTTTTCCTGGTCAGAATAATAATTCTTGGCGTGTTCAAAATCACATTTTTAACTTAAAAAAAGCCACAACTTCCGTAAACTAAATAAAAAGTCCGTCTGCTCATCGATTTTTCATAGCACCGAAACAAACTACTTCCTCCCAATGACACGCCAATGTTAAAATCATAAATGATTCACCGAAATTTTCACAACTTCGTGTACAGTAGATGTAGTGTTAAACTACTTCTTCCTCAGCTCTTATTTTGCTGGGATACTATTTAAAAAAATATTTTGTATGTTGGAACATATATTAAACAATATATATTTATATCTCATACTATATTAAAACATGTTTTGATAATGGCCCATATATTATTATATCTCAAATATTACATAATAAAGGGTGGTTAAATTTTAATAGCCGATGTTGAATGTGAACCACGCCTAAACGTCAAGTTTTTTTCTGCATTTCATTTGACATTTCTCAATTTCAGACTAACTCAATTCGAACCATAGAAAGATACACAATCGAGCAACGCGTTAAAGTTATTCAGGCTTATTATGATAATGGGCGTTCAAATCAAAATGCATTTCGTGCACTTCGTGATTTTTTTTGGTCAGCATAATCGACCAAATGTGTCCACAATCGGGATAATTGTGCACATATTTCTAAAAAACGGCTCTGTAGGAAATAATAATAACACCTGTGCATGCTCGCCAAGTTTGCTCTGCGGAAAACATTGCTGTTGTTCGCGATAGTGTGGCAGAATAGCCGTCAACCTCGACTCGCCGTCGGTGTTCGCTATCGCGATATCATAACGGAATTCTTGAAGCCATACATTGAGGATATGGATGTGCACGATATGTGGTTTCAACAGGACGGTGCTACTTGTCACACAGCTATCGAAACAATGGCTCTTTTACGCGGCAAATTCAATGGCCGTGTTATCTCACGTTATGGCGATGTCAATTGGCCGCCAAGATCATGTGATTTGACACAGTTGGACTTCTTTCTTTGGGGTTATTTGAAAGAAAAAGTGTACGTCGATAAGCCAGCAACAATCAAGATCAATTATGCCTCAGCGTCATCGAAAATTTGGACCATCGGATGGAGGTGTGCCGCCGAGGTCGCGGCGGCCATTTGGCCGATATTTTGTTCAATACATAATTGAACCATACCATATTATCATAATAAAAAGAAATGACAATAATTTCCTAAATAATTTGTGTTTTATTCAAAACCAACATCGGCCCTTAAAATTTAACCACCCTTTACATATTATAAATGGTTCTGTATAAGTCCCGTGTAACCCATGACGCTTCCGGCACAAAATTCGCACCAAACAGTAACTTTTTTTGGTTGCATTGGTACCTGGTAAACCTCGTGGGGGTTGGCGACGTCCCATATACGACAATTTTGCTTGTTAACATATCCATTCATCCAAAAATGCGCCTCGTCGCAAAAAATGATTTTTTAATTTCTTTGTCATTATTTCTTTCCATTTGGACGTGCTCCTTAATCGTGGAACTTCTCATTTTGCTTTGGCATCAGTAACTAAATAATAAACAACGCTGTAAGTATTTTATTATATAACGCTTGTTTAAAAGATTAGAAAATAAAACCACATTCTTACAATTTTTCTGTTTTTATCTAGAAACATAAAATTTGAAATACACGTCGACTATTACCCAGCATTGGAGATACAAATTGTAAATTTTTTTTGAATTCTCTTTTGAAAATGACATTTCGTATCCCCAATACTGCGAAACAATAGATATGGATTTCAAGAGACGGTTAACGTGTGTAACTATAGCACTTAATGTTATTTTTTTTTATATGTTAAATTTGGTGATAAATTATCGCCCAATATTTGTATAGTTTTGAATTCATGCGTCAAGAATTAAAAAATGCCACTGATTTGATCCCATAGTCAGCAAGACTGTTCGAATTGGCTTCCTTTCCTTGTATTTTCGGTCACCCTCTGTCCTGTAGTTAAAAGGACTATTCCAGCTGGTTTATTTCCCCTGCCTTTTCGGTCGCCCTCTGTTCTATATTTAGAAGGACTTTTCGAGTTGAATATCCTTATAACTGATATTTTTTTGTGATCTGCCCTCGTGCGTGTGATGTGAAAGTGGTATACGGTATGGTGGAAATAATTGGAATGCATTCGAATCTTTAAGAAAAACAACAAATCGTTCAATTGGAAATAAAAGTAAAATATGCAAAGAGTGTTTTTTAGAGGTTGAAAAATTTCATTAAAAATAAAACCCATAAAGAGTTAACAAATGATTTATTTGAAATTTTAATTTGATAGCTTATTATTTAGCATTTAGTTTTGCGCAACCTTGACAAGTCATTGTTGCGCATCTCCTATATTGTAACTGTAATAAACAATAACGTAAAAACAAAAACATTATTATGTAAAAACAATCACGTTTTTGGCAGATGACATTAGATCCAGCAATATATTTGGGGACTAAGAAGAATCAAAATTGATCCGAAATTGCAGATCAATATAGATCCAGCAAGTGTTTGGGGATTTAAAAAGATCTAAATTGATCCGATAAATGTCAAATCAAATTAGATCTAGCAATATATTTAGGGATGAAGTAAGACCCAAATTTATCCGAAAAACGTCATATAGAATTGTATCAGATTAGATCCAACAATGTAATATATACAGAACCTAGTTTATTAAACAACGTATAAAAAAATTAAAAAAAATAATTTAAGAACTATTCTTTCACTTGGATTTGAGCTCATCCTGCCAGAGTTGTAGTGAGTTAGACACTTTGCCACACACTACTATACATAATGGCTGACATTATTAGACTACATTTTTCGTATATTTGTGTTATATATACATAATTATATCTTCCGTAATTTTGGAAAAATTTCTGCATATCATGGCTGAATTAATAAAACTAAATTGGTTCCATACATATCTCATTTTATATAATTACTAAAAAAAATGTGGAGAAATAATAATAATATTTAAAAAAATATAAAATATATATAAATTTTCAACACTTTTGAAAACAAAAATCATGTATAATTATATGTACCTAGATTATTATTAACTAATTATATCTTCCCGAGTAAAAAAATTAATCTGGCACAATATTTAATCATATCCAATTTTGTATTCCTTAATATCTAAATTGATCCGAAAAATGCCAAATAAAATTAGATCCAACAATATATTTGGGGATTTAGAAGGATCTAAATATTTCCGAAAAATGGCAGCAATATATTCAGGGAATTAGAAGGATCTAAATTGATCCGAAAAATGACAGATAAAATTTGAACCAGCAATATATTTAAGGATTAAGTAAGATCTAAATTTATCCGAAAAATATTTTAGATCGAATGGTATCAGATTATATCCAACAATATTTTATACACGGAATCTAGTTTATTGAAAAATCCAACTTCTTGTACTTTTGCAATCTACTTACCAAGGGCTTTCATTAGAAATAACATTGTTTTTAATTTTTGGAAGGATAATAGTTATCCTTGAAACTGACTTATTTTAGGTTCTCGCTATTACTTAGAGTATTAAAATTAAATCTTGTCTCACATAAGACATTCCGTGGACATATAATCATTCAAAAAAGAATTTTGCGAATAGGCAATTATAAGCAAATTTCTTGATCAAAGTGGAAAATTTTATGTATGAAATTTTAAGAAATACGTGACTGTGAATTTAATTTTGATTTCAAATTCATAATGTACACTCAAAAATATTTTAGATATGGGGAGTCGAGATCGTAATAATTATAATAAATTTTTCTCAACCTTTAATTAATGTAAAATTATAGAACAAGAACAACTTTGAAACTTCAATAGCGATGCGCTACCACTAAATAAAACCTTTTTTGGGATTTTTTTGGCATACCATATTTTTTTATTATGGACAAAGAGCAGAAATTTACTTAATCTTTGAACTATTTTGAAAGGCAGTGGTTGCTCATCACTAAAATATTTGATTTATTTAAAATCGTTTTTATTCTGATTCTTTAAAATACTTCAGTTTAGGTTGACCCAAGTAACTTTAATGTTCAAAAGGGATACATTCGGATGTCATTAATTCCATGCAATATAAATGCTTTGCATAAGCACCATTCCTTTGCTTTGCATACATATTTTGGGTTTATAGGAAAGATAAGTATAGAGATTTCACCGTAAGCAGCAACCAAATTAAATTTTTTACATACCCAGTAGCAAAAAATAATAGTATAGAACCAGTTATGTACCAGTTTATTTGAACCAGACAACTAGTACGAGTGCTACCGCCTCTCCATACAAACAACTGTAGAATTTAACATGGAGATGTCATAGAGCTGAAGGCAATTGTCTCCAAACTACCACTTTGAAATAGTTAAAGAACTGGTTTAACATTACTAGTGCAGTATTAGTTTAGCATTACTAGCAGCAGGACAAAAAATTCGGTGGGACAAAGGATATGGTACTTAACTAACAGTTTTGAACTATTTCGGTCGTATTTACTAAGAGAGTGAGAAATAATGGTACTATATCAGTAGTTTGTACTAAATATTAAGGAAATTTTATTGGACTAGTGCTTAAAACACATTAGTCCGGTTCTAAAATTTGATGAAATAAAATAGATTTTATATTTTGATATAAATATAAAGTTATATTTAATGTAATATTAAATTAAAACAAATTAAGAAACAGAAAAAATAACTTGTGAAAATTAAGTAAAATTAATGAGTTTATATAAAATACGTTAAAAATTAATTCAAATAGTATTAAAGAAAAGTCTATGTATATTTGTAGACACCATGCAACAGGAATTATGCATATTTTTTAAATCTTTGCCACCAGTTACGTAGCAGTTAATTTGCATCTCCATTTATAAATATTTCCAAAATCAGATTTTATTATTAAAATCAAATATAAACAAAATGGGAATTTCAAAACTTGTACTTCATTTTAGGCAATTTTTTTAACAGGCCTTACATCGATACTATTAAACTAGTACACAACTGGTTGAGGATGATCACTTTGGAAACTAGTTTTGTAATAACTTGTAGTATAAAAACTAGTTCATTTTAAAACAAGTAAGAGCGGCTAAATTCGGCTATGCCGAATTTTATATACCCTTCACCATGGTTGGGAAAAAACTGAAGTTTATATATGGACATATATGGAATGGACAGATTTATATACGGACGCCTTTAAGAGTAAATTAACCATTTAGTTTGGTGATAAAACTTGGACTCGGGAAGATTTATGGTTCCAGAAAATAGGTATTTAAAATAAATGTATGTTTTGGGCATACCTTTTTTGTATCTGAACCGATATTTCCGAGATTTTTAGGAAATATGTTATACTAAAGATTTTCGATCTTTTGCTTATAAGACGTATCCATAGGTCATATTACAGCTCTAAAATTTAGTTTTTATAAAAATTTTAATGTTTTTAGCCCATTTATATATTATTTAATTTCGGTCTTTCCGTTCTTAAGATATAAAGTAATCTATTTTGTGCCACGCCCAATTCACATTTGGTCAGATGTTGTGTATTGATAAACAAGATGCTCGTACCTTATTTTGGAACTTTTCCTCTTTCCGTTCTCTAAATATACAGAAAAACTGACCAAAATGTAAAAAAAAAAATGGTACAAAAAAAAGTTGATAAGACAGGATTAGAAAAAAACTATTTATGACAAAGCGCTTAGACCACAGAGCCATTGAAGCACATAGGCAATCATCGTTAATAGAAGTAAATAAACAGTTTTCGTTCAAAACTAAATTGTTTGGTTTTTAGGTAAATCTTTGTATGTGTTTGTTGTATACACAAACAACAAACACAGGTGAAGAGGTGAAAGAAAAGTTTAATAAATAAAATAAAAAAAGAACAACAACCACAAACATAATGCCAATCAGTGTTGTCATATTATTTTTTTTCAGAAATCTTTTTAGTTGTAAAAAAAATATTTACGACAAAAAAAATATTTTTGTACAAATCGTTAAAAAAAATCACTAAAACTGCATGTGTTTTATTTTTACAAAAACGTTCGATTTAGCTGGAAATTTTGCATTTGGGATTTTATTTTGCTTTTTATTAAAAAATAATTTTTATTTTTTTAGCTTTATTTTAAAAATTTGAAGGAAAATAGTTTATAAATTTTTTTTTATAAATGATTAAAAGTTATGACCTAAAATAGTTGCACTCAAAGGGGAATTATGTATAAAATTTTCTTAATATATGAAAAACAAAATGGTTTAAAAATCTTTTATAAGTTCTTTTAAATCGGAGCAAAAAATAGAAATAAAAAAGTTTGTATTTTGTTTGTATCAGAGGGTTTTTATAAAAATTTTTAAGTTTCTAGCCTGTTTATGGATTATTAATATAAAATTTTATTTAAATTAATTATTAAATGTTAAAAAAACAACCCGCGCCTAAGAGAAAAAAAGTATTTTTGAAATAGCGCTTAGACAACTAAGCCATTAAAGGTCATGTGAAATCATCGTTTATAGAATAAACAGTTTTCGTTCAATAGAGATTTGTTTGGTTTTTATTTAAATGACAAATCTTTGTATTGGTTTGTTGTTTGTGTATAAAAGGTGAAGAGGTGAAAGAAAAGAACTTTAACAAATCGTTAAAAGAAATCACTTGAACTGCATGTGTTTTATTTCTACAAAAACGTTTGATTTAGCTGCCAAATTTGCATTTGGGACTTTATTTCGCTTTTTATTAAAAAATAATTTTAAAAATTTTAAGGAAAATAGTTTATAAAATTTTTTTGTATAAATTATTATAAGTTATGACCTAAAATAGTTACACTCAAAGTATAAATTTTCTTAATATATGAGAAATAAAATGGTTTAAAAATCTTTTTATAATTCTTTTAAATCGGAGCAAAAAATAGAAATAAAACCGTTTGTATTTTGTTTGTATCAGAGGGTTTTAATAAAAATTTTGTTTTTAGCCCATTTATGGATTATTTAAATATTAATTTAAAATTTTATTTAAATTAATTATTTAATTTTAAAAAAACAAAAAATAATCAAAAAAAAAAAATCTTAAGAAAATAAAAAAAAAATTGTACAAAAAAATAAGTTGAATTGACGGGGGGTGGTATCGAACCCGCGCCTAAGAGAAAAAAGTATTTGTGACATAGCGTTTAGACAACTGAACCATTAGAGCTTATATACAATCATCGTTAATGGAGGTATATTTTTATATTCCTTCATTAGAGATTTGTTTGGTTTTTATTTAAATGACAAATCTTTGTATTGGTTTGTTGTTTGTGTATAAAAGGTGAAGAGGGGAAAGAAAAGAATTTAAACAAATGGATGTGTTTGTTATGCGTAATATTCAACATACACATTTTTATACAGTTTTGGAAGACATCACAGTATTATATAGTGACGTTGTCATAGCTGGGGACTTTAACTCAAATCTGCTAACAGAATCATGTCTAACCATCAATATGAAATTATTTCATCTTGTTTCTGCGAATTCTAATACACCAACACATTTTACATCATCTAATAATACGTTACTTGACCTTTTTTTGTATCCAGTGAAGAAAAAATCGTATTATATGACCAGTTGTCTGTGCCGTGTTTTTCTAGCACGAATTTTTGACATTTCACTTGAAACTTCTACTACTAAGATCCAATTTCCTAATTTGAAACGTATTAACTATCACAGTCTTGAAGAAGAGTATTCCAAAATTTACTGGGATTGCATTTATTATATGCTATCGGTAAACGATCAATTTGCTTTCTTGGAACAAAGCATAACAACTTTATTTAATGCAAATAGACCAATTCAAACGAAAGAAGTAAGTTATCGTCAAAAACCTTGGTTTACAACTGAAATTAAGCGCCTCATAATAGATCGTGATCATGCATACTCTCGATGGAAGCGATTTAAAACTGATGATCTAAATAATGTTTATCGCAATGCAAGAAAAATTGTAACCAACCATAAGAAATGCGAAGTCAACATACTATTCTAACAAATTCTCTAATTTAATTTCTACAAAAAATAAGTGGAAAACTATTAAAGAAATTGGAGAAGTGAATAATAAAAACAAACATGTTAATATCCTATCAAACCCAGATGATATAAATATAATATTTGTCTCAAGCGGACCATAGTCATTATATTAACTATCATACGGGCAATCTTCCATATAGCTTATTTAATTTCGATAGTGTAAGTCAATTAGATGTACTTAAAAGCTGTCTATCCATAAAATCAAACGCTACAGGTATTGATCGCATCCATCCCGCTTTTATAAAAATTATTCTTCCGTCACTTCTACCAATAATTACAAATATATTTAACAAAATAATTATGACAATCACTTATCCAAAAAGATGGAAGCAGGCTAAAGTTCTTCCAATACCAAAAACAGCCACTGAGTTTCGGCCTATAGCTATATTGCCATATCTGTTGGAAGCTTTTGAAAAACTTTTACGTTTGCAGATAACTAATTTTATTATTCATCATAATTTCGGGCCAAACATAGTTGCGTTACTGCACTTACTGATGTGGTTGAAGATCTCAGAAGGGAAATTGACGTTGGCTGTGTGGCAATGCTAGTGTTGTTGGATTATTCAAAGGCTTTTGACACCGTTGACCACACTATTTTGCTTCAAAAATTGGAAAAAATAACGAATTTTTCCTCAACATCCACCAAACTAATTGAATCTTATCTAAAGGATCGAGTACAGTATGTCGAAATAAAACCATTAACAACCTCAACTTTTCTTCCCGTTGTCAGGGCTGTTCCACAAGGCTCAATTCTCGGGCCTCTCCTTTTCTCTATTTATGCAAACGATCTTCCTGAACAGTTGCTGCACTGCAAGATCAGGATGTATGCAGACGATGTCCAATTGTACATAAGTAATGGACAAGGAAACATTGAACAATGTACTGCAAGACTAAATGATGACTTGAAGCTTGTTTCTCATTGGGCAGATGTGAATGGTTTAAGTTTAAATCCTAAAAAATCCAAATGTATAGTTATAAATAAAAGGACAAATAGAATTATTGAAAATCCTAGTGTTTGTATTAACAACCAACGAATTGAAATCGTTAATAAGGCGAAAAATCTTGGTATAATATTCAATAACGCACTCACCTGGTCACGTATCATCACGTAGCGGCTGCCTGTGGCAAAACATACTTCTTACTCAGAACTCTTTGGCCTATGCAATTTTGCACTCCAATAAAAATAAAGTTGTTGCTTGCTTAAACTTATTTGATACCAACTATAACCTATGGATGTGAGATTTTTGCAAGTTGTGATGGCACTAGCAAATTAAAATTGAACGTTACGTATAACAACATTGCAAGATACGTTTATGGCCTCAAAAATCGTATTACTAATGGCGATTACCTCAATATAACTCCATACTCTAAGAGAATATTTGGTGTGCTGTTCGAAGACCTACTGAAAATATAACCCGCGAGCCGTGTCATCTTTTTAATCGTTGGAGTTTTAGTCAACTAAGACGAAATAGAAATTTGGCTCAAATTAGACATTGTACGTTGATATCTGAATGGCAATTTTTTATAGCTGCAATACGTCTTTGGAATAATATTCCTCCAACAATAAAAGAAACCAGCAACGCGTTTGAATTTAATAGAAAATTGTTTGAATATTTTTCATGATAACATATTTGAATATAAAATTTATTAGTTCATTAAAAACTGTTTAAAAATATATATTTTATATATTGTTTTTAAAAGAAATTTCTTTTTTTTTGTAATTATTGTAATTTTATTTTTATTTATTTTTTTTTCGTATGTAATAGTTATTTTATTTTACTTTTGTTAATTAATATTATAACACCATAAGATTTCTACTTTTTAAAACAAATGTTTTGTTGTAGAAGTTACAAAATTAAATAAATAAATAAAATATAAAAACAAAGGGATTTTACGGAAAAAATTAGAGGTAGTCGTGGTTTTTTGCTAATATCTCAGCTATTTATCAACTGATTTGGCTGATTTTCAATAGCAAACAGAAATGGATCACACGTAACAGAAATATATAACAATCAAGTCCTCATCATGTCTGGGGTCTTCGGAAAACCCATTTCAACACACAGACGGACATCGCTAAATCAACTTCGTTCTTCATAAGGACCCAGAATATATATACTTTATAGGGACTAAGATCAATATTGTAGAAATTACAACCGGAATGACAAACTTATATATACCCTTCCACCTCTGGTGAAGGGTATAACTAGTTCGGCCATTTGCTACTGGGTATTCGAAGGTTCTGTAACTGAGAGAAAATTGAGAAAATTTCACTAATTTCGAAGCAAATTTTTCTGTTTTTATAATTTGGCTGAACGTCTGGAGCAATCGCGAAATAACTTTTTGGCTTGATTGCTTTAAATATAAAACTATTTATACTCAACAATTTTATTATTATCAAATTTTTTGTGTACGTAATGTATGATTAGAACGTATGTAGGGAGGATATTTTTTTTACAGAAAACTTTAAAAGATCATAACTTTTGATTTCGTGCTAAGATTTTTTAAAGAGGAACTAACGTTCTTCAACACAATATAAAAATTTTCAGTATTACTTTTTGCGGTTGATCTTTCTAGAGTTTCCTAGAAGCACCCATTTCTTTTAACTGTCATAACTTTTAAATTAGTCTATAGTTCTTTTTAAATAAGAAATGTTAACCCGCATACCACACTCTCTTGTCAAATTCCAGGAGTCTTAGAATAACGATTCTCGAGATTTCCTCCAGATCGCGGAATAGATGATCTCCCAAGCAACTTGTCCTGGAACGTTAATTATTTATAGCAAATCCACATTAAATCATGTTCTATGCAATTCGCTCAACTACTATTAAGCGCTCTCCCACTGGCTCTGACAGAAATATCAAGAATTTTAAGTGCTGTTATTAGTGACGGCCAGAGCCAGTTAACAGTGGTTGAGATGTATGCAAATTTTTGAGATTTTTATACTCATTTTTTAAACCGATTAAAGTTAACAAAATGTTGTGCTGTTTATGTTAAAAATTAAGCTAACCAAAAAAGCCTAAAAACTATGGCGTGTAATCATAGTCAAAAATAAAGTATACTTAAGAAGTTCTAAAGTATATAGACAAGTAAAAGTATACTTCAATCGTTAAAGCCTGCTTTAAAATTAAAACTAGATGCAGTTGGTTTTATCAAATTTAACAACACTTAAAACAGCTGTTTTCCGCCAAGAAAATGTTTGTGAAAAAAAATGTTTGAATTGCATAATATTGAAAGGAAAATTATGTCAAAAAAAAAGGTATTTTGCATTATTTATATTAACATAATTTAATAAATTTGTATTAATAAAAATACACTTGTTTGTCCTTTTTTCTAAAGTTTTTTCCTTTTCAAATTTTGCCATTGCAAATTCTTTATTTACACACTTTTCTTTTTGTTTCAGCTAATATAAAATCAGCTGGTCAATGTTGCCACTTATTATTTTTTAGTACAAGATGTACACTTGATATTCATTTGATGTGATACCCATTTAAAGCTGGTAAAACGTAACTGGCTTTAATTCTTACTATAATAGAGGATTAAAATACCTTATAATCCTTTATATACCTTATAATACCTTTAAATCCCACCAAGTTTTTTACAATTTTTCAGACAAAAAGTTCCAAGAAAAATTAACATTAACATTCAAAAACAAAATTAAAAACATTAATAAATAATATTCAAAAATAGTTCCTTCAGATTTGTGTGGAATTTTGTAAGCAAAAACACGAAAAAAGTATTTTCAAAATCGGTGCAGAATTGTGGACTGAATGTTATTTGCTCTAAAAGAAATGCTTTTAAACGCACTGTGCGTCAAGAGTTGAAAAAGTCAAACAATATTGTGACACAGTTGAACACCCCAATTTGACAGATTTATATTTTTTCTATATAGTTGAACTCCTCATACTTATTATTTTTTACATAAATTAGCAAGTGTCACATATGTTGGAGCTATATTTTCGACAAAAAATGAACTTGATTAGATATGATCGAATCTAATTAGATCAGGTGCCAAATTTAATCAATATGATTAGATATGGCATATGTGATGCACCTCGTGGACAGATCTGATAAGATTTAGTGCCAGATCTATATATATATCAAGGGATCTGAAAAATTTGGTGCTTTTTTAATTTTTTTTATGAGCAAATCTGTTCATATGAGAACATATCTGATACCAGATCTGTTTATATTTAATAACAGATCTAGTACAAGAATAGCCGAAAAATAAATTTAAAATTGGGCCTATCGAATGCGCTTTAAATAAGGTGGTTGCGGTACACACGTGTCCAAAATTGTTTTAATAACTAAATTCCAAATATCAAATCAAAATTAAGAAAAAACATTTCGTAAGTCATTATGGGTTTTTCTTGCAATAAAAGTTCTTCACCTCTAAAAAAAAACTTACTAAAAAACATCTTTTAACCAATGGATTTTTAATGTAACAGTTTCTGATACATTAAAAATAAAAAAGAATAGTCTTAAACCCGGGAATTCCACAACAAAAATCCAGGTTATTCAATATTCGTAAATTTAAGTAAAAAAATCGAAACCGATAAAGTGAAAAAAATTATTTGAATCGGTTTTTTAAAACCGTTTCGATCACCCTAATACGTATCATCTACGTATGCTTGAGCAAAATTGTAGTAATTACAAAAGTTTTCTAAAACAAACGTAAAAAAAACTTTGAACGATGCTTTTGTCAGTCATTTCATTTTGTAACATTGATGAGCATCGGGGCATTTGCCGTAAAGACATGTGTGGGTTTATATACACAAATAACTATGTATGTATGCGTACTCGAATATGTGCATGTAGAATATCCACAAAAAAGTTACTCCTTTGAGCACATAACTCGTTTGTGTACACATGGAATTGTCTTTAGTTTTTGTTTGTTTTGTAGAGTATGGGTTGTTCTATCTTCAGGCTGTAAACGTACTCGTTTATCATTATTTTACATACATATACTAGTAGATATGTATTTAAAAACAACTGTGTCTTAAGCACTTTTTGGTATCTTAATGAAAAGTTATATTCTGGAAATTAGAAAACTATTTGCACCCTTCCGTTCCCTTCCCAATCATAATATATTAGTGTCGTCTTGGTGGTTACCTCTTTTCCGCTGAATATTTCTTACTTCTTGCATGTTTTCTATTTTAGACTTGTTTTATGCATGAATGGATACTTATGGAAGTATCGGAGATGGCAATTTCTATAAAGTTACACATTTTAATTTCAATTCTAGTAAACAAAAACATAATCTACATAAATCGGAATATAATTTTATAAATACACTGGAGAAAACACTGGGGCTTCCAATAAGGGCGGGTAGATGTTATCGTGACGTCCGCTTTGTGGCACGTAGCGCCATCCTGCTAGAACCACATATCGTCTACATCCATATCATTTAATTTGGGCCAAAAGATATCGGTCGGCCTCACCAACGTCTTTTTCAAAAAAGTACGGAACAATGACGCCGCAGACGCCAAATCCGCAACAAACTGTAACTATTTGGGAATGCATTGGCACCTGGTTGTCCCATATAGCGCAATTTTGCTTGTTAACATAGCAATTCATCCAAAAGTGCGCCTCGTCACTTAAGATGATTTCTAATTTTTCATTTGGACGTGCTCCTCAATTGTGTAACTGGTAATGGTGCTTTGGCATCAGAAACTAAATAATAAACCGCAGATTTGACAGACGCCACCAAAACAAAACATGGCGGTCACAGGCCCGCACCAGTTGCAAGACACTAGCAATTGCGATTTGATTTAAATTAAGGATGTTTTTCTAACTGCCGATCCAGCAAATTTCAAACACCTTAAAATACGTGGCACTAAAATGACTCAAAAAAATTATTAATTTAAAATATTTTGGAATAAAGACTCAAATATTTTTTTTTAGGTTTAAAAAATTTTTCATTTAGAATTTGTCAGGTTACTATGAGTAGATGAACAAAATTGTGAGAATCAGCGCTAGAGGAAGATCTGAGTGACCAGGTCCTTGTGGGTATATGGCAGGCATACTAATATTTCAACCCTACCTATTTGAGTGTGTTGTTTCTCCTATCAGGTTATACATTACATGCGACCTGTATGTTTGGTATGCTCATTTGGTATGTATCTGATGTGTAAGTTTACATTTTCCTTTAGGTTTTAATTTTTTTGTCAGAAATCACTCTTTTTACGGATAAAAATAAGAGCCATCGAAAAAGAATCGAAAATTATTGAAAAACATTAGGAAGTCAATTTATCCAAAAAAAAATATCAAATATGAGTAAGGAAATTATTTATTCAGCCATCAAAATTTAAAAAAAAAACTTAAAAAAATAAATTGTATTTGAAAAAAAAGGAAAATTTCTAAAACATATATTTTGTATATTAATGTGATAAATTTTCTCAAAAACTGAGCAGAAAACAATATTTATACGTCCGTGGATTTATAGAAATATCACTCTAAACACTTAAACAGTCGGTAATCTCAAAGTCTTTAGGGCATCTAATAAAAAAATTCGTTAATAGTGAGTGTGTCATATATTGAGCAAATGGGAATATGAAAAAGATGCGTTGTGATTATGTTTAAATTTTTATTATATTTTTCTTTAATTTGAGTTGTAGTTATTTAATAAAAATTGTAATTAATAAACATGATATCATGCATAAAAATGTACAACCTTAAATCGTGAATAAACTTTAATCAACATTTTTTTTTTTTCCATATTTTATATTATTTATTGAATCTTCACTTTTAAAAACTGTGAACTAACAATAATTATCCAAATCTTAAAACTAAATATTAATTGTTAAGTCCAGCCAGTGCCAGACTGATGTTGTGTGGTTCAACTGGGACCATTATTTCCCCTTATTATTAGCGGACCAGATCCGCAGTGTCCCTCCTCCTAAGACGCTGGTGGCCGTGATTATCAGTTAAGTTACGGGCTAGTATGTTGGGGTGTGTTTCCAGTTTTGTTAAATAGCGTTGACAGTGTCTAATAATTTCATCTTTGACCAGGGGTACATTCAGATCTTTATGTATGTTGTAATTCCTAACATACCAGGGTGCGTTCGTGATCGTCCTCAAGAATTTATTTTGCATTCTCTGAATTTTCCCTATATTGGACGCAGAGGCAGTACCCCAGAGCTGAATTCCGTAGCACCATATGGGTTTCATGATCGAATTGTAAATGAGTAATTTGCAGTCCAGGCCTAGTTTAGAGTTTTTGCCAGTAAGCCAAGCGAGTTGAGCAGTTTTTAGCCTCATCTGAGTTATTTTCGCATCTATATGATTTTTCCACGTGAGTCGACGGTCAAGGTGAATACCTAGATATTTCACACATGTGTGTTGGGGTATATTCAGATTATTAATTTTAATGGGATACATTTCTGTTCATTCACCTATCCAACCAAGCTTCCAATTGTGAAATGTGAGTCTGTAACATTCTAGACGCTATTTTTGAGTCATCGTGGACGCTTAAGATTGCAGTATCGTCAGCGAAAGTCGATGTGTGGGTATTAATATCTAATGGCATGTCTGAAGTATAAATGATATATAACAGAGGACCCAAAATGCTACCTTGTGGAACTCCGGCTTGTATATCTTGAGGAGAGCTGACAAAACTTTTTTCAGCAAGAGTGAATTTTCGATTTGTTATATAGCTTTTGAGTAGCTTGTGAGTATTTGTTGGTAACAAAAGTTTTATTTTAAACAGTAGACCTTCATGCCAAACCTTATCGAAAGCCTGTGAAACGTCGATAAAAAGGGCAGAGCAGTATTTTTTCTCCTCGAACGTTTTTCTGACAACAGTAACCAGCCTGTGGGCTTGCTCAATGGTGCTGTGTTTTCTCCTGAAGCCAAATTGGTGTGATGGAATACAGTTGTTTTGTTCCACATAAACAGTTATCTTTTCCATTAGGATTTTCTTGAACAGCTTTGACAAATTGGATAATAGGCTTATAGGCCTATACGATTCAACTTTTGTGTAATCTTTGCCTGGCTTGGGTATCATTTTAACGAGTGAAACTTTCCATTCTGGGGGATAGTATTCAAGGCGTATAATAGCATTAAAAATAAAGAGAATTATCTTTAATGCTATACGGGGTAACTCTAAGAGCATCCTGTTACCGATTCCATCGATACCAGGAGCTTTTTTGGGGTTTAGTTCAAAAATAGCCTTTTCGACCTCTCTCATCTCAAACGTTAATCGGGTAGCTGCTCGGTGCTGGGGTAAAATCGGTGGCAACTCTGTTACAGAACTTGTTATATTTGGCGTGAATACTTTTCTTAAATGTTCTACAAACAGATCTCCTTTTTCAGTATCATTTCTAGCCCAACCTCCGTCTAATTTTCTCAAAGGAGGCTTACATAAGACAGGTCTTTTTAAATTTTTCGTTGCACGCCATAATGAGTAATCAGTTCTTGATGTTGGATCTAAATTTTCAAGATATCTGTTTAATGAAGCAGTTCTCTTATGTTCAAGTAGCTTTCTTAATTTTTTAGTGCATTCTTTCAACCGTTCCTTAAGTTGAGGAGATCTGTGCTGTTAATCAACATTAAATCGAAAAACCCTTAGGAAAGACTTTGCGGTCTCAACATTGAATCAGAAATTTAAATGCCGAAGTGTTCTCAATTTTACGAATCGCGGATTCGGGATCTTAAAACATTACATAATGGGATCTTGAAAATGCCTCAGGATTTCAGTTTTTATATTATTTTTAAGTTTTTAGTTAGTCAATTCAATCGGAACCACCATTGTGGTCGTTATTCAATAATTGTAATCTTAAGTACTAAAAATGCATCATCAGAATAGTTAAATTTCTTTATGAACCGAAAATGTATAAAAGTAACAAAGGCACTACCACATTATCTAAAGTATTGCCTTTTCTAACCAACATTTCAAAAATATTATATCTTACATTACTTTTCTTACAAACAACCAACAATTTATCGAAGATTTTGTTATTTATTATAACATTTAAATAACATTTAAATAAAATATTGGCAGTAAAAAAAAGTAACAAACAAGAGAAAAAGACGAAGTGATTTTGATGCCGGAGTTTCGGTAACATTCATCTTCCCAATGCCCCGTTAGCTTCTGCCTGAGAATTTAACTAACACATTTTTTGTTGTTTCCCATATAAAGTTTCAGTTTGACTGTTGGTTAAATTATAACAGGACATTCAGTAATCGAGCCATATGTATTAAATTTTTGTATTGAAATTTTCCAGCATAAATTATCGTTATGATAACTACGACTTAGATTTTTCTCTCATACTTTTTTAACATTTTTTATATTATATTTTAGAAAATTTAAACAAATAATTTAAACAAATATTTTGAAAATTGGAGGTTCAAAGGGTAATTATCTTGGTTCTCCGTATACTCCCGGGCGTTAGCCCATGCGATCCCGGGCTTTAAATCTGCCTTTATGCGATTGTATTGATCAATTCTCCAGTAATTTCTGAGATTGTGTTTACCATTAAATCGCTTAAGAACAACAAAATCCCAGGCAGCGATAATATTTCTTCATAATTGCTTAAGGCAAACACGAGCACGACGGCAGAACTGATTCTACCTATTATAGAAGAAACATGGACAACAAGAGTATTCCACACGAGCTCAAAGAAGACATTGTTGGCATAACCAAAGTTTATCTGGGCTGGATTTTGCCCTAATAAGTCGTGCGTGGACCATATAAACTCATTGAAAGTAATTGTTGAGCAGTCAGTTGAATGGAGGGCTCCTTTATACCTTATCTTTATTGATTTCGAGAAGGCTTTTCACACCCTAGACCATAATGTTAACTGGAATACACTCGAACCACTTAAACTCATCAAATTAAAAAAAAATTATGAACACCGGGGCAAGCTGCCGAATTCTACATAATGGCATGCTTAGTCGAAAGATTGACGTTGGCACTGGCATTCGTAAAGGGTGTGTGATGTCTCCACTGCTGTTTAATATAATGCTGGATAGTGTGATGCACCAGGCAATGATAGGGAACCGCGGGATCGTTTGGGAGCTGAACGAAAGGTTGGAGGACCTCGAATATGCAGACGATATATGCCTTCTCTCTCATAGCTATACTGATATGGCCGCACAACTAAGGCGTCTCACCTACATATCAGAGAAAGCCAGGTTGAAAATCAATATAAAAAAGACCAAAGTTATGCGAATAAATTCTAGAAACTTTAATCCTCTTCTAATAAATAATGAAATATTAGAAGAAGTTAAAACATGGTGAATCTAGATATTGTAAGCCGAATAAAAAAATCCACACAATATTTTGGCCAGCTCAGTAAAGTATGGAAATCGTCTTTAATATTGGGCCGTGTTAAAATTAACATTTTCAACACCAATGAAAATCAACTCTTTTATTTGGCTGTGAAATCTGTAACGCTGCCTGCCAATGCATTAACACTTTGCAAAGTGTTCCTAATTAAATGTCTCCGAAGAGTTCTACGAATCTTCTGGCCACGAAACGTCTCAAACAACAATTTGTGGGCTCAAACACGTCAAATAACGTTGTGTATAGAAAAACAAAGAATGTTGAACTGGATTGCACACACACTCTGAAAGACACTGTCCGATCTTGCCAGGAATGCTATCAAGTGGAACCCTTAGGGGAGTCGCAGAAGAGGCCGAGTAGCACAAACATGGCGAAGGCAAATTGAGGCTATAAAAATGCATAAAAGCTGGAGTGAAGTAAAAACTATTGCGATGTACAGATCTGAATGGGAGAAATTTGTTGAGGCCTTATATTAGGATATATATATAACTACATTTTACATTATTTTTTTTTAATTTCTTTATACGTTATTTTGTCTTAGATAACCACATCTTATTATATATTGACCTTTATAAAGTTAGATATGCTTTTATGATAAGATGTGTTATATTATTTAAAATAAAATTATATACAACACTATATATAATTTACACGGGACCATGTTTACTTATATATGACTTATACAGAACCATATATATTTATATATGGCTTATACAGAACCATATATAAAATATATTGCTGGATCTAATTTGATCTGTCATTTTTCGGATCAATTTAGATCCGTCTAAGTCCCCAAATATATTGCTGGATTTAATTTTATCTGCAATTTTTTTAATCAATTTAGACCCTTTTACATCCCCAAATATATTGCTGGATCTAATTTGATCAGCCACTTTACGGATCATTTTAGATCCTTCTAAATCCCCCAATATATTGCTGGATGTAATTTGCGCTGCCATTTTTCGGATCAACTCAGATCCTTCTATATCTCCATATATATTGCTGGATCTAATTTAATCTTCCATATTTCGGATCAACTCAGATCCTTCTATTTAATTATTTATTTATTTATTTATTTATTTATTTATTTATTTATTTATTTATTTATTTATTTATTTATTTATTTATTTGCTTTCCTATACACAAGACTTTAAGTCTTATATTGCAGTATAGAACTGAGTATATATAAAACAATAATTCGTTCAATACTTACAAAAAAATATAATAATACGTTCAATACTTTAAAAAAAAATATAACTACATTAAGACACATAGAATATAATATAAGCAGTTTTAACTTAGACAATTTTAAATAGTTTAAATAAACAATTTTTTAAAAAAAGAATTAAAATTACAATAAAATCAAAACTTAAAATAAAAGTTAAAAAAAAATAATATAATTGAAAAATTTGCTTATACAAAATAAAGCATACGTTTTTTAAAGAGATAAATAACTAATATGTTTTTTTGAATAGTTGTGTGTTACGAATAGTTTGAGAGCTATGTGGAATTCTGTTCCAGAGACTGATTGCATTGATATAGAATTGACGTTTAGAGATCTGCGAACGATGTTTAAATTTTATTAATCTTTTGCCTCTATCAAGTATTGAAAATTTTAATCTGACGTGTAGATGCCTCGGTTGGCGAGTATATATAATTTTATGCAGGAAAAGTAAAGTTCTTGTTTTCAGATAATCATTAAAACTGATGCCATAAAGAAGATGAAATATGATCATAGCGTTTAACGCCATATACATAACGGACGATATTATTAAAAGCCATGTTCAGTTTCCTATTGCTTTTATTGTCACAGCTGTCAAAAAGTTCGCAACCGTATAGCAAGATCGGCATCAGGTAGGTTTTAGCTAGAATTATTCGAATCTTAATTGGAGTACAATACTGAGTTTGCCAAAGGTTTCTTAACATTGAAAATGTTCGACCGCAAGCATAATATGCTTCGACCAAGAAAGAGTGTCGTTGAAGTAAACACCAAAATTTTAGCAGAGTCTACAACTTCGATGGGTTGATTGTTTAGAGTTATACTAGGTATATAATCAAATTTTAGTAGTCTTTTTTTAATAATAAGACATTTAGTAGGATTTATTCCAAGCCCGTTGGCAAAAGCCCACTCATAAATTCGATGCAACTCATGGTTTAGGGTTCTGACGCATTGTTCAGTTGATGTAACCTTGCAACTTATGAAGGTTGAACATCATCAGCATACATTCTAACCTTGCAGTTTTCAAGTTTATTAGGAAGATCATTTGCATATAACGAAAAAAGAAGTGGGCCTATAATTGATACTTGTGGAACACCTCGACTTACAGGCAAACATTTTGATTTTGTGGTGGTTGTTTCGACATACTGATATCTTTCTGCTAGATATGATGAAAGCAGAAGTATGGCTGTATAAGAGAATTTAAACATGTTTTTTAATTTATGACATAACATGTTATGGTCAACCGTATCAAACGCCTTTGAATGATCCAAAAGTACCAAAAACGTAACATTTCCCCAACCTACCTGTTGCCTGATTTCTTCGGCAACATCAGCTAGAGCTGTTATGCAGCTGTGTTTTTTTACGAAAGCCAGATTGCCGAGCAGTTAACAAGTTATTGGTGTTCAAGTATTGGGTAACTTGATTATGAATCAATCTTTCAAAAACCTTTGAAAGAAATAGTAAAATTGCTATCGGCCTGAAACCGGAATTAGATTTTCGTATGGGAATAATTTTTGAAATTTTCCATATTTTGGGATAACTACTGGTAGTAAGTATCTTGTTAAAAATAAATGTAATAAGAGGAAGAAGTTGTGTTAACAGGATTTTGAAAAATCTGGGGTCTATCCCATCCACACCAACTGCATTAGATTTGATAAACAATAAACTAGATAACACATCACATTGGTTTACGTTGGTTAAATACAAATTTTCATTTGAAGTGTCATCAAAGCGATCATTATAATTACGATCAGGTTGCACAATTGAAAATTAAAAAATTTTCATTGAGAGTATCTGCATCGACTACGCAGGGTTCTTGGCTATTAACCTTACCAATACCAATCTCGCGAATTGCTTGCCATGTTTTTTTTGAACCCAAGGCTGCATAAAAGTCCAATTTAGCTTTTTTATTAGCTTGTTGGTTTCTTTACGTGCTATTCGATATTCCTCATGTAATTCTGTGGTTTTAAAACACCTCCATCGCGAATACAAAAAATCTGTATTATTAATTGTTTCATGTTTAAGGAGAACCACATATATTGCTATTTCTAACTTGATCTGCCATTTTGCGGATCAATTTAGATCCTTCTAAATCCTTAAATATATTACTAGATCTAATTTGATCTGCCATTTTTCGGATCAATTTATTATTATTATTATTATTATTATTATATTTATCTAACTCCCACTGGAGCATAGGACGCCAAAATCAAATTAGATGCTTCTAAATCCCTAAATTCATTGCTGGATTTAATTTGATCTACCATTATTCGGATCAATTTAGACCCTTATATATTACTGGATATAGTTTGAGCTGCCATTTTTCGGATCAACTCAGATCCTTCTATAACCCCGTATATATTTTGCTAGAACTAATTTGATCTACCATTTTTCGGATCAATTTAGACACTTCTAAACCTTCAAACATATTGCTGGATCAAATGCAATCCGCCATTTTTCACATCAAATAAGATCAGCTAGATATTAAAGAATATCAAATTGGATAGGATTAAATATTATGCCAGATCAATTTTTTTTCCTTGGGAAGTACTCATTTCTGACATCTAATAAATAAACATATAATTTATATAATTCGGTGTCAAAACTCATTATTTTTATACGACAATGTCATTTTTGTAAGTAGTTGTACATATTAGCTGAAGGAAAAAACACTCAAAAGTTGTGCAACTGCTTAAAAATATAAAAAATAAGTAAGCTGGATCGTCCCTCTCCCCAGTCACCCAAAGGGCTACTTTAAGTCAGTGATAATGGAGGAATGGCAATAATCTCTCCCGAGATAACTAGAAACGTAGTGTTAGACGATTGCAGGCTGTAATTAATGCTACTGTAAATTAAACAAAATACTAATGCACAATTTTTTTGACGCTGTGAATATGAAGTATTTTTTGTTTTTGTTGCTTATTTTTTGTTATTGTTTTTTGTTAAAAGTTGTTAAAAGTTGAAAACATAAAAGACTACACTGTACGTGACGCTAACAATATGTGTCTTCTTTGAAAGCAAGTTAACGATACGCTAGAATTGAAATATTTATTATTTTTATAAAAATTTCTCAATTTTTTCTTCTAAATTATGCCATTTTCGGTTTTTAGTGAATTTTCAATGATTTGCGAAGCGGGAAGATGATATCCGACTGAAATAAAATTCTGCATGGCTTATAAGCTTTCACTATACCCTAATGAACGTAGTGTAGGTATATGTAGGAATGACGTACTCGTATATTTGCTTTGGGGTTGTATGTACGTAGTATTTGATTTCCGGTCCCTCCACATGCTACTTATTAAACAGTTTTTAACATCTTCTTTTATCTATTTTAAACTAATGAATGTGCAACTTCATATGTGCGTCCCGGGGGCGTTTTCATTAAAACTATTTTACGCACAAAAGCTCGTTTACTAAAGCTCTCATTTTTCATTTTTGTAATTTTAAGAATGTGTTCTTTGAACACATATGTATGTACAACTGAAAAAAAAACAAATTAAAATTCGAAGCGTCAATCATACAGTATTCTATACACAGATTAGAGCTATCCGTAAAACTAATATATTTGCAAATACTAATGTGGCCGATGTAGGCAATGAATATGAGACTTTTGTTAATATACCTTATGTTCCTGCTAATGACAGTTTATATGAACATATTTAATTACCAATTCCTCAAAATGAGATACCAACAAACAATACGTTCCGTTTACGTACCGTTTTAGGTCCGTCATAAAAGGAATCCAACTGCGTTTACGTACCATTTTCTGGATCCGAAAACGGATTTTAAATACCGTCAATGACAGTCCGTTTACGGACCGATATATCGGATGGAAAACGGAGTTGTCCGTTGAAGTCCCTCAATGACGAACCATTTTTTTTTTCAACAAACAAGTAAAAAAAGGCTTAAATTCGACTGTGCCAAATCTTTGAATACCCTCCACCAATATCTTAAAAAATGTTCCATACTGTTTTTAATACAAATAATGTTAACACTTTTAAAGTAAAATTATGGTGAGGTGATAAACTTTTTTGGATGCGAAAATAAATTTTGTGGTAGAAAAAAATTTTGAGGTGAAAAATATAAGCGACTGGTGACAAATAATGAGAAAATATTGTATTGAAAAATTAGAGGTACCTTCACATTTTCACTCTAACCGCTGGACCGATTTTGCTCATTTTCAATAGCAAACTGCTCCGGAGGATGTCCAATAATCCAATAATTATACGGACAGACAGATAGACAAACAGACAAACTGACTGACAGACAGACAGACATCGCTAAATCAGCTTAAATGTGCATAAGGAATATATATACTTTATGGGATCTTAAACTTAAATTTCGGCATGTTACAAACGGAATGACAAACTGATATATACCCTCACCATATATGGTGGAGGGTATATAAACGGATTTGTGTAAATGCCTATTTTTTAATAGCAAATTTTATTTTTTTTTTTTTAATTTATTTACAAAGATATTTAAAATAAAATAACAAAACTTTTACAAACTAATACAACAAATACCATATTTATCTCCACCACAATTAGCATCCATCAATCAATGCGGTTGTTCCGTTTACGTACAAGCTTTATCACATTGATTGAGTTCTAAAATATACATTTAATATTGAACATACAAATTAAAACGACGATTTTTTGACACAAAACTGTCAACAATTTTGTCTGGGTCTTCCTCTTCACGACAAACATACATTTGACCAGGGGTGCCCAAAAGTTCCTTATGGAAGAGCAAACACCAATACATTTAAAGAATAACTAATTTTGATTCAATATTTTTTATTGTAAAAACCAATACATACAAAGAAAAAAAGAAAAATAATAATTCATAGTATACGTTAAACAAAAACAAAATCTACATTGATGATCGCTGTGGTCAATGTTTACCAGCAAAGCATAAAAAAGTGTTGTTGCTTTGTACTTGTTTGTATACAGTGAAGAACGACAAAAAAAATTATAAGACAAAGTTGTTTGTGTGTATTAAAACAGATTCACCAAGCGCATTAGAACCAATGCAGAAATTCTTACTTGCCTATTGAATTTCCTTTGAATGTTTTGATTTTTTGTGTTATAAAGCTTCTATCCGCTTTTATATTATTTTGATTAAAAATCTTTAAGGTTTCAAAATTATTTTGACGGAACGTCTACGACTCGGCTTTGTACACTATTGTATAAATTCTCTAACATATTATCATGACCGGAAAATCTATTTGTCATACTAGAGATTATTTTATCTATATATGAAATAAATATAACTGATGTGTAATATTCCGTTTGATCATCTATTTGTAATTTTTTTTTTCTTCAAATTTTATTTGCAATCTATTTAACAATAATAAGCAAATTTTAATAATGTATTTATACTAAAATGTCTTGTTGATTCCCATCGGAAACAACAATATAAGATATTTATCAGTCTTGATAAATAGTGTTAATTAATACGTTGTTAATAAATAAATAATGCATATATACAAGAATGAAATGTTATTATATTATATGTAATAATGTATATACTATATAATATTAGTTAATTACATAATTAAAATACTATTTATATAAAGCGTAGATCTAAAATATGGTTTCTTTTAAGTCTTCTGACTTCATCAGTCTCATCTAATAGTGTGATTGCCAATATGTTCGGGTGATTGCTGAGTCTATGTAAATAGTTACAGCTAAATTTTCTTATTTCAGATTTAATGAAGGATATTTTGAGATCATTATGTAGTGCCACATTTGTAACATAAAAAGGGGCATTTGTAATGGTTCTTAAGGCCTTGGACTGGAATCTTTGTAAAATTTCTACATTTGAATTACTGGCGGTCCCCGATAACTCTATGCCATAGGTCCAGATTGGTTTTAATATTGTTTTTAATAGCAGAACTTTATTTTCGAGAGAGAGTTGAGATTTGAGTCCTAGTAGCCAGTACATTCGTTTAAATTGAATGTCAAGTTGTTTTCTCTTGGCTTTTATATGCACTTTCCAAGTAAGTCGTCGGTCCAGATGAAGACCCAGGTATTTTATATCATCTTTGCTGGGAATCCCAGTGTCATATAAGGTGGGCATTTTTCTCTCCGTAAAGTAAAGGTAATGTGGTTTGATTTTTGCGTATTGACAATAATATTCCATTTAGTAAGCCAGTGTTGAAGACTGTCGAGTTGCAATTGCAATATCCTGGAGGCTTCAGATGGCGATTCATGAGAAGATATAAAAGCCGTATCATCTGCGTAAGTTGCGACAGTAACGTCATCTCTAGTAGGCATATCGTATGTGAATATTGTATACAATACTGGACCGAGTACGCTACCCTGAGGTATAC
The DNA here is from genome assembly GCA_949748255.1 of Eustalomyia histrio. Lineage (NCBI taxonomy): Eukaryota > Metazoa > Arthropoda > Insecta > Diptera > Anthomyiidae > Eustalomyia > Eustalomyia histrio. The sequence continues at coordinate 109,448,233 of OX456525.1, read as the reverse complement.
CAGCTTTTATTTGGTGAATGTTGGAAATATCGTCATTGGTTCTGACATAGAAACATCTATTACTTAAATACGACAAGAAAAACGTGTAAAATTGAGGTGGAAAGATAGTTTTTAGTTTATATAGCAAACCACTGTGCCAAACTTTATCAAACGCCTGTTGTATATCCAAAAACACGGCAGAACAATATTTCTGATTTTCGAACGAATCAATAATTGTTTTGCATATTCGGTGACACTGTTCCGGCGTTCCATGTTTATGACGAAAGCCGAATTGATAGTCAGGAATTATACTATTTTTATCGAGAAAAGGTAATAAACGCTTAAGCAGAAGTATTCCAAATATTTTCGAGAAAATAGGCAATAAACTAATTGGTATATAGGAAGACACGACATTAATTGGTTTAGATGGCTTTAAGATCATAATTATCTTAGCGCACTTCCATTGCGTGGGAAAGTGTTGAAGACGCAAAATTGAATTATAAATAAGGGTTAGAAAGATAATTCCCTTTAATGGTAAAGATTTGATGACTATCGCATCTAATTTATCATATCCAGATGATTTTTTATTATTTAACTTATTTATTTCCGTTTTTGTTTCATTTGGAGAAAAACTTTTCATTGGCAAATCCATTTGACAGGCAACATCTAAGAAATCCAAAATATCAGAGTCATTTTTGGCAGGGCGTTTAAGGTATTTCGTGCGTTGTATAACTCGTGTTTCTTTGATTTATTTTGAGGCTTTAATTTCATAAGGTACCTGCTAGTATTTTCATTTCTTTCCTTCGCCAAGAACTCTGAGCAAAGTTTGATAGCAAGGTTCCAGTTGGATTTGTCTCTAGGATTCCTTGTACGATGCCATACTCTCCTTAGCCTTCTGGATTGTCAAATCATTTCCCTTGCTGTTGCTGAAGCTTGGACTTTTAGAACTATGTTGCGAGTTGGTTCCGTAACTGGGGTAGATAACACAGCGGCTTCGTGAATCAATGAGGTGAATGATTCGACAGCATCGTCCAAGTCATCTCCTGTTTTAATTGCCCTATTCAAATGGTTTAAATTGTTTTCTATCATTTCACTAAAGACACTCAAGTTTGTATAACGCCTTATTAATTTTACTTTCTTAGGTGTGAGCTCTACAAAAACATTATAATTGACAAGCAGCGGTATATAATCAGAACTTAAATTATCATCATTAGCAATGTCAAGAGAGTATCTAGAAATACCACCATAAACAACAAAATCGAGAAGATCCGGTATTTTATTAGGGTCAGTAGGCTAATATGTTGGTCGACCTCCTGATAAAATGCTAAAGTTATTCCGTGATATACACTTATATAAATTTGTACCCTTAGGATTTATTAACCTGGAACCCCACCAAGTGTGTTTTGCGTCCCCTTCAACAATGAAACGAGAACCTAATCCTTTAAAAAAGTTTTCATAATCTCCACAGTTGACACTGTGTTTTGGGGGAAAATATATTGCATAAATATAAATGGGCCTGTTATTGCAGATCAATTTTACACCAGCTGCTTGTATGTAATCTTTTCGAATTTCTTCTGCAATTTCATATCGAATTGCAGATTTTATGAATAAACCAGCTCCAGCGTGAGCCCTTTCATCAGGATGGTTGGGGAATATAAAATCGTATCCTTTGATTTTAGACTTAGTAGTTAAATGCGTTTCAGAAATAAGAAAAATGTCAATGTGGGTTGGATGACCAAGTCCACATTTAAAGCACACAAATGGTCTCTTACAATAGGTCTTGGTGTGGCCGTATTGCTGGCAGCGGTGACATTGAGCAATATCGTCTGTACTCTTATGGGCTTCTATTTGAACGATACAATGGTCTATTTCGCGTATTTCAAATACTTTTTTATTGTTCGGGCTCGGATCAATATCAACATAAAACATTGGTAATGGACTTTTGGTAAATCTACTTTTCACATTTGCAAATAAACCTAACTAGATGACCTTTAGAGATAAGATCTGCTTTAGAGATAATATCTGATTCTTTGGTAGAATGATGTAGACCTTTAATTACGAACCTTAATGCGCGCTCACTTTTTAACTGATACGTGTGATAACTAAAATTATTATTATTAAGATATTTAGTTAATGCGCGGTAAGAATCAACTGTTTTTATATTTAGTTTAACTTGACCGTCATTTAAACCTTTATAGTTAAATTCATTATTGGCAATCACACTACTTACACATTTAATCATTTTGTTAATGTTAGTAACATTATTAATAAAAATTGGTGGCGGCTTAGAATTAGTTTCGTCTACTTCGTCAGCAACAGCATCATTATCATCATCATTAAGGTCTTTGTGTTCCTACTCGTCTTGGTAACTCTGGCTCTATACCATGCAGATTTACGATTTCAGCAGTCTCCATATAAATAATAAACTCCCCCTCAGCATTTCTTCAATATATCAATTACTAAATTGATATGCTCATATGCCTTCATTTTATTAAGATTTACTGACTAATAAATAAAATTTTAACTTTCGAAATGACACAGAAAAGCGCCGAGACACCCCAACTTAATTATAGGCCGTAGAACACAGTGGTATACTCCGTTTTTAATTTTGTATTGTCTCTCAAGAGATTTGTTAGTGTTTTAAGGAAAATACATCAAAATCTCTTTTGAAATTACTTTATTTATTGATTTTTTTTACTTATTTACTATTTATTAATATTTTTTTTACGTTTGCATAAGTGTCACTAAAATGGTGTACTTTAACTTGAATTAAACACATCCCAGTGTAGAATTAATATTGGGGTATTATTATTTTTTGAACTAAAAATAATTATAACTCTTTACCTTCTAGATTAATTTTAAAATAATAGTAATAAATAGTAAATAAGTGAAAACCCAATTAATTAAGTCATTGGAAAACATTTTCAAAGTCTTTTCGTTAATATATAATCAAAAAATTTTTTGAGTTAATACAAACTTAAAATATAAACATCTTTTTAAATGACCTGACTCTTCAAAAAGGAGTTCGCCACTGAAGTCCACGACCCAAAATCAAGTTTACGTATCCCAGGGTTTTCATGTGTCATTTTGACGTACATACTGTGTAATTAATTAATAAATACCTCATGTTTAAACTAATCTTACTTTTTAAGCAATTATTTTTACAAATTGTATCTCAACTTTTAGATAATTGTTTCGTTTATTTAGAGAAATGTTGCAAAACGTTAGCCTCGTTCAAATTTTTAGTCAAATTCAAAGACCATTTCAAAAGCTAAATGTAATTTATAATTTAAAAACACCAAATTAAATACATAAATACTTTTTGAACTTCAGTAATTTTTTTAATTGTGTTTAATTAATTGCTCTTTGTTAAGTATCAATTGCGAGTTATAATCTGTGTAAATACTGCGATCAGATTTGTAAAGAAAGAGAGTACAACACAGATGCTAACATAGTAATTAACCCATTTGGGGTCATAAGGTACCAAAGGGGTACCGTTGAATTAATAACCAAAATTAAGGTTTTTGGCTTAAACATTGCCGGCCACCTTGCAACACTAAGGTGTGTTGCAACAAAATCTTAAAAATAGGCTTAAAATTAAAGAATATAAAAAGAAACGTATAGTTCAAATGAGCTTTTAAATAATTCATTTATTTATATTATATATATATATTAATTTTTTTTTTTTTGAAAAACACTTAAAAATAATGTTTAGTAGGAGGTCCAAGGGACCTGACCGGCATAGCCGTATGTTTTTAAGGAGGTCCAAGGGACCTGACCAGCAAGCTGGATCTTTAGTAAGAGGTCCAGTAGACCTGACCAGTAGAACTGGAGTTTTTTAGGAGGTCCGGTGGACCTGACCAGCAGCGCTGGAATTTTTTAGGAGGTCCGGTGGACCTGACCAGCAGAGCTGGAGTTTTTTAAGAGGTCCGTTGGACCTGATCAACAGAGCTGGATGATATAAATCTCCTAGATAGGAGATTGTCCAAAAAGGACCCAACCAAAGATGGTAAGTTGGGCAACTGGAAGACCCGGGATCGAAAACGTTTTATTTTTCATGATCTGAGGCGTTATTTCTGGTCCCAAAACTAAGAAAACCCGTGCAGCTTGATTGAAATTAGGTCCAAGGCTGCACGTATCGGGACTGTGGTCTTCGGTAGATATAATTTGGCTACCAGAGTGGGAGAAAAGGTGACCATATGTTTTATTGGCAACGGACACGCTTGAGGAGCGGACGACGTCTGACGGGTTTTGTGAATAATTTTATGTTTGTTATTGGTGATAGAAATCGGACGGACAGATTGTTTATTTTTTGGGCAAGCTTGGCCAGTGCGAGCTTTGTTGGAAGCAACTTTGGTTTTGCTGAAGACTCCGGGAGGAGGAGACCGAGCATTACAGACACTGCACCGAAAAGTGCTAACACAGTCTCTGGATATGTGTGAGTGAGCCAGGCAGCGAGAGCAGTATCTATGGAGGATCACCATACGAAGCTTCTGCTCGTGATTCATTTTCTTAAAAAGCGGGCAATAACGCAAAGGATGTTTGTTGTTACAAACCCGACACTGGCAGAAGGAGCGATCTACGGTTGAAGTTTTTGTCGGCGATTTCGAGCCTGATGGTCTAATGGCCTCCGATAAAGATTCGGAAGCCACGGCGACGACTGGAGTTGCAATGGATGTTGTAACGGTCGGTGAAGGTACATCAACAGGAGTTAATGGCTTCACCGACGGAGGCGGTGTGGTAATTGCAGGCGAGGATGCAATTGCAGGCGATGAGGTAGATGTAGCTTTCGAAGCTGTTGGAGCTACCAAAGGTGGTGCTGCAGCTTCAGATTGCGTAGTTTCCATTGCTTCATCATAATCCTCAAGAATGGCATCATCAAAAAACGTTGGTAATGCGTCCATAATGCTAAGAAACAATGAATATTAACGACGACGAAAACTATTGTGTGCTTATGAGTTGATCAGAATGACCAGTTTTGCGATGTGTCGTCTTACAACCCCGTTCGCTGTTTTTACGTCCACGACCCGAACGTGATCGTCACTGCCAGTATAGAGTTTTACGACGCGTCCTAATCTCCACGAAGTTGGAGGTAGTTGTTCGTGCCGAATTACTACCAAATCGTCTACCTGAAGTTCACGTTCTGGATTTTTCCCTTTATAGCGTTTGTGCAACGACATTAAATATTCTTCTTTCCACCGACGGCAGAAATGCTGCGAAAGAGCTCTCATTTTATGGAATCGATTTATTAAACTTAAGGGAGGGTCAGAAATTGTAGGCTCCGGAGGAGCTAGAATTGGAGAACCAACTAAAGGGTGTCCCAAGAAGAACGCAATTTTTAAATCTGGCAACATTCGAAGTGTCATTGTTTGACATTTGAACAATTGTTATTGTTTGCTAGTAGAAGGTACGAGGTTAGTAAAAATGGAGCGCTACACGAATGAACAACGCATTCTCATTGTGAAATTGTTTTACCAAAATGGTGAAAGTTTTGCGGCTACAGTTCGCAAATTGCGATCAATTTGGGGTCACAATAATGCTCCAAAAGAGTCAACTGTAAAGAGATTAATGGATAAATTTGCCGAAACTGGGTCTGTTAGTGATGTAAAGACAACAATGCGCCATCGACCAGGTCGATCGACCGAAAATGTCGCAGCTGTACGTGATGATGTCGCTCAAACTCCATCCACCTCAATTCGACACCGAGCTCAGCAAATTGGTGTCTCCAAATCCACTTTGCAGCGAATTTTGACGAAAGATTTGCATCTTCATGCATACAAAGTTCAATTGACTCAAGAACTGAAGCCAGCTGACCATGGACAGCGAAGGGAGTTCGTTAATTGGGTATTGGAGAGACAACATGAAAATGCAGTGAAGAATTGTCGCATTTGGGGTGAGGAAAATCCTCGAGTGATTCACGAGAAGCAAATGCATCCTCAACGTGTCACTGTGTGGTGTGGTTTTTGGGCTGGAGGAATCATTGGACCTTTTTTTTATGAAAATGAGGCAGGTCAAGCGCAAACAGTCAATGGTGTTCGGTATCGTGAAATGATAACCAGTTTTTTCTTGCCTAGAATTAAAGAAATGAATGTGGAGGGCATGTGGTTCCAACAAGACGGCGCCACATGTCATACAGCCAGAGAAACAATTCATCAGTCATTTCCCGGTCGTGTTATTTAGCGTTTTGGAGATCAGAATTGGCCGCCTAGATCGTGCGATTTAACACCATTAGATTTTTTTCTTTGGGGTTTTTTGAAGTCGATGGTTTACGCGAATAAGCCGACGACGACTCAAGCCTTAAAAGAGGAAATTGGACGCTGCATTAATGAAATACCGCAGCATTCATGCAAAACGGTCATTGAAAATTTCATTAAAAGATCGCGTGCATGCCAGCAAAGCCGCGGCGGCCATCTGCACGATATATTGTTCCATACATAACCTCATTCTGTCTACTTTACGATATAATAAAGTTTCACGATTTTTTTTAAATATCTGTGTTTTATTTAAAATTTAAAAATTGCGTTCTTCTTGGGACACCCTTTAAAAAGTGACCAGGGGTCAGCGCTACCGGTTCCTGAGGATTGTCAGTCATAGGACAGAGAGGGTGCGAATTAAGGCACGCTTCGATTCTCGCAAGAATGGTCGAGAGTTCTTCAAACGTACATTTGAAAGATTGTGCCTCCTTTCTAAAGTGAAGTTTAAAGCTCTTCACACCGGCTTCCCAAAGGCCTCCCATATGTGGAGCGCCGGCTGGGATAAAGCGCCACGAAAGACCCTGAAGCCCATAAGTAGAACTTATCGTAGTCTGACTTTCCCTAAGAAAAGTTCGAAAATCTTTTTCCAGTTTACGCAACGCACCCACAAAGTTAGTGCCATTATCCGAAAATATTGTGCCAGGGCACCCACGCCGCGAAATAAATCGTTGGAAGGCAGCTAAAAAGGTTGGTGTAGATAAATGAGAAGCCGCTTCCAGATGAATTGCTTTCGTAGAAAAGCAGACAAATATACATACATATCCCTTCGTGATTTTACAAGCACGACCTGTGAAACTTTTGATATCAAAGAAGAGTTCTTTCAGGCGGGAGCGCAGCCATAATTTGGCTGCAAGATCGTTTCCTGTCGAGAACACAACGTTTGCAACGGCCGATGACGGCGCGAATTTTAGACTTTATTCTGGGAACCCAATACTCGATGCGAAGTATTCGAAGCATCAGCTGATTTCCACCGTGAATAGAAATTAAATGAACAAACTCAGACAAAAGCAGCGTAAATCTGCTCGAATAGGGCAAAATAATCGGATCCTGTTCCGTATAGGTAAGCGACGGAGATTTCACTAAACGATCGTTTAACCTCATAATGCCGTCCTTATCAAGAAAAGGGTTCAAAGTAAGAAGAAAGCTTTTAGGTGGTAAAAGTTTCTTATCCAAAAGACATCTGTATTCTTCCGCAAAGTGAAGTTTCTGCGACACTCTAGCCAAATGCAATTTCGTTCTTTTCAATTCGTAACTCGAAAGAATTTTATTCACGCACGAACGACGACCTGATTTATGAGATGGATGAGCGTTATAAAAGAATCGCAAAACATATGAAATTACGCGAAGTGTCCTATCAAAACGAGAAAAATCCTTAAGAATATCCACATAAACATTCTTCCCGTTTGTATCCGTAAAGAACGATGCATAAACTTTAACCACCGGACTCTCGACGTCAGTGTCAAGGCGTGATAAATCAGTAGTACTCCACTCTGATTTATTTTGACAAATCCACTGTGGCCCATGCCACCAAAGTGAATTTCTGGCAAGCTCCGATGGTGAAATGCCTCGATTTCCCAAATCGGCAGGGTTGTCCCCAGATCGAACGTGATACCAATTATGTCGGCCTACATTTTCCTGAATTCTACAAACCCTGTTAGCAACAAAGGTGGTCCAAGAACAAGGAACCTTCCTCAGCCAAGAAAGGACAATCGTCGAATCAGTCCAACAATAAATTCGCTGAAGCCGAATGTCAATTTCATTAAGTACTGTTTTCAAGAGCTCAGAAGCTAAAACTGCCCCACAAAGTTCAAGACGTGGAATTGAAATTGATTTTATGGGGGCCACTTTAGTGTTGCATGACAATAAATGGGTGTGAATTTCGCCGTTGGGGGATTCATTGCGAATATATATCACCCCCGCGTATGCCTTTTCCGAGGCATCAGAAAAAACATGAAGTTCGAAGAAAGAATCAGGAGTATAGTGAACCCAACGCGGAACTCGTATGCTGTTTACTTCGTGATATGAAGTTACAAATTTTTTCCAATCATTTGCAGTAGTAGGTGGAAGCGAATCATCCCATCCGATGTTATCCAGCCACACTCTTTGCATGATCATTTTCGCTATAATCACAACTGGACCTAGCCAACCAACAGGATCAAATAGTTTGGCAATAGTGGACAAAACTTCCCTTTTGGTATAACCTGAAGTAAAACGAGTCTAATTGAGCATTCCATTGGATACCCAAAATTTTCGAACTACTTGACTCAACAAACGTCAAAAGTGTCGCATCGACCAAATGTTCCGTTGGAAAACCCTCTAAAATTGAGCGGTCGTTTGATGTCCATTTCCGAAGGTCGAATTTTGCTGAAGACGAAGCAGCTTTGAGTTGATCACAGGCGATCAGAGCAGATGAAATATCGTGAGTCCCTGTTAAAACGTCGTCAACGTACATGCACTTTCGTAGAATGTGCGATGCCTCAGGGTACTCAGCCTCACAATCGTCGGCCAATTGCAACAAAGTGCGAATAGCGAGATAAGGGGCGCAATTAATGCCGAAAGTAACAGTCTGCAACTCATATTCCCTAACGTTCTCTGTCGGAGAATCTCTAAATAAGATTCGTTGAAATGGAGTATGAGCAGATTCAACCCGAATTTGTCTATACATTTGCGTAATATCACAATTGAAAACAAATTTGAAAAGTCGCCAACGAAGTATTAAAAGGACTAAATCTGACTGCAAAGTGGGGCCCACATAGAGACAGTCATTAAGACTTACTCCATTCGACGTTTTGTTCGAGGCGTTGAAAACGACACGCAATTTTGTAGTTTTCCGTTCAGGTTTAACTACTGGATGATGTGGTAAATAGCAAGCAACAGTTGTATAAGATAATCCAGGAACAAGTTTCATATAACCTAATTTCAAATATTCATTAACGACGTCGTCGTACATTTCCTTTATTTCAGGTCTTCGTAGAAGGGAGGACTCAGTTCTAAGGTACTGCTTCAGTACACTAGACCGAGATATACCCAAATGCAATTGCTGAGGAAATTCAGGCTTGAAAGGAAGCGTCACAATGTAGCGACCATCAGAACCCCGACGCGTAGTCCGTTTATAATTTTCCTCACAAAACTTGTCAAAAGTAGACAAGATTTTCCCTTTAGGGGTTTCCTCAAGTTCCCAAAATCGAAGAAGATTTCTATTCAGGCAATCTTCCTCCGAAAATTCTACCTTAGTAGAAAAGACACGAACCTGAGGTTGTATAATTGGACCGGTAATAATCCAACCGAAAACAGTATTCTGAGCCAACAACGAACCTAAAACATTTTTAGGAATTTCCCTTACTTGAATGCTGGGATAAAGTTCAGCGCCAAGTAAAAGATCAACAGGTCTACTGTCAAAGAAATTCGCATCCCCCAAACGAATATATGGTAAGTTTGCCCTTACATTGGTAGGTACTGCACAAGACGGTTAACTTCCCGAAATATTTGACAAAACAACCGCTAAAAATTCCAACGAAAAGGATGTGTCAACCGAAGAACCAATTTTAACAGAACAAATTTTCTTAGAAGTAGACGAAATTCGTTCAACGCCAGAGATACGACAATTTTTTGTGTGAATGTGTTTGTGTATGTATGTGTATGAAGCTATAAACACTTTTTGTTTGTAGTAAACCCGGCGGATATTTTTTCGAGGATATAATTAAAAATATAAAATTTAATTGTTTATTTAGTTTTTTTACACCGTATTTAATTTTAATTCAATAAAACAAAATTATAAACGAAATTTTGTCAGAAAAAAATTTATGTTTGTCCGTCCGAGTAAACAAATGCATGGTCGTAAAAAATTTAAAAACGAAAGTTATGAAAATGACAAGTGTCAAAAGAATGGACTGTATTGTGGGTATTAGTATCGCGAAGGGTTGTAATACGATCATTCACAATAGAAACTAACACAAAAGGTATTAAAATGTTAATACTTTTTTATGTTAAGTAAATTAAAATAATTTTTATAAAATTTTTAATTTACACTTTTTAATTATATGCTTTCTTTTTTTTCACTTTAAAAGCTCAGATATAAAGATGAAGTACACGTACCTTTTTTTTATGTAAGTAAAATTAATTTTAAAACAAAATCGATGATATTGTTGGGGTTGTTGCCACAAAAAAAAATGGATGCTGGAAATATAAAAAAATTATTTCCAATTTTTGTCCTTATTTTCTTTCAAAATCCGGCTCGAAGGACCAAAATGTTTGCCGTAAAGCAAGGTTCATGAAAATAAAAAGATAAAATTTTCAAAGGGGGTGAGATAAAAGTTCTCAACTTTATTTTTATTAATTTTTATTACCTTTCGTACAAAAAGCGAAGATACACGTAGTGCGAGGGAAAGTAGCCAAAACGATAATAATCTAACTAGTAAAAAACTAGCATAAAAAAGGATGACTGGCAATGAAAAAGGTACCGTTACCGGTTCTACTAGTTATAATCTGTGTAAATACTGCGATCAGATTTGTAAAGGAAGAGAGTACAACACAGATGCTAACATATTAATTAACCCATTTGGGGTCAGAAGGTACCAAAGGGGTACCGTTGAATTAATAACCAAAATTAAGGTTTTTGGCTTAAACACTACCTGACATTTCCTTTATACAAATACAATTTGTACATTTGGGGCCGACAGGACGCGAAATACAGCTCTGCTCTACCTTTACCAACTTATACATAATTTATTTGTTAAATTTTGTTGTTTGTAATATTTTGTTAAATTACAAACCCCAAAATTTCAAATATTTTTATGACAAATGTTTTTGTTTACATTTAAAAGAGAAAAACCAAGAATTTCCAAGACGACAGCATTTTGTTTAATTCTTAATTTTTAAGCGGCTTTATTCATAACAACTTTAATTTCTATAGAATATTTATATAAAATTCGGAAAAACCAACCTAAAATCAAACGTCAACCATAGAATGAGTGTAGCACGAATTTTATTGTTTTAAAAGAAAATATACAATTTAAATAATTACATTAAGGACCTGCGACAAACGGTTTTGAAATTTCTTTGAGAAATATTTGAAAAATTTACAGATTGCAAAGGTTTGGAACTGAGAGAAAATCAAGCAAATTTCCATGATTGCAAAGCAAATTTTTCCCCTTTCTGTGCAAATTTGAGCAAACTTCCCTGGAATCTGCAAAAACCCAATTGGACTTGCAAAAAAATCAATTTGTATGTAAAGCCAATCAATTGGAATGAAAAAACTATAGAAAATGTCAAACCTTTGTAATCTGAACATATAAAAACCAAGAATACGTTTTTTGCATCGTGAGACATCGTCTTGGTGTGGTGTCGGTTTAATATCTTACATCCTCAAAAAGCCACGTAACTATCAACTGATCTTCTTGGCTATTTAAAAAGATAATATGTATTTACCGGATGCAAAAAAACGTACTCTTAGTTTTTATATGTGCAGATTATAAAGGTTCGGCATTCCCGTCTAAAATATTAGATCTGAACGGATCTGCTTAAATCCAATTTGAAAAAATTAATCTAATTAGATATGGGGCCATATATAATAATATATAATTAGATAAGGCATATGTGATACACTTTGTGGACATATCTAGTACCAGATCTGTTCATATCCAAAGGAATCAGGAAAATTTGTTGAATTTTGCGGCTATATAGGAGCAAATATGGCCATCTGGTACCAGATCTGTTCATATCAGCTCTAGTATAAGATTGTAGCCATTTAAGCCGTTTTCATAGGCAGCAAAATGAAAATGTATATAAAAATAAAGGTATTTTTTTTAATTTGTTATTAAATATGATTGGCATATTACAATATCCAGAGCAAATTGGATCTGATTATATACGATGCGTCCTCAATTTTGAGATGTAATTAGATCAGGTACAATTAGATCTAACAAATTCTGTTCAGATCTGATCTTTCTGACGCAGGTTTTTATAATAGTTTTTTCTTGCACTTTCAATTGAGTTTAAGCAGATTTCAGGAAATTTGCTCAAAATTGTGAAGAGAGGTGAAAAATATGCTGTGAAATCACGGAAACTTTTTCTTTTCAGTTACTGAACCTTTGTAATATGCTTAAAATTTTATTCAGTTGCTTCTTACAGTGAAATTTCTATACTTATTATTTACGTTAAATGAACAATAAAATACAAGCTGTGCTAAAAATAATTAAAACAAATTGTAGTTTTGAAAATATTTCTGGGGGCTCGGATCCCCAAGCCCTCCCCCCTCTGTGCACGCCTCTGAGTATTGTCCTATTGCCATTCTTTCGTACTTGTCGAAAGTTTTTGAGCAACTATTTCTTCAACAAATAAATTAATACATAAACGACGAAAACTTGCTGACAAATAGGCAATCTGGATTCAGGGCAAATCACAGTTGTACAACAGCCTTAATTAGTATATCCAAAGATATGTAATTAGGCATTGATTGCGGTGATATATCATTTCTTATATTACTGGATCATTCCAAAGCGCTTGTTACTGTCGATCATCAAGTTCTTTGCTGAAAGTTGCACAAAATGTTTTTTCTCTCCTTTATCTATTCGTTTGATTGCTTCGTATCTGTCCGACCTTAGTCAATCTGTTATTGCAAAAAACAGACCATCACGATCATTACCTGTTTTGAAGGGAGTGGAACAATGTTCAATACTCGGGTCACTACTTTTCTCAATTTATAACAATGACTTAGAAAAGTAACTGAATGCTCACTTATATGCTGATAACGTACAACTCTATATAAGTAGTCACCTAAAAATATAAATGTGTTAAAAAAATAAACCTCGACTTAAAATATATCGAAAAATGACAAATGCAAATGGTTTGTGTATAAACCCCACGAAACTGTCGTTTGAACCAATGGTATCACTGAACAACCAAAGAATCGAGAATGTACACAAAGCTAAAAATCTTGGCATTATTTTCAACAATACACTCACATGGTCTGACCATGTTACTGCTGCCAATGAAAATAAATTCAGTGCTGCGAACCAAAGGGCATACTCAACACATCACACCGCTTAATATGCGCAGGTTACTAGCAAACACGTATATCATGCCAATTTTATGATATGGATGCAAATTATATAAATTGTTTTATTTAATTTACGGCTTTTACCTTTTTTGGAACGGGTTCTAAAAATGTAGTAATTAAAGGTTGATTTACACGTCGACTACCCTTATCTGTTATTACTCAGTATTCGGTTCAAATATTAGGTGTGAGTTGGCTAAATAAAATCTAAACTAAATTCAGGTTTCCAAATTTTTAAAAGTTGTTCAAATATTTCAAATATTTTTCAAAGAAATTTAGAATTTATAAATAAATAATTCCACTTAGGACCTGTGTGAGGTAGGCACAGGTCCTAAGTGGAATTTAGTTTGTATATTTTCTTTTAAAACAAAAAATTCGTGATTCCAATTGTATTTGTTTTTTTTGAATTTTTTTTTTTTAAATCTGAGATTAAAATAACACATTAAGTCTTAACTGGAATCCCCAAAATTTCAGAATTATGAATTTATTTTTATATCAAAACATATGTATTTAAAATTGCAAATATTTAATTAACAACTTACCTTATACAAACTTTTAAGGCAGTTATTGTAGTTAAAAAGTAAGAATTTATAAAAATCTGGACAAGTCTTGAAAATTCTTGGCTTTTCTTTTTTAAATGTAAACAAAAATATTTGTCATACAAATATTTGAAAATTTTCTATTTGATTCAAAAGTTTTTGAAACAATCTAATTGTTTTTGAAATCGTTGTCTTTGGATTTGAGTAAAAAATTGCACGTATATCTGTGCTGTTTTTTTGTTTTAAAAAATTCGGTGGCGGTGTGCCCCAAGAAATATGACCCCAATCTTAAAATGTAATAAGTCCTATTTTGTGGGGCAAAATTTGATAATGAAAATTAACGCTAAATTATTGAGAGCTTCGGTAGGGCTTGTCCTTATAACACCAGTAACTCCAATGCAAGTCGACTTAATTCGTAACCACCTGCCTGGTAGTTGCCGTTCACCATAAAAATACAGCCGTAAGTCAGCCATGAACATCCACAATACCATTTTTGGACTCAAACCCCATCTTGCACCAAACATCTTCCTGCAGTAGTAGAAAGCAACCATTGCTTTTCTAACATTCTACTCAGTGTTAAGATTCCACGATAGTTTTGAGTCTAAGGCAATGCTAAGATATAGGCCGTCTCGGTAACAGTGCACTTTTTAAATTTATTGTAATTTTTTTCTAATGCAAGTGGCAACTATGAAATTTGGCAGTTGCAAAATTTGAAAACTAATTTTAAAAATTTGGTACTGCAGCAACGATTTCCAGAAAAAATTATCTCCAGAAATTCTGATGTCATCTGGTCGCAAAGATCATGCGATTTTATGTGAAACCTCGCGTTTCACAATTCCTGTGCTCAAATCCGAAATCCAACACGTCATTGGTGAGATACATCCACATCTCTATGAAAAAGTCATTGAAAATTGGCCTGTGGTTAGAGCTGCGGGTGCCATTTGACTGATATCGGAACATGTCTTCTTTACAATAAAATGAAAAAATCACAACTATCTCAAAAAATACGTGTTTTTATTTTAATATGAAAAAGTGGATTCTTTATTGAGACATCCATTATTTTGCACGTTCGGAGAGGGTGAGTTCGCGGGCCTGAATTCGCCGCAATCTGAAGCTCGATTTGGCCATAGTGGTAAAAAGCATCAGAAAGACACACGAGGCCATCTCAGAATGTTGCCCTTATTTTGTAAAATAACACAAAAAGGCAATTTGAGGGCAAAATGCAAGAAATGTAGCATTTTTGGTAGAGAATACAACGCCATAAGAGTAAAACTAAATAAATAATTGTTTACAATCAGTTGATTTTATCATCTTTAAATTTGGTGTAAACTTCGATTATTTTTGTGTTACGTATACCTAAAAGTGTTGATTAAACTACATGTTAAAAATTTTGACAAATCTTACGCTGTGCGCGGGCAGCAATGTTGCCAGAAAGTGGTAATGAAAAATGACTAAAATTGTGGGGGGAAATGGCTAAAAAAAGTTGCTATATACCTTTACGGGAAATTAAACCTAATTATGCTAAAAAATTACAAAATTAAATGAAATTTGACCATAACTTAATGCCTTTAATGTTTAAGCAGAAAAAAATGGCAAAAAATTTGCTAAAAATGGCTAATATAATGGTTAATGGCTTTATCCAATTTTTTTTTCTAAATCTAGCCATTAAATGACAAAAATTGGCAACATTGGCTGGCAGGGTCCACAGCAGAGGTATTTAAAAAAATACTTTAATCTAAGGGCAGTAAAGCAGATTCTTAGGCATATGGATGTGTAAATTTGGTGACCTTCAATGACTTGCAAAATATTTAATTAAAGCTAAAATACCTAATGAGTTGATTTGATGGAAACAAAAAGTAAGTATACTCTCTACACATACAAGAGTTTTGTGCAGCTACTTTGATTGTTAGTTTGTGTTTTTAATTTATATATTTTTTTTTTTTAATTCTGTTCTGTCAACTTTTTCACAAGTAGTGCTATTAAGTTCAAATTCACTACAAATGCAAAGAAAAGAATTCTTTACATTGCAATGTTAATGCATTGAAGGTCAAAGGTCAGACGCACGCCATACAGATAACAACTAATCATTTGATGGTTATAACACACAAACACACATACATATGAACCGACCTGGACGACCAGTCATTATTAACAGCTTGTTTTCCAATTACCGCCTCATGACAATCTAATTGTTTACAATGTTTAGCCTTTTTTATGTGTCGACACTCTTTACCCAGCATATAAACATTGGTGGTCAATATGTTAAAATTAAAAAGTTTCCTAATAAAACATAAAATTGGGGTTGTGATATAGTAAACCTAAACAAAATAAATAAATAAAATCCAACCGTTTTTCTGCAATGGTCAAACAAAAATTGATTTATGTAGTGGAAGAAACTAATAAGGAGGGTTGTTAAAGGAGGGTTTATAGTAAAAATAATGTCTTGTGAAAAGAACAATTTATGAGTTTAAAAATTAAATTAAGGAACACAAAATTAAACAAAATTTATAAGCCATAATACTAGGGCTGCCACATGCCCTGAAATGACCTTGACTGTCAGGCTATTTCAGATATTGTCGAGTCTCAAGCTAAAATTTAATTTAATAAACTTAACAATATTTTTGTAAATTAGAGCTAATTTAAACGATGCAATTGATTGCATGCAAATTTTTTAATTCCTTAATTTGTACGGTGACTTTTGTTGCACTAAAACCAAATGTGAATGAAGCAACAATAGAAGAATACATATGAGTGCGAAAGAGAAATAACAAAACATGCATAAAAACGAAAACCTTACTTTTTGTGTTATCCAGCTTGGTTCTCTGCCCCGTTCGCCTCCAAACAAGAATTGCACGCAATAGTTGCATGCAAAAAAGGCACCGTGTAAATTGGCTCTTAGAAAAAATTGTTATTATATTACGAACGGAAATGCTTTTTTTTTTAATTTATTTTATCTTTCAACATTTTAAACAAACGTGAAGTGAGTTTTATAATCTGGGCAGAGATTTATAATCTGTCTATAGCATTTTGAGATTAGAACAACCAATCTGATTGCAAATAGTACCTTCAGCTCAGTAGGTAGTTTAAGGGCAATTAACAAAAATATATTATTTTTTACCAAAGACCAAAGAGAACAATTTAAACGTAAGAATAGGGTCAAAAATATAAATCGAATCGTTAAGTATTTATGTTTACGAAAAAATCAAAGTGCAATTAAACTCGGTTAATGCCCAAGCAATATATACCTATCGGTATTAAGGTACTGTTGCGGCTGCCAGTCGTGCGACGCATATGAGTTTTTAATAAAAACAACTTTTAAGAGTAAAGGTTAAATTTATGAGAGGCTTTTAAGAAAATATAAACAATGCAGATAAAATAATGCACGTAAGAAAAAATCAATGAATAAATCAACGGATTGTGGAATGTCATTTAAAATTATGGTGGCGGTATCATTCTCCCCATTGTTAACGAGTCAGAAAAATACATCTGCATAGCTGCATGCAAAATTAAAGTTTTTAATTAAAATATAAAGAAAAATGAATTTAAAAGGTAAATATACAAATTTGAACAAAATATATAATGAGAAAAAGAAATTACAAAAAACCTGTGAAAAAAACAATAAATTTTGTATAAAAATTAAAATAACAAGAAAGAGGCAACAATTTTTATTGAAAGTTGCAACTCTAGAGATTTTGTGGAGCCTGATGAAGATTTTACGGAGCCTGTAGATGATTTTGTGCAGTCTTTTGAAGATTTCTCTACTCCAAAATTAAATTTGCACGAAATTTTTTTTTACTTTAATGAAATTTATAAAAAATTTTATGAATAAAATATCTAATTTAACAAAATAAATGCACCTGCTTAAGATTAGAAATCTAGTAAAAAGTTCCAAAAGTGTAGACTAGAATTACTAAAAGGTACTAGTGAATCTCTGGTTCCAATGTCAACACCTAGTCAATAGTTGTGTAGATTCGCAATGATACGCACATGTTAAATGTTTACAGCAGAAAGCTTTGGCTGGGGCATAATTAGTCAGTAGTACTGGTGACAAAGTCAATAGTGAATCAGTGCAGTTTCACTATCGACATTTTCTACAGGGTAAGATTACAACGTCTCCTACCAATACCGGTGTGCGTTTAGTAAACCATTTGTGGAAGTTACGACAACATCTACCTGCCCTTATTGTAAAACGCTATATTATATCATATATAAAGAAATATATAAAAGTAAAAACATAACTTATAATATTTTATTCAATTTGTCACACAAAGAGATCATTATTAACTGAAAGATTATAAGAAGTATTAAAGCAAGTTTTTGCCACAAACTATAAAAAAAACTTGTTTTTAAATATGACTATTTTTATAATTTATACTAAAATTTGTTTCACATTTAAAGTGCCAAAATTAAAAAAAAAATAAATATTTACCATAAATATGGATGAAAAATACATTTTTGGAAAAATTATATTTTTGTTTTGCCTTTTTCTGGAGCCACGAGAGGGCGCTAACCTAAAAGAATTTGAAGTAAAAATAATAAAACACAAAAAAGTTTTAGATGTTTCACGAAAAAAAATTAAAAAAATAAGTTTTTCAAAAAATGATTTCAAGTTTTTTTTTTTTATTCTTTAGTATATTTTCAATATACTAAAAATTTAAATTTTAATACAAATTTTAATATAAATGTTTTAAATACCTTTTTGTGGCTTTAACTTATACATTTTGTTTTGGTGAAAGCCCAAAAATTACAAAAATTTGATGGCGTTAAAAACAAGTAAAAAAGGGCTTAATTCGGCTGTGCCGAATCTTTGAATACCCTCCACCAAAGGGGATGAAGATGATATACGTATATACTAAATTTAGCATGAACTGTAATATGAATATGTTTTGTCAATTTATGTAACGAACTTTTTTTATTTTAGTTTTAGCAATGTTATTTACAGAGGTCTGCTCTGTTAGCGACTTTAACATTGTTCATTTTTACGTTAACTTAGTTATCATAGTATGTAAGACAATAAATGTAATCGAACAATAAGAAGACTTAATAACATTTTTACTTACTTAACAGAAAAAAAAAATAGATACAGAAAAATTGTACAAATTTGTATGGAAAATTTAGAGGTACCTTCACATTTTCACTCATAACTTTTGAACCGCTTGACCGATTTTGCTCATTTTAAATACCAAACTGCTCGGGATGATGTTCAATAATGTGATCGTGATTTCAACAGACAGACAGACGGACATCGCTAAATCGACTTAAAATTGCATAAGGATCACGAATATATATACTTTATGGGGTCTTAAACCTATATTTCGACATATTACAAACGGAATGACAAACTGATATATACCCTCACCATATATGGTGGAGGGTATAAAAATTCGAAAAAAGGTATTTTTGACGTTTTTCAAAGTTTATACTATTATCTCATAGATGATAAGAAGTATAAAACCAATATTTGCCACAAATTACAAAATAAAAATATCTATTTTCATGATTATTTCTTAAATTTGATGCAATTTTGTAGTGTTAAATTATGTTAAATAAAATAATGTTCCCTGAAATTAGTATAATTGTGTGTTGTTTTCGGGTTTGTTAATTTGTTTCCAAACACTCAATATCAAATAGACAATCATTAAAGTATTCTATCCTGCTGGCTCTGTGGAATTTTTCCAACTTTTATTCTCTATAATTTACTAATAAAACTTTCATGTTTCTTTGAAATAAAAAACAATTTATAAAAAAATGAATATGATTATATGATCTAAAATCCTATTAATACCGTTCACTTCCCTAATATATATTTATAAAAAAACATATTTTTGGAAAGATTATAAAGCGTTGTGTGAAAAAAAAAATTGATTTGACTCTTATTTGCACCACTAGAGTAATTTTAAGCAAAACTTGTTAACAAAAAATGGGTTTTAATTAGAGATATCACAATATTCCAAGTACCGAATAAAAAAAAAAAAAAAAGAAACAAATTCCGAATAAAAAGTGCATATTCATACCTTTTTTTAATAAAAAATTACACTTAGGCAACTAATAAACGTTTTTCGTATATAACGCTTTATTTTCGCTAATAGACAACCCATTTTTAGTAAGTCAATAATAATCTTAAACAAATTTTATTAAAATTTTTTAAAAATTTTGTCTTTGTTTCGACTTTTGTTAAATAAAAATCATTGATATTTGCAAATTTTTATAGAACGAATAATTCGGTATTTGGTTTTTGGATGAATAGTAGCAATATTCGGTAAAAAGCCAAAACATGCCGACAAATTTTGTTTTTGGCTTTAAATTTTAATGTTGCATTTGATTTACAATCATGAAAGTATTCTATGATTTTTGTATATTCAACAGTATAAAAATTATTTCAACAATTACAAAATTTAAGAAATATTTCTATAACATTTTCAAATAAATTTAACAAACAACTTATTATTTCTTATAAATGAAAAGTTTGAGCAACAACACAGCAGTATTAAAAATAATGGAAATAATTTGTTACCAGTATTAATAATTTAAAACTTTAGTACTTCTTTCCATACCTTCTTTTGAAAAATATTATTGTAAAAATCATTAATAATAAAAGTTATAAATAGACAAAGAAATATTAAAATAAATAGGAAGAGAAAAAAAATTATAAAAATTGGCATCAAGATTAAAAAAATAAAAAAGTATTCAATTTAAATAAAGCTCAATAAAAAATGTGTTATAAAAAATACCATCGTTTTAATTTTAGTTAAATTTTAGTATTATTTAAAAAGATTCATCCCTGACAGTACTTGTGTTGTTTTACTATTTTGACATTTTGTTTACCGTTATTTAAATTTATTAAGTTAGGGATGCGAACGACATAACTTTTTTAATAAAAAGTTTCATAAAATTTAATCTCTGATATCTAACATGCGTGGTAATCGAAATAATGCCTGGTTTGGTTTTTCGGTAACGAATTTTTCGATAATTTCAGTATTTAAGGGTAATAAAAAACAAATTTATTCAACTTTAGTGTTAAAAATTACAATATATTGCGGGTATTGTTTGTAATAAAAATGGATATACAAATGACTTTTTAGTTATAAAACCGAATTCAACGAATTTTGGTATACATTTTATTATATTTATTTAAATTAATTTGATAAGTTTGAACGCAATCGTTCAACTTTTAAACGTCTTATAGCATTTAAAAAAAAGGATATATAACAGGTAAGCGAGTCCTTGATTCGATTGAAAAGAAAATTGGCAGACACGTTAATAACTTACGATGTGGTTGGGTTGAGTAGACTGTATCTCTGGCTCCGCGACTAAGTAGATCCTTTTTGCACCCTCTAGTATTTTCCTCAGTTGTTCGTTGTTCTCCAGTGCAGCCTTGTATTGTTCCTCCACGATATCAGGTCTGCCAAATGTGATAAATCGTAGGTATGCAAAAGCAGGACATTTAGTCATTACATGCTCCATGGTCTCCTCATCTTCCATGCAATATCTGCATGTCGTATCTCGATCATGTCCCATTTTGTTAAGAATGTAATTACATGGATAGTGTCCTGTGAGTGATCCGCACAGGAGTCTTAGATTTGGTCTGTTCATCTGAAGGGCTTCTCTGCTCCTATTTTCATTGTATGATAATAATTTCTTTGAATGTTTCAGTGGTTTCTGTTTGTTCCAATATTCAATGGATTTCGTCTTGATCAGATCCGATATCATATTAGTGATGACCTTTTTCGTGAAACCGAATTAAGGACACGGGCCTATAAATAGCAGTTCCGCACCTAGTCTCGCTTGTTTATCAGCTTTTTCATTGCCTTCATGCCCACTATGACCGGGTTCCCAAATAAGTGTTACCTTATTATTGGTCGCCAGTTGGTTGAGGGTTTTATGACACTCTAGCACCGATCTATGGTGATAGATGGGGTTTTTCAGAGCCTTTATTACAGCCTGGCTGTCCTTGTTCTTACAAGATTCCTTTCCAGAAGTTCGGTCGTTACTGTATAGATAGCATATAATTCGGCATTAAATATAGTTAAATCTTTGCCCAGAGGTATGTGAATTATGCATCTAGGTCCGTATACACCGGCTTCAACTCCGCTAGAAGTTTTGGATCCGTCAGTATACCACTTCTGTGCATCTTCCTTCAACCATGGGGGATCAAGTTCCCATTCTTCTCTTGTTGGGATTTGAACTTTGTATTATCTTCCTAGTTAAATCACTGGATTTATTTGATCACTACATAGTGCCATGTTCTTTATGGTACTGGTCTCGTTAAGGATCTTTAGATGGCCTTTATGATCATCTTCTTTGAACTTAAATAGTTTGTGGAGTTCGATTGCTTGCTTCATAGCTTCTCCCTGTATCGCGAGGTGCAAAGGATTCAGGTTCAAAATCACCTCCAGTGATGCAGTTGGAGTTAAACTCATTGCACCTGTAATGTTCAGTCATGCTAGTCTTTGAATCTTCGATAGCTTCTGCTGAGCTGTTTTCTGTGTTGTCTTTTCCCACCATATGACCGACCCGTAGAGTATGCTGGGGAGAATCATTTGTTTATATATCCACATCGACATTTTTGGTCTTAAGCCCTACGATTTGCCTAGGAGTTGTTTACTAGCCCAAATTAATTTTACGGCTTTTTGCTTATTGTCTCCAGATGAGAATTCCAGCTAAGCGATTTATCCAGGGCCATTTCTAAATATTTCGCCTCCTCTTTGAATGGTAATTCAATGTCCTTTATAGCCTAGGTAAATTTAAATTCCTTCTTCTAGTAAATGGAAGAATTGTGGTTTTCGTAGGATTTAAAGAGTCCTTCATTTTCATACCATTCCCATGTTAAGTTAAGTGCATTCTGCATTTTGTCTCTGTATCATTACGTGTGCCACTCACTAAAACTGTGATGTCATTCGCATATCCTACAGTAGTAAAACCTCGTCGATTCAGTTTAACTAGTAGGTCATCTACTAGAATCGACCACAGTAGCGGAGATAGTACCCCACCTTGAGGGCATCCTTTTATCGTTGTGATCCTTATAATGGTGTCACCAAGATTCGCTATAATTTGTCTCCCCGAGAGTACCTTGTTTAACCACCCAGTTTTCAGTGGATTAGAATCCAGCTTCACCAAAGCCCTTTCAATAGATTGATAGCTAGTGTTATCAAAGGCGCCCTCAATGTCCATAAATGAGCATAGGGCAATACCTTTAGATTCCATAGCCCTTTCAATCATTGAGGTTAGCTTATGGACGGATGTAATCGTCGATTTGCCCTTCTGAAAGGCAAACTGAAGCCTGTACAAAGGTCTTCTCAAGAGAAGTTCATCACCAATATAGATTTCTATAATCATCTCCATTGTCTTCAGCATAAAAGATGAGAGGCTAATTGGCCGATAAGATTTCGGGAAGTTAGCAGGTTTATTACCACCCTTTGGAAGGAACACTACCTTAACCTCCGTCCATTTGGTTGGTATATAGCTAAGCCCAAGACTAGCTCTAAAAATGTGCACTAATCGCCTTAACAGTGCTTAAGGCCCATTCGTTAGCATCGCTGGAAAGATGCCATCAGGCCCTGGTGATTTATATGATTTAAAGGAATTTATACTCCATTCCACCTTTTCATATGTTATTAATTGTCTTACGAATGTATTGCTGCTTTTCCCGTTATCATGTCCACAGTGGACTGGTCCCTTTGAAATTACATCCCGGGAAATGAGTTCTTAAAAGTAACTCCAGAGTTTCCCCAAAGGATGTTGTTTGATTGTCATCATCAATCTTTAAAGTACCAATTGTTTGTTCTTTGTTTGAGGATAAGATCCTTTGAATACGTGCCGTCTCAGGTACCTCCTTCAGCTCCTCACAGAAGGTTTTCCAAGACAACCTTTCTAATTTTCTCAGTTCCTTGTTGTATCTAGTAAGGGTACTCTTTACGTTGACCAGTTATTGCTGGTCTAAGCCTTGTTAAATTCCTGCCTAGCCACTTTTCTAAATTCCTCAATTGTCTTATTACATCATCTTGCCTTCTTACTTGTGGTGGTTGTCAGCAGTCAAATTATCAACTGACGCATCTTACTCCATTATTTATGGCTATCCTATCGTTTCCTTTCCTATTTCCGAGGTCAGATTCATATCCAACCCAGTCAGTAGCCCTCGGAGGCCCATAGTTTAACCTATTCATTCGACAATTTTTTATACCAAAAAGGATATGGTTATGATACGAAAATGAGTTCTCGTTAGATCATATCCTGCATATTATTAGTCACAAGGGTCAAATCAATGACCTCCTTTCTTACTGCATTTATAAATGTAGTTTTATTATCCCTATTTTCTACCATAATGTTATTTATCAGTAAATAATCAAGTAGAGACTCACCTCTTTTGTTGGTACCAGTGCTACCCCATACCTCATTGTGTGAGTTGGCATCACATCCAATAATCAATGCCTTTTTGTGTACTCTACAGTAAGCCACCAGCGCCTTCACCATCACCGTAGGCGCATCCCCATCATCCCCCGGAAAATAGGCTTGCGCACTCTTAAATCAGGCCAATGTGGGAGGTGCCTTGGGCAAACCTTCTGGTAATCTCCGCCGAAGCAGCTTTAGCGTGTTGAATATTCGCCTGTATCACCTTCATTTTGATGTTGTGGTATCTTGTTCTACTTTGGAGCAGTGGGAGTTTTTCTAGCATTATCCACGCCTTCATCCACCGTCATCTTTTGGTGCTGCATCTTCCTCGGCCGTATCCATCCTCACTTCTTTATCACCGGCATCTTTTTGGTGCAACTGGATTTATCCAAACCTAAATAAGATCTGGCCCCTGTTCTCCTCCAATTTTGCCGCAGATATTTGGTCGACTGACATCACCAGCATAGCACTCGCGTTACGTGTCAGTCTACGAAGCAGTCTTCACGTCTCCACCTTAAGCCCACCGTTTTACCGTTGGGCAAAGGATAGAATCCTTTCGGTCTCCATATTGGCAGCGTTGGGGAAAAAGCCAACAACGACTTTGGGATGACGCACTTTTGCTTCCTCCGTAGCCCACAAATCTGCTGTTGCCCATGGTTTGAGGTTTGGAACCAGCTTCTTTATCCATTCTTGCAGTGCAAAGTTAAAAAACCAGCTTTGTAGCTGCTATATAAAAATTGGGGTATCACTCCTTCTTCTACTAGCACTTTGTCCATTTTGGAATCTTGTAATTAATTCATTTGAGCTATAGTCAGGATAGTATTCGGAAAGTCCTTCGCCAGTATAGCTATCTTCTGTCCCATCATCTTTAAATTTAGGTTTGTTCTGGGATTTAGGTTGTTGTTGTTGCTTTTTAGCCGTAGGGTTGTCTTTAGTTGACAGGTCCTCTGGCGTTTCTTTAAAGTTGCTTCCGGAGGAGTTTGTTCCGTCAATCTTTGCCTCTTCGCAGCAATTTTATCTTTTTCCAAAGGATCCAGGGCTTTTAATCGAGCTTCTTCTTTGTCGAGAATTTTTTGGACTAGAAAATTCATTATCTTTCTCGCAGCACCACTTAATCTCTTTGGTTTGCTTACTATCTTTTGAGTGACATTGTCACTGGCACTAGTTATACCCTTGGAAGTTGAGGGGTTTGAATCCTTCATGCTTCCAGTAGTAGAGGTTTAAGGTAGTGCGTCTTTCTTTTCCGAAGCATTATCTGCTTCCTTCTTCTCTTCATCCATATAAATTTTTTAAAAGGGGTGTATTAATTTTTGGTCCCACGAGTAGTCAGGGAAAGAAACGCCTAGCCCCGAAACAGCGCAGTAAGGATACATTGAAATGGGGTATCGCCTGGTTCTCCAAGAACGCATATTCGCGACTGGTTAACCCACCAGTCATTCATCTCTCGGCATATGCTGTTCCACCTCATATTGGGGGTTTGGTTTTAAGAGAGTGAACCATCTCTCCACATCACTCGCATGTAACCAACGTCGGCAACACATTACATGTTGTGACGTTGGGTTCCAGCCTAACTCCAAAGAAGAGCATGCATGAGTGTACTATCATCGGATCTGAAGTTACGGCACGACATATCCTTTGGCTGACTGAAAATTTCGAGGCCTCCCAAATTCGCTTCCACCCTGAAGTCAGGGCAGTCCCCAGAGGATACCACGAGGAGGCGACTTTCATATAGAAGATGGGATAATCTTATTCATAATTCAGACATGTCTCTCTTTCTTATTATTCTTGCAAATATGGGAAAGCCAGCTTAGTCCAAGTACAGATAAGATCATTTACGAGTCAGCTTTGAGTGAATTACCATGGATCGTGGGAACACGTTACCCTATGCTTGCTAGACAAGGCTTGTTAGGGATGGCGCCTCCTCCTCGGAATCCACGCCGCCAATGAAATCATCCATATATTGATATTGATCAATAGCGTTGACGAATCGTGGGTGTTTTTGTTTTAAATAAAATAAGCTATTCAAGGAGCGCAACACATACCAGAGGTCATAACATAAACGCTGGGTTGTTGCGAGTACTCATTATCATACAGAAATATTTGCACATGCACATGTCATCGTTGTTGTATCAAACAGTGAAGTAAGTCTAGTCCGGGATTTGCCATGTGATTTTGAGGAGGCGTCCCACAGTGCTTTGTTCCATAGACAAAAATCAAAAATAAAATGTTGGTCATGAATATTGATATATAATATATTTTTGGAAAGATTATAAAGCAACTAAAAGATATGAAAAAAATTTTTGGTTTAACTCTTTTTGGCGCCATGAGAGGGCGCTAAACTTGAACAATTTTAAGCAATAATAGTATAACAATAAATATGGCTTTTAGTTGTTTCACGAAAAAAAAATATATAAAATTCATTTTTTAAAAAATAATTTAAGTTTTGGTTTTTATTTTGTCTTAATATATTTCGACTAAAAATATACTGTACAGTAAAAATCTTTAGTACAATTATTTTTTATGGATCTAAAAATTCCTTTTTTTTTGTGTTAAAAAATCTAAATTTACAAAACTGCGATGGAGTAAAAAAATAAAATACGAAAAAAGGGTTATTTATTATTTTTTTTTTTTTTTTGTTTTCAAAGTTTATACTATTATCTCAAAGATAATGAAAAGAATTGGACCAATATTTTGCCACAAATTACAAAACAAAAACATGTTTTTATATATGTCTATTTTCTTAATTTATACTAAAATTTGTTCCACTTTTAGAGTGAAAAATATATTTTTGGAAAGATTATAAAGTAGCTTAAAATCGTGTAAAAGAATATTTTGCTTTTACCTTTTTTTAGAGCCACGATAGGGCGCTGAAATTAGAGAATTTGCAGCAAAAATAGTTAAACACAAAACAAAATTTTGATGTTTCACAAAAAAAAATTTTAAAATTAAGTTTTTCAAAAAGTGGCTTAAAGTTTTTTTTATTTAATTGTTTTAGTATATTTGCAATAAACTAAAAACATAAATTTTATTGTAAGTTTTAATCTAAATCTTTTAAATTTTTTTTTGCGGCTTTACTTTATAGATTTTGTTTTATTAAAAACCCAAAATTTACAAAACTTTGATGGAGAAAAAAAAGCAGCGTTATTTTTTTGTAGTTTTTCAAAGTTTATACTATTATCTCAAAGAATTATCAAAAAGAATAAAACAAATAGTTTTCCACAAATTATAAAAAAATCATGTTTTCAAAAATGTCTATTTTCATGATTTTTTCATAAATTTGATGCAAAAATTCATAAATTTGATGCTAAAAATTAAAATGAAGTCAAATAAAATACATATTTTTAGAAAGATTATAAAGCGTTGTGTGAAAACAAATTTAGATTTGACTCTTATTTGTACTACTAGAGGGCGCTTAATACGTTGAATTCTAAGGAAAACGTATTAACAAGAAATCGGTTTTAATTAGAGATATCACGAATAGTGTATTCAAAATACCGAATATTCGGTATTTTGTTCAAAACGAATACCGAATATTCGACCGAATAAAAAAAGAACCAAATTCCGAATAGAAAGTGCAATATATTAAAATTTAATAAAATGATTACACACACTTAGGTCGAGTTTTCGGGATGTGAGTTAAACTTGGTTTAGTTAAACCGAAAACGAATTTTGTCTGCCATTTCCATGTTTATTAACATAAATTTGTCGGAACAACTTTTCGTTACATAAAATTTTGGTCTTCATTGAAATAAAATAAATTAAAACAAATTTCAAAATCAGTATTCAAGTTACAAGCTACGATAAACTGAGTTTAAAGATAATCTTCATCTTAAAAACTCGGAATTAGGCAACAAATAAACGTTATCGCCTGTAACAATTCATTTTCGCTTAATTAATTTAATATTTCGTATTATTTAAAAGGTTCCATCCCTGATAATATTTGTCGCATTCTTTGTTTTGTTTTATCAAATTGACATATTATTTACCGTATTAAAATTTATTAAGTTAGGGATGAGAGCGTGACATAGTTTTTATTTAACAAAAAGTTTTAAAAATTTAATCACGGATTTCTAACATGCGTTGTAAACGAAATCATGCGTAGTTCGACATATTCGTAACGGATATATCGATAATTTCGATATTTTAAAGGTAATTAAAAATAAATTTATTCAACTTTTTTGATAAAAATTAATTTTAATGACGTATAATGCAATTGTATTTTAAGGGTAATGCCACTGTATTTTAAGGGTAATAATTACAATAAACCTATTGTTTGTCAAACCTATTTTTAAATAATTTGTTTTATAATTGTGGGTTAGCTTAATTTTTTCCTAAGTACATTAAACGTTAAAACTTCTCACTGGTCTATCTCTATTGTTAATATTAACAAAATATCAAATAAAAACACTGTTTTTAAAACTTTAAAATTTTTTGTGATGGCTTCTATTTTAAAAAAATTCAGATTTAATTGATTGTTGGTTTTCTGCACCTTCAAATAATAAAGTAGCAAATATTTACAAATTTGTAACACAAAAGAAAGGAGATTCATATTTCGACAAGAACACCTTAATACAAAGTGTTAATTTTTTTTATGTCAAAATGAAAAAGTACTGGAATATAAGCAAATATAATAGATTTAATGAATATATTTAATACTTAGCAACCAAGCATATGTAAAAATTATCTTAAAAATTTGGCTGCCAGAGTCACACCAGCAGGAACAGTAACAACACCATCAGTAGCAACAATGGAGATAGAAATTCCAACAACAATAGCAGATGAAGCAATAGATATAGAAACAACAACAATACAAACATAAACGGAAATAACAAAAAAGCTCGGTAGACCGAGAAAGGTCTTTTATGAGTCTTCACACAAATCAAAAAATCGAAGAGTTTCTGAGCTTATTGACAAATATTCGCTTGAAGAAATAGAATATTAATTTAAAAGAAAATTTAATACTTTTTCCAAAAGGCAGAAGATGAATCCAAAATGTTCATCTGTTGCAAAAACGTTGGCCCTTTATATGGATTTAAAACTTTCAGAGAGAAAATACAACG
The DNA here is from genome assembly GCA_949748255.1 of Eustalomyia histrio. Taxonomy (NCBI): domain Eukaryota; kingdom Metazoa; phylum Arthropoda; class Insecta; order Diptera; family Anthomyiidae; genus Eustalomyia; species Eustalomyia histrio. The sequence continues at coordinate 109,418,958 of OX456525.1, read as the reverse complement.
ATCTGCGCCAAACAATCAACGAATTGCATCCAAATTGTTTACCATCTTTGTATGCTTTACGAAGCTAAAAACAAAAGTTGTTACCACCCGTAACATCAGAAATTTCAGCAGAAGTAGATTTAAAAATTTTAATGCGTAGAACTGCTGAAGGTGTTTTAGAACTTTGTGATATACAAGATGAAACAAGTAAGTTGTCTTTAGTTTGAAAATGGGGTATGGATGGTAGCTCTGGTCATAGCCGATAAAAACAAAGGTTTGAAAGTGAAAATCATACTGATGAGTTTATGTTTTTCGTAGCATTTGTGCCTCTTAGGTTAGTAAGTAAATAAATATATTTGAATTTTAATTTTCTAATATTGACTTACATATATTTAAAAAGAATGATTAACTTGTCCTCAAACAAAGAAATATGGGTAAATAAAACATCGTCATCTACGTTGTACTGTAGACCAATAAAATTTTTGTTAGAAAAGGAAAATCCAGATCTGATTCAAAAGGTCTTTGATGAATATGCTGAGAGAATCAAAAATCTGGAATGCGATGTCATTAAATTTAACGGTGCAATTTTATAAGTATCGTATGTTTTTCATTGCACAATGATTGATGGTGCAGTTGCAAATGTTTTGAGCAAAACAAATTCAATCAGTAAGTGTTTTATTTGTAAAGCATCTCCAACAGAGATGAATAACATAAATGTTAATAGAGTTCCAAACATTTCCATTTACAAATACGGACTTTCAAAGCTTCATTATTGGATCCGGTTTTTTGAATGTTTGCTACATATTTCTTACCGTCTTCCTTTAAAAATTTGGCGAGTAAGTAAAGATAACAAGCAGTTTCTAGAAAACCAAAAAATAATTCAAAATGAATTTAAGAGATCTAATAATAGACCAAGTTAAGTCTGGATTCGGCAATACTAATGATAGTAACACTGCCCGCCGTTTTTTTTTTTTCTAACAGTGATGTAGCAGCTTAAATTACTGGAATTGATAAGCGACTTGTTGATAATTATGGTACAATATTAAGAGTGTTATCATGTGGAATGCCAAAAAATGTAAAAACATTCCAGAAGCTGTTGACAATGACAAGAAACATGTATTTAATACATTATGGGTGGTATTAAATGCCTAGTACTGTTCATAAGATTTTAGTGCACGGATGTGATGTCATACAATATTTCAATTTGCCTATAGGTATGAATTTACATACTTAATTCTTTATCTATAGTTCCATTTATATTTTTCATTCCAGGGTGTTTGTCTGAAGAAGCTTTGGAAGCCAATCACAAAAATGTGAGAAAAGCACGATTGGGTCATACCAGAAAAACGTCTCTAGCAGATACCAATAAGGATTTAATAACACATTTGTTATTATCTTCAGATCCTCTGTTATCATTAAACGAATGAAACATAAAGCGGATTGTAGGGGAATTGCAAAATATATTTTAAAAGAAAATTTTAACGCTTACATTGAAGAAGATATAAATTCTTCGTTGAGCGAAGACTCAACTACCGATGATATTTGTTTGGAAGTGTAGTTTTTTATCGTTTTAAGTTTTTTATTTAAAAAATTTCCCAAGTTGTGATTATACAAAAGAAATTTTGAAATTCGATTTATATAAAAGTCAGATTTCAATAAAAACTTATTTTCTTAAATATAGTATTTAGTTATTTGTTATTACGTTAAAAATATTTTATTTTTTTGTAAGTAAATTTTTTTATATTTCTTAAAAATATTTTTAGGGATTATAAAGACTTTAAAAAATAGATATACAAAATGACTTTTTAGTTACAAAACCGAATTCAACGAATTTTAGTATACATGTTTTTTATGTTTATTTAAATTAATTTAATAAGTTTAAATGTAATCGGTTAACTTTTACAGATTTTATGTAATTTTTTTAAAAAATGATATATGACAGGTAAGCGAGTCCTTCCTTCGATTGAAAAGAAAATTGGCAGACACGTTAATAACGTTGTTCTAATAACAATTATCAATTTTCGTTAGGTTCTGACCAAATTTGAAGATTTTATTACATTTTTAAACTTCAGGATATATGAGAGGTAGGCGTGTCCTTGCGCCAATTTTCCCAAAATTTCGTTTATCTTCTAATTAACTACAACTAAAATCGAGTACAGAATTTCAGTAAGCTACGATAACTCCTTCTATTTTTGTCCACTCATTATATGGGAAAAAAGAACTGTGCGTCCCATACCAGTCTCGCCTTACTAAAAAAAAAAATTGGTAAGTAACAGACACGCCCATAGTTTAAATGTCATTTGCATCAAGTTTCTTTTTTCGCCTTAATTTCAGCCTGCATGGTTTCCTACATTTCTGGATCTTTTTTAAACCTTTTTTGAATGCACTTCATGCGATGATTTTCAGCTTCGTAACATTCTGATAATTGTTAAATTAAATTTGTCTAAAGTACGTAGTCCTACCTCGAATTGACCATCCCTTTTTACACTGGTAATTTGAAGAATTTGTATTGCTCTTTCATTATCAGCTGACAGTAAAGTTCTGGCTGGGAATTGATTAAAGACCGAAATACGGTTTGACTTTCTCACGCAGTTTTTTACATTTATACCTGTGGGATCACGAGGCACGGATCCAGCTCAAGCTTTTTATGCGGGGGGGGGACTTTTTTGGTTTTTTTTTATACCCTCCGTTTGTAACACGTCGAAATATAGGTCTAATACCCCATAAAGTACATATATTCGTGATCCTTATGCGATTTTAAGTCATTTTAGCGATGTCCGTCCGTCTGTCTGTTTTCTGTCACCACAAAAATTTTTTAACCTTAAAAATTGTTTTCATATCCAAACAAATTTTTCACATCTAATTTTTTTTACATTATTTGTATCAAAGCACTCTGTAGAACAGGGATAATAAAGTTTGTACTTAAGTACCTTTTGAACTATTATAACCTTAAAAGGGCTGTGGTACTCAATTGAATCATTTGGTACTATTCACAAATGTCCCCTTTTTATTATTTTTTATTTATGACAACTTTTGTGATCTAATTTCTTTTAAAGGCTGTTTGATAGAAAATAATTTTTGAGGATGATATAATACCATTTCTAATACCATATGCAAGTTTTTAATTTCTATAATATGGTTGATTTCGTACACATTTACCCATTTGTGGGTTTTAATGTAGTTTCGCACACTACAGGGATAGCCATGGGAATATGGGATTTGCTTTTATTTCAAAATTGTACCAGGCCCAAAAGTTTGTTTCGATATGTACTTAGCTGAAAAAGTATTTTTATTTTTTTATGGCCAGTTTTTACCGGATTCTTTTGGGTTCACTAACTCCCAACGAACACATGGGGTTACGTTTGCTTTTTAAAAAGCTTTGTATTTTTTTTACAATTTACAAGTATGTAATAGGCTTCTTACACTCAGCAACATCTTTCATCTATCATTTATTCAGCTGTCAAAAAAATAAAAGAAAAAGACGCATAATTTTTGTTAAAAAATATTAAAATATAGATTTAGAGAAAGCATAAATCATTGGAGTAGTTGCTGATTTGCAAGAACCCGAATTTTAATGCAGTACATTGAAATATTGAAGATCATTTGTTTTGTTTATTTTCTGCAATGTCAGTTTGCTAGCGATGGCACAATGAAAATCGATTTTTTCCATTTGTTAGTTTGTTTGTGCCACTTAAAAAAATGAAAAATGAAAGATGTAAGATGGAACTAAATGAGAAAGGATCATCTTTTATGCAGATGTAAAAAGATGTAGAATTTTTGGCCTGTATAGTTCTTATGGCAATATGTTAACATCTTTACAAATTGATGAAATATGTAAGATGTAGGTCAGTGGAGAAAGCTTATAAGGTAAATCTGTGTGGAGTCTGAAAGTGCTCCCAGGATTAAATAAAAAGGTCAAAAGACATATATGTATGTTATAATATAAAATTTACCGAAAATATCGATTAAATTTTGAAATATTTTGTTGACATGAGTAATGTATTATCTGTGATTTGGTAAGTGATTGTGTTCTTAGGGCATGATATTAGGGTATCAAATATTCGGCACAGCTGAATTTAGTATTTTTTTACTTACAGAATTTGAAAATCATATTTTTTGTTTAGATGTTTTACAAAGGTTCATTATATTTTAATGACGATCCATGTTATGCTTTATGGACAAACTTTTAAATAACACGAAAAATTTAAAAATTTGCTTTAACAGTTAATTTATAGAAAACAAGTAAAAAAGGCTTAAGTTTGGCTGTGCCGAATGTTTGAATACCCTCCACTAATACTCTAAAAAAAATTCTCTACTGTTTTTGATAAAAATAATGTAAAAAATTTTAGAAGTAAAATTATGGACGTGAAAAAATGTGGAAACAAATTTTGTGGCGGAAGAAAAATTTTGAGGTGAAAAATTTTTTGAGGTGTTTTGTGGTGGAGGTAAAAAATATTTGAGGTGAATATAAGATATTGTTTAATTCTGAGCGACTGGTAAAAAAACAAGAGAAATATTGCCAGTCGCTACTATGAAATTGAACTAAAATACACCAATTTTTATGGAAAATTTAGAGGTACCTTCACATTTTCACTCATAACTTTTTAACCGCTGGACTGATTTTGCTCATTTTCAATAACAAACTTCTCGGGAGGATGTCCATTAATCCAGGTTTCAACAGACAGACCGAAAGGCAGACAGACAGATGGACATCGCTAAATCGACTGTAATTTGCCTCCACAATATATTGGGTGTCAGCACCATGTCCTCGATCTGATATTGACACATTTAATGGATAAGATTTATATGGTAAAACATCATCTCCCAATATTGTATACCAATTTGTTACGGATCTAGTGGAGAATTACGAAACTCTAAAATTTAGCTATAAGCAAAATGAAGTGATTCGTAAATTTCCAAAAATAAAATGGAGAGATGATATGGAATTTTTATATTCACTTTACCACGCCTATCAATATTTTCAGAAAAATTAAATATTTCCATACATAAATTTTTAATCGCTTCCATCAACTAGCAATGCAAGATGAAATTCCAGGGCTATATTAGCTATTTAAGCTTTTATCCTGTTTCCTAACTATCGACAGGAGTTAAAACCTATATACAATTTTGTTTGTGATTCCTGCTTTCAAATTTAGTTTGGTGACCATTATTTCAAAAAGAATGGTTTTGCAGCATTAAGAAAAACTTAATAACTTTCACGAAAGCTAATGAATGTTTCTTAAGACATTGGGTAAGAGAACCGTTTAAAGATCATCAGCGCAGCAACATATGCGCAGAGCGTGCTTTAAAGTGGTGTAGGACATATATCCATTATGTAAAACCATGCGCACATTAAACTTAAAGTTTATATCTTACAATTACTAGTATTTACCGCTTATTTTTACTTTTAAAATATATATGTAAACAAATTAAAGCACTCTAGAAATCGCTAACGGTGCGGACATTTTTTTCACCGAATCAACCTTAAAAACAGTTTTTAATTATCATTATCAACATTTCCCACATGGTACTGGAGTGGTATTTTGCCCTCAAAAAAAGGTATATCCCTAGTATACATACTGCTCAAATAAGGTACTGAATACTAAGTAACCCAACAACTCTTTACACTAACATAATTATCATCATACCAGCAGTGTTGGTCATCCAAAGGAGAAAAAGGGGAAAGTACTTATATAGGAATTTTTTATCATTAACTTTATTTTTTCAAATTTAATAAAACATAAAAAAATATTAAAATATAATAGGACACCGTAGTTTTATTTTCGCAACCAGCTACTTGTTTTCAAATAGCCGAATTCAGCCAATAGCGCAGAAGCAATAGCGGCAAAAGATCTCGTTGATAGCAACTGTTGGCAACGGAAATATATTCCGATTCGCCGTTAAAATCAATAGTTTCAGGGATGCCTCTGGTATCGGATACGTTTCTAGGGAAGATTTACACACCAAATCTGCATCCCAATTTGCTGGGACGAAATCAGTTTCTTGAGTAGAGCACGCCTTTTATTGACTTCAATTTTTTCTGTTGTCGTTTCATTAATTTATCCGTTTCTTTCATTTCTTTAATCCAACAAAAACTTATCTCATCGATTGTAACTTTCTTAGGTTGTAAACACGAACTGAATTCAAATGAAGTGCCTTTACAAGTTACAACGTTGAAAACCTCTCAGATGACTCTTAAAACACTTCAGTTTGTTTTGAAAACCATCATTTCGCTTGCTGTTAGTTACTTCTTAGTTACTTTGGTCTAAATATTGTTGATCTCTTTAAAAAACAATATATATGTATCTGAAAGGTTCAACCATTCCATTATACTTTACTTTCAGATGGCCCTTGAAAAATAAAATAAATTTAATGATGTATCTTATAGTAAGGATAATGTCAGAGTGGCCGATACAAGCGAATTAAAGCTAGAAGCGATTAGATGATACAAACTATTACACAACCTGCTTTATAGCACATACACGCTTCTAGCTTCGCTTTCACTCTGATCTTTTAAGCAAGCACATAAGAAAACTCTAGCAGTGGTTTATAAGGCAGTATTATAGCACTGCTTGTAGCGGCCACTTTGACATTAGCCTTAGTAGCTGCCGATCGTCAAGTTATTTATATGGTCACAATATATTAGAAGTAGTCTCACTACGCCTCATTATTTAAAAATCGCGAAATTTGATATTAGAACTGAAACAATCTCAAATCGCGAGTGAAGTAAAGAAAGTTCTCGGCACAAGTTTAAACTTGATTGAATTTGTAGGGTGATACCTAAATATTTTTTTTTATATTAAGCTCAGGAGTCAAAATGTCACCATCAAAACAAATTTGAAACTTTGAAAATCGGAAGAACCGATCTACCTTTACTTACAAATACATAACTCATTTGTTGGCTTGTGTTTTTCATATTTTATCAAATTAAGAATATAAAAATTTCAAATATTTTTATGACAAATATTTTTGTTTACATTTAAAAAAAAAGCCAATAATGTCCAAGACTTGGCAGCATTTTTACACATTCTAAATTTTTAAGTAATTATATCTATAACTGCTTAGCAAGTCTATATCTACTCAAATCTGTATGGAATATTTATATAAAATTCGAAAAACAAACATTTTATTTTTAAAATTATTTTGGTAATCAATTACGCAAATCAATTACGCAAATTAAGGAAAACCAAAAATAAATTTTTCGGGTACTCTATTGTGTACAAACAATTTCACTGATAGATAGCATCCAGATTTTTGAAACGAAAATCCTTCAATATTTAAACATCTAATGGGTAGCGCGTTGGGCTATTACATAGAAGGCGATGGCTACATTGTTGGTGTATTTTTATAAAATTTTTGTTTGTATTTACAAAAAAGCTGTGTAAAATGTGCTTATTAATACAAAAATAATTTTTTTCTGTGTATAGTACGAGCATTTAATTTATATCTCTTTTCAAATGTTCCGCAAAAAATTGCGTGTCTGTTTTTCAAATACATATGTATATACCAGGTAAAAATAAAAACAAAATCCAAAAATTTAGCATTTTATACTCAATTGGATATTCCGGGTTGAAAATGTAACGCTTCACAAATTGAATGTGAAAATATGCATAGATGTTGTGTAGCTTGTAACTACATACATACATATTTATTTGTATGTAACATAAGAATGTGCATGAAGAAGCGAGTGTGAGTTTGTGATATTTAGCAATCTGTAAAATTGAATTTATGCCGAAATGGTTTCCTAGCCGCAGTTATAATTTTTATAGTAAAAATGAAAAAACCTAATTTGCATATAATCAGGCAGATGTTTCATTTATTTATTTTTCTTTTCATCTACCTTTAAGCAGATAAATAAAAATGTTAAGGTACGGTTAAGTGTTTTTTTTTATTAAAAGGCTGAAGCAATTTTTAATCGAGATAAATACAAATTTATATAAATGTTGCTCATTTACATAAAAACACACGCACGCAAAAAGTATTGATGAATTTAAGTAGTATATGCTCAGTTATTAGATAATTGATTGATAAAATTATTTTACTTTCGGAGAGAAATTATCAAATTATTTAAGCCTTTATGTTTTAAATTAACCCCACTTGTTATATTTGTTGAATCAAATTAACCAATTATTAAGTCTTGCTAACATATCAACAAAAAAAATAAACAAGAGTGGATATTGATGTCAATTTTGTATGATATTATCAATAGTAAAGGTTAAGCTCAGGTTTTATTTTGATAATTTACCCAGTCTTAAAATTATATTTTGATTTACTAACCTCGTGTACAATTTTAAGATTACCCATACAAATGAAACCACGTAAATTGACGAGATTTCTAAGAAATACAACACTGTGTTCCTCTTATTTTGTAAACTTTTCGCATGAAAAAGTGGCAATGCTGGCCAACAGCTGACGAAAATAAACAAAATATATTACAAAATAATGAAATAAAATAATTACACTGTGCTCGAATTGGAGACTTTTTTGGTAACAAGCATTTTTCTAGGATAGCTCTTGTTTTTAAAAATTTTCAGTGTCACGTAGACCAAATAGAAAAAATTGATTTTGCACAGATTCCACAGTGCTTATACGTACATATATATCATGTAACCAGGATCCCATATAACAGAACCATATTCAAGTATAGGACGTACTAATTAATCTGTAAATTCTTTACTCCAACATTTTATAAAACTTAGAACGCCGTACGATTTGTTTACTATCAGCGAGATATGCGGTCAAAATGTCAAACTTTGGTGGAGAATAAATCTAAGATCTAATAAAGTATTGACAGATTAGAGTTGAATATCATCCAGAGAATAGTCAGTATGAAGATTTTTAATTCTAAAAAAGGACATATGCTTGAATTTCCTTATATTAAGCTCCATTAAGTTATACTTGCACCAACTGGAGAAACTTTAATATCAGATTGAACCAAGTGTTGTTCATTGGAATCATTTAAAGACCGGAATATTGTTAGAATAATTGAGTGCTTAATTATAGAGGCAAGATCATTTAAAAAGATTGTGAAAAGTACTGGACCAATATAGCTGCCCAGAAGATACACGATTGTTTTTAGAATTAGCATCTTTAAATCTTACACGTTAAGTTCGATCCGTTAAATAGAATTTCAACCATATCACCAATGAATTACTTAACTTAATACTATGGTTATTTATTAATAAAGGATGATTCACTTTGTTGAAAGCTTTGCTAAAATCGGTGTAAATGGCATACGATTTCTAATACATTTATTTATAATTGTAGTAAGTTCCAAGTGGTAAGTTCCACGTGATAATTACGGTTTACGAAATCCGTGTTGACATGGATATTTAGTAATATAGATGAGACTTGATGTTTTAACACGTCGGTAATAATCTTTTTGAGAAGTTTTTAAACAACACTTAATTTATCTATGCTTCTATAATTAGATACTTCGATTTTACTTTCAGATTTAAACAAAGGGATAATAAATAATTCTTTCCACGGAACAGGTAAATAGCCCATAATCAAGGATTCATTAAATATTTTTGTTAGAGGTATTAACAGAAAATCAGCACAGTGCTTAAGTATATTGCTAGGTATTCCATCCGGGTGAGAAATAAATCAACTCTTTAAATTTGTTATGTTAGTCAAAACTGAATCATTACGTACTCGTAGCAGAGAAATTTTAATATGTGATGATTCTGATACATGAAAAAGATTAGGAGTTGATTTATTATAACTTGTTATAAGTTGTTTCAAAAAATATCAGCAAATAAATTACAAGTCGATGCATCGTCATTTGCTAAAACAAAGCCAAATTAATGATATTTAGTAGGATTTAAGATCATATAATCATTTTCTTTTTATAAATTGTTTTAATGCAAAGAAACGTGAAAATTTTATATAGTAAATTATAGAGAATAAAAATTGGTCGCTACGCAACCATCCTCAGTATCCATGCCTCTTTTAGGTTAATTCTTTGATGATTGCCTATTTTTTATTAACCCAACAAAAACATATATTACCAAGTAATTAAGGGAGTAAGTAACACAAAAAGGGGTTTTACAAGTTACCAGGCTTTTTACTCGCTTAATTACTTTTGTTCGCGATGTCCCAAAATTCATGCGTGGCCATTACCCTCGCGCTTACAATAATAGTGAGAATAATGAGTTACCAGCATAGTTATTCGTAGTGAAGAAATAAGTGGTTACTTACAATAGTAAAGTAAGTAGTTACCCTTAGTAAAATAATAGTGGACCTTACTCAAGTATATTTTTTTACTTAAAGAAATCGATAAGAATAATTTATATTTGAATTTATAGAAATAATATTTAAATATCTACTGTTTGCAGATAATTTTCTAGTTTTTCAAAACAAATTAATCAATAAATATTACAAAAAAACAGAAATACGATTTCGGTACTTATTTCAGTAACTACCAGTAATTCATTATTTTATATTTAAGAGTAATGCATGGTCATTACATGGTAATCTACACAGTATTGACGTGTAGTTATCATGTTTTTGCTGATAAGTACTTGGAAACAAATTAACAAGCCCGAAAACAACACACAATTAGACTAACATCAACGAAATTAAACAATTTAGGAAGCCCAAAAGATCGACGCTTAGAACTTACAAACATATAAAAGGATTTAGGATTTTGTTTTAGTTGGCTTTTCATTCGTATTAAATTCCCAGCTAAAACAGACATTACCAAGTAATTAAGGAAGTTAGTAGCACACAAAGGGTTTCACTAGTTACCAGGCTATTTACTTGCTTAATTACTTTTGTTCGCGATGTCCCAAAATTCATGGGTGGTCATTACCCTTTCGCTTAGAAAAAAAGTGAGAATAATGAATTACCAATATGGTTACTTAAACTGAAGAAATAAGTGGTTACCTAAAATTATAAAGTAAGTACTTATTCTTAACCCTCCGGCGGGTGAGAAGGTCCCTGGGGACATTTTCCATTTTCAAACTGAAATTACTCCTTTATGGTCCATGGGAAGTATACCCGACCCCCACATGAATTCCAAGGAAATTTTATCCAGAATCGTTTAAAAAAAAGCGATCCGACCATTAGTTTAGTTTCTATTGAGATTTAAATGTGTTTAGTACGGGAACGTGTGAAAGGTCCGCTGGGACCTTGTACTGAAATTTCAAGAAATCGTTAATAAATGCACTGTCTTTTGGCTTGTTTTATTGTTTGAACACATCACAAACGTGTTCCTTGAATTTTAGTTACTTTTTGGATTATTTTATTGTGCCTTTCCTTGAAACAAAATAAACTTTCCGTCCCTTTTTGAATTTTTATTACCGTCCGTTTTGAGTTGTTTGAATTTACCCTTACTTTTTACGCGTACTCTTACCTACTCTTACTCTCACATAGACGCAGATGTACAAGCTTGGAGTCAGTTAGACGTATAAAAGGGTATAAAAGCGGCTCTAGTTTCGTAAACCAAATCAGTGAAAGTTGAGACAGTGAACATCGAGTGCGAAATTTTATTTTGAATTTTATAAAGAGAAATAAAAGCACAATACAATGGCAAAATTTTGTGCAGAGCATTCAACACTTATGCATCGATGCTACACCTGCACAGAAAATATGTTGGACGAAGGACAATCTACACAACAATAGTTTTTTAGGCTTAGGCTGTTATATATAAAAATTTTTTTTTCTAACATTCATTATACATGTATAATTAGTAAATAATAATAAATCAAAACAAACAAATGTAAAAAAATGCGTTTTCATATAAAATTCCATACAAATAGAAATAGGTCCCTGTGGACCTTGTACTTCGTATAAAGAGCAACGGATGACTCAACCGTCGGAGGGTTAATAAAACAATAGTGTACCTTAACCAAGTAAAATTTTCTTACTTAAGGAAATCGACAAGAATAATTTGTATTTAAATTATAAAAAATCTTTGAAATATCTACTTTTTGAAGTCATAATTCAATGCTATTTCTCATACAAAGGCTTTAAAATTTTTAATTAATTAATCTTACAGCAGATAATTTTCTATTTTGTTGTAGTTTTTCAAAACAAATTAATAACTATAATGGTAAATAAAAATACTAACAGTAAATCATTATTTTGCGTACTTCATTTACCCATTATTAGTATGTCATTTTTTTGTTGTTTAAAGTAATAAAAAAAGTAACTACCTATTATTACATGGCAATCTATACAGTAACGACCTGTCATTACCATGGTTTTGCTGGGTATTCATTGTGTCTTTTTATTTAAAGTATTATCCGATCTTGCAATATAATAGTTATAAAAGTCTACGAAAGATCCGGTATTCTTGAATTTTTAAACATTTTACTTCTGTTTTTTGATTTGCAAGAGTTGACTAAATTATAAATAAATGTTATCATATCATCAAAGTCATTAACATCATTCCAGCAAATAGATGATGAAATACTATTTAGTTTCAAATTGTCAGTATTTAAAAAAATAGTATACTTTTGTATTATTAGCAGGTTTATTTATATTTGATAGAAAAGACATTTTTAACTTTATTGTTGGATGATGACGATCTTCTGGAAAAGAAATGGGAGGAGAAGAGCACACCGAAAACCATAACAATTGAATATGTTATTAACTTGAGATAAGCCATAACATAATTAATTAATCCATCCGTTAACAACAGGAATTAAATCGTTAGAATCAGCAGATTGATTTCATGAATTTAAGTTAGGTTTATTTAAAAATAATCTCTTTCAAGTAAACATAGACATTGTTAAATACACATTAAAAATAATCCTATCATAGGTAAAAAAAACTATTTATGTTTAATTATTTTAATGATTTATTTTTAATTATAGGATAAAAAAATGTACATTATATATTTTTAAGTCAAAAATAAATTTAAAAATTGATAAATTAATGTGTAATTTACACTATTATTGCAAAATTAGAACATAAATAACCTTGCTGTTCGTTTTCAAGTAGCTGTTTAGTTTCATCATCTAAATGAATTGATGTCGATTTCCACTTTTGTGGGATGTTGGAAAAAATATGGATCTTATGTGCAAAGAAAAATAGTGAGAAGATATTCGTAGTATAATATCTACAAAATTTTCTTGTGTTGTGCTCTAATTTCGTTTTTCTTGTGATTCTTATGATAGATCTGCGATTTGTAGCATTGCACTATGGGTAATTTATATCAATTTTTTGGCCAAAACTAATAACTGCCAGTCTGGAAAGTTTTTCGAACTGCAAAAAAAAGACGTTTTGGAGTAAGAGGGCCCTTATTTAATAATTTGGGAAGATCTAAAAAAAATATCAACCCTACACTCAAAAAAATTAGTTAGTAAAAAAGATAGTTAACTAACTGCAGTGTTTCCATCATTCTTTCTGCCAAATCCTCCCGTTTTTGGCTTGTTTACGTGAAGAGACATTTTTCTCAAAACAAATTCTGAATTTTCCTTTTTTTCCAATACGACCTTTCTCTTCTTTTCTAACTTGCCACTTCTTTATTTCGCACTTGTAGCCTGCGTGCAATATGAACTCAAAAACACGAATCCAACAATGCAAAGGACTTAATCCGTATTTTAGGTTACCTTCTTTCGCATAAAATGTTTCACTCGCAAAGTTTGTGATTTTCATAAAGTCCTTTGGATTTTCTCCACATATAGTTTGACTTGATTTAGTGTTGGTCGTAAATCTGACTGGATTCTTCGTCGCACTCTGATATTTTCCTCAATTTAGAGGGCCTTGTTGGGCTAGCTAGAGTTTTTTGAGAACCAATGTTAGGTCTAGCTGCTTTTGCTTTCGAGCAGATTTTGTTGCTGCGCGAACACACAGCTCCCTTTCATGTTGTACTGATTTTGAGAGTTCATCAGCATCCCTTCTTTTCGAACGTTCGCTTTTCTTTCCAATTTTTGTTTTTTTGGCATTTAACCATTCTGAATTTTTCGTCTCAAACAACACGTTTTCTTTGTGAATTTTGCCATTTCTGAGACAAATAACGACAAAAATTTGTGATCTTTCGTTTTTCCTAAGTATATACTTCAAAACAGCAGTTTATTTCTCTCCTTTTTTTCTTTCTTAGAACCAAACCTCAGCAAGTTCGCTATGAGCCAAGTAGGGGTTGCCTACAAAAAATGGCATATATAAAAAAACGCAAAATACTTAACAAAACTTTATTAATTCCAGCATTAAAAAATATTAAGCTTTTTTTAAAAGCTTATCCAAAGTTGGATAAGAATTTTTATTTTTTTGAAAATTGAGGTTAGGCCGGAAGAATGAATTTTTTTACCAATAAATAATTTTATTTCTAAAATGATTATTTATTTATTTACCACTTACCATTACTATTGTTTTGCATATCAAACTTTATTTTTCAAGCGTTTTTTATTAGGAAATATTGCCTTGTAAAGTCATTAAAAAATCACATGAAGCACGTTAAACTTAAATTGTTGTTTTTAAACAATGACTTTGAGAGTCAGCTGATTAGCAGTTTTTGGTTTTTTACAAAAACAAAATTTACTTCTAAATGCTTTGAAGTATTCTTAATTAAGCTGCGACAACAAAAGCTTGATTTTCAAATGTGTGAAATTTGAATTTTGGCCAAAAAAATTTATCAAATTACCCATAGTGCATTGTGTTGAATAACACGGTGTTACAATACAGAAGTTGTTCTACCAGTCATTCTTTGGAACTGAAAATACCTATTAATTATAATGGTAGTTTTCTACCACGCTCTTATTAATAGGGATAAGAAAATTTGAAAACTCCGATTCCAATAGTGGCATGTGTCTTCTAATATCGCGGGGTTTATTTCATAATATTACCTCTAAAGTTTTGTTATATCTGCAAAATACTTTTATAAATCGGTGTTTCGGTAGGTTAGCGTTGTTATAACGCTAGTTTGAGATATTTCAAAGTTAAACCGGTAAAATAGCGCAATAAACCCGGTTATACAAAAAGACAAAAGTACAAAAGACACATTAAATCGCTATTTTAATATCGAGTTAACCACCGTTATTATGAAAAGGTATTGAATGACAACCATGATAAAACTCGGAAAACTAATGTTTATTTATTTATAAAGCGCTTTCAACCTCCATGTGTATATTTGCCAAAATAAAGCAAATTAATTATTTTTAGCTAGGTTGATAAAAGATTCGGCATAAGGGTTTATTTCCACTAACCATATTTAACAACATATCATTAAGACTCCTCATATTTCTTCCAAAAAAAAAACTTCAAGATTCTAAGCCATGATATTTTAAAGTCTCAGGATGCTTTGAATTATACTGAACAAACACTTTATAAACCAATGCCATAGATTTAACATTATATTGCAGCTCTGTGTTTTTTCTAATGAAATTAATTAATTTTCATCATTTTTCGAATAATGTCTTATCCGGTTAACCGGCAGCGTCGAATAATTGTAAACACTAATGCTAATAATAATTATTTTGTATGTTTGTTCTTTGCATTATATTTAAGCGGGGTTTACATTATACCACAAGGATAGGATCTGTCAAAAACGAATCAAATAGCAAAAAATCTATGGTGTAAGCTTATTTTGTCTGATACATATTGAAACCCCGATTACAAATCAGTGTTGCATTGTCTTACAAACAAATAAAACACAAACAAAACAGTCGTGAAGTAAATTAACGGTAAAAAAATAATTATGCAACAACAAAAAACAGATGTTTTCATTTAATTGCATAATATTTGCATCTGAAGTGAAAACGCACAGCGGTTTACCAAAGAAATTTTTTTGACAAGCGCATCATTTCATATGATTTTTATTTTGATTTTCTTTTGGTAAAATCAGATAATGTAAGCTCCGCTTTATTATAACGCTGCAACATTATTTTTCAATGCAACATTATTTTTTCAAATCATAAATTTTTAATTTCATATTTCATTATTTTTATATTATTTCTATTTCATAAATTTTCTTAAAATAATGAAAGTCTTTCGTAAATTTACATTTATAAGAATATTAGTGAATTTAATAAAATGTAACAAATAAGAAAATTATCATGTAAAGCACATGTAATGAAGCAACAAGACTAACCACGCTAAATTATTTTCTACAATTACAACACTTTTTAAGTTGAAAATAATTTATATCAAATTAACTTCACTTCCCTGTTTACAAACTTTTGAGTGAACTAACAAATTGAACAAAAATTTGTCTGTAAAAACAATTAAATTTATAAATAGAAAACAGCAAGATTTTTCATTACAAAATTAATTTCGTACTAAAAAGTAGTCAAAAAAATTGTAGTGGGATATAAAACATTATACGAATATAAAACATTATACGAATATACTTTTCAATTTGAGTGTACTACATAATATAATTTCCTGCAAGCATTGCGATACGAAATTTTTTCGAAATCGTATTGCCTGGAAGAAAAAACCTATTGCGGCAATAATAATTTTCTTCCGAAAAATACGAAAGCAAAACTTTTGGAAGATAAATCAGCGACATTGCCAATAATTATTTGGGGAAAACTAGAAGATATCGCTAAGTAATCATTTGAGAGGCAAAAAGAAGATATCGCTATTTTTTTACCCTGAAGTAAAAAAACGGTTTTTTGCTTAATAAAAAAAAATAATATCAAAATGACGAAAAAGTTAATTAAAATTTTCGGTTTTTATATATCGCCAAATTTTCTTTAAACTTATAAAAAGAAAATATAGACAAATTATAGCTTTGATGGTTTTCTTCCAAATGATAAACGCAAGATATTGCTTTTTTTTTCTTCTGTGAAAGATATCTTCCATATGTTTGCAGGGTTCAATTCAAACGAACTTTATTTGTAATTTAAATATACAAATCTTACATGAATACATCATTTTCTAAGTGATCATTGCTTATAAACAACTCAGCTTGGGTTCAACCCAAAAATGACAGACAGTGTGGTCGTGGTCAATGGGCACGTACTGGACACAAGCGTAACCTTTAACATCCAGATGATAAGCTGTACAACTTTTTTATTGTCATTTATTTTGTGACAACGTTGGTAACCAGATTTTTAGCTTATACACAAGGGTTTGTATGGAACTATTTCAAATTTAAATAATTTTCTGTTTATTTACCTTTCCACCACCACTAATACAATATACCTAAATGTAATTCCTTGACAGCCATGCCACAAAAAATTTTAGCTCATATCCCAATTTTGCAAACTTAAATCCCCAAAATAAATTTTGAATCTCCAAATTTATCCCTAACTCAGTTTTAAATCTAATTCTAGATCCCTATTTCTTAAATTATTTTGGTTATTTTACCCAATGAAAATTGTTCATTTCGCTTATATATACCTATATTTATTAAACTAGTTCGTTCTTCCAATTTCCTTTAACCGTTCTAATGATTATATTTTTCCATAATTTTTCTTACAATTCTAAGTCAAATCCAGTAATTTTACGAAACAAAACTATTGAACTGAAATAAACCAGTTCAATAATATGGAGTGTTTTTTTAGAGGGTGAGAACTTTTAGTTAAAATAAAACACATAGACTTACGTAGTGATTAATTATTATTATTTGGCATTTAGTTTTAAAAAAAGAAATATGGACACAACCACGTTTTTGAAGCGCATTCAATAGGACCAATTTTCAATTTTTTATTCGGCTAAAAGTTACAACCAAAAATTTATTTTTTCCATCATGATAAAATAACCTTTCCCTAATGATTTTCCAGATATTAAAAAATTCCCTTTATAAGAAATGACTTACATTTGACAGTTTATACGTATTGCTAATGTAGGACAATAGAAAAAATTACGCCATTTACAGTCTTAAAGATATAAAAACTTTCACCACTTTTGCTCATAAATTGGTCCATACAAGAGAATAAATTTTAATTATGAGACTTTTATTTGAAATTGTTAAACTATTCACCTATATCTTTATGATTTTTAAAATTTTTGTCAAAAATAAGACTACTCAGGCAGCAAAATACGATCGATGCTGGCGAAGTAGCGGTGACGGTCGGTTATGCCTTGGTAGAACGTGGCATTAACAAACTTGACAGTATTGTCCTGTTACTCCATTGATAATAGTGGAACTGGAGTTTGTATGTAAAAAAAATTAAAATTACAATTTTTATGAAAAATAAAATTTGTATAAGTTTTAACGCTGAGTTTTAGAGTGTGTTATCTCTTTGCTAACCCAAAATAACCAAAAAATTAACTGTCGTTTTGTATGCAACTTTTTGGCATTTATTTTTAATCAATAGTTAACTCGAGTTTCAGCTTTTCAGTATGAAATAAAGCAATGTGTTATAAATTCTAATATTTTTATAAATTTGAAATCTTAATGTTTTAATTTTATCCGAATAATTGTTAGCGATGTCTTCAAACATTTACACAGTTTTAATTAAAAATTATGTTGTTCTAAAAAAAAGATACAATTACGAGCAAATAAATAGGTTCACTTACTAATAATTTACAAATACATTGTCAGAATAAATAATACAAAGAGAATAAAAAAAGACAATAACGTTTAATAATAGGGAAGATTCCAGCTGTAGTAATACATAATAATAATTGTATAATTATGTAATAGTAAGAAACATCAAAATCTTTAAATTCCATTATATATTTCTCGAGGAAAAACATAGGTAAATTTAAACAAAAAGTGTTAATTTAAAAAATTTTTTATATGTAAAAGGTCAAAGTTTATTAAATATAATACAAAAAATAGTAATCTTTGAAATTAAAACTGAATTTTTACGAAAATACCACAAAAAGTATAAGTCGATCAAAGCATTGTAGTGAATAGAAAAAAAGCTGATTAAAGAACTCCACAATGGTAATAGCCAACGCAGAATTGCGCAAGATGTGTTTAAAAATATTCTCCTACCTCCAAAATTGAAATTAAAAAGAGGCAAACACCGAAAATTTACCAAAAAGGACGATTATCGCATAAAAGTATTGTCAACAAGAAATCCTTTTATGTCTGCAGTGCATACGTGTTAGAGCTACCATTCTCAGAATTGACAATTATACGATATTTGCGCGAAAAAAATTATTTGGAAGATGGGCCTAGAAGGTCTCAATGCTGAACAACAGACAGAGAAAAAAAAATTAATTTTGCAAAAGAGCTCGTAGAATAGGTCAGACCAGGAGGTGTTAAAAAAGGGCAAAACGTCCTTTGGTCCGTCGAGTATAACTTAATTTTTGTCGGATCTGATGGAAGAACATGGGTAAGTCGCCCAAAAAAGAAGGCATAAGATACAAAGTACACCACAAAGACCAAAAAACATGCTGTTGGAAAAATAATCATATGGGGCTGTTTTTCCCCGTGTGGCGTTGGTCCAACATTTTGGATCAAGGGAAATATGAATAGCTATCTCTATTTCCATATCCTTAAAGCTATTATGCTACCATGCGCCGATTGGGAAATGTCTCTGAATTGGCAGAATCAACAGGATAATGACAATAAGCACACTTCTAAGATAATAAAGGAGATGATGTTAACTTGATGGAGAGGAATTCTAAATCATCGAATTTTAATCCAATTGAGAACCTTTGGAGAAATGTTAAGGACAAAATCGCGCACTTGTTGACTTTGTGCCTCGTATATACTCTGCGGTTATAAAAACAATGGGTTTTCAACAAAATATTAGTAGATACGCCCTCTTTGTAAGTTTTTTTTATTAAATATTAATGAAATATTAATAAAATTTTTATGTTTTTTGGTATTTCTATCTTTTTCTTAACTAAATGTTAATACTTATTATGTAAAGGGTGGTTAAATTTTAAGGGCCGATGTTGAATGTGAACCACACCTAAACGTCAAGTTTTTTTCTGCATTTTATTTGACATTTCTTAATTTCAGACTAACTCAATTTGAAACATAGAAAAATACACAATCGAGCAACGCGTTAAAGTTATTCAGGCTTATTATGAAAATCGGATGGAGGTGTGCCGCCGAGGTCGCGTCGGCTATTTGGCCAATAATTTATTCCATACATAATTGAACCATACCATATTATCATAATGAAAAGAAATGACAATAATTTCCTAAATAATTTGTGTTTTATTTAAAATCAACATCGTCCCTTAAAATTTAACCACCCTTTATTATAAAAGTTTATCATATAGCATATTAATAAACGTTATTATCTTTTTTCTAGTCCTTGTTTAATTTTTTTGTGAATGAATTTATACGTGCTTACTAAGTGAACCTATTTATTTGCTCCTGACTGTATATGTAAATGTGACTATAAGATTTTTATTAAAAATTGCGATACCAAAAGCAAACAAATCACCGTCCTTTTAAACGGGCACAGTCCACTAATTGGCTAAAATTTACTAATTCGATCGGACTGGTATTTGTCTTAAATTTATTTATTTCCTTTTCTATGCAACAAAATAAAAATCTTACAATTAGAGCATAGAAATATATATTTGTATATATTCATAAGTTTGGTTTTCAATACGCCAAGTCAAAAAAAACAATTTGAAGAAAAATCACACAAAATAAGAAACAATTAATACAAGATTATTTTAAGAAAAAAAAAGAAATAAAAGATAAATGAAAAAAAAATTAATTACGTTGTGAATATTGCAAGTCAAAGGTAAAAATCATTAATCATTACAAGCATAGCCCCGATAGGCTAGTTGGTAGCGTGCTAGCTTATCAGTGCGGGGGTCGTGGGTTCGATTCCCACCAGAGGCTCTGGTCTGTTTTCGCTACAACGAGTCGATAGCTTTCGTTGCTAGTGCTAGGTCAGGGTATTAAGATATAATTTGTAATTATATGTTTAATAAAATTAATAATAATAATAATAATATTTGTTAAGATCTTTTTTAAACTTTACTGCATTACCATTACCCTGAAGTTTAAGTGGTAGTTTATTCCAAAGAAGAGTTTCGGCGACAAAGAATTTCCATGTTGACAAAGGGTTACTTAATTTAAAGGACTTCATTAACTTTCCTCTCTCAGATCTTGCAAACTCAAGACGTTCATATAAATTATTTGGTTCACGATCATATACAATTTTATGGATACATGTTAAACATCTGATTTTTTATGAGTTTATCAAACGTGCTTCCGTGTAGTTTAGTGACATACAATGATAGATCAACATATATACTCAAGCCAAACACATATCTTATAATAGTGTTATAAGCAACATTCAATTTACGCTTACTAATAGAGCCACCATTTCCAAAACTTTCACATCCATAGAGTTGTCAGGGCATGAGATAAGAATTTGCAATGAGTTTCCTAGTTGTTATGGGTGTAAGGGGCTATGTTACCAGAAGGCTACCTAGCATAGCATAACATAGTTCTTCCCAACAATGCTGTTAACATGATTTTGCCAAGTAAGAGCTCATAAAAATAATTCCCAGGATTTTAACTGATGAGAAAAGCTCAATTTTCTCACCATTCAGCTTTATTTCCAATTCACGTGTGAGTTTTAGAGTTTTCCTTCAAATTATTAAACATTTGGATTTTTTCGGATTGAAACAAAGACCATAAGCTGAAGCCCATTGTTGTGTCCTGGTTAAGTCCATATTAAGTTTACGTAGGGATTCATTAAGCTTACTTATTGTTGAACATATTTCTTATCTTTTCACACAAAATATGGTGGTCTACCTTATCAAAGGGCTTAGAGTGATCAAGTAAAATAAGGAAAGTAATTTCGTCTGCATCAAAATTGTATCTCAGGCCCCAGAAACATTCAGTTGGGCGGAAACGCAGCTATGTTTAGGCTGAAATCTAGATTGCTTGTCTGTAAGAATGTTATGTCTTTTTATGAAACTGTTCATCTGATGATGCATGTGGCAAAATTGCTATGGGTCTAAACTCAGAATATTTTTGCATGCTTCCAGCTAACGGTAAATGAACAGGTTATTATAACAGTATTAAGAATATCTGTTATATAAGGAAATAGTTTAGGCAATAAAATTTTAAAGAATTTTGGATGAACCTTTTCAGAACCAACAGCTTGGGTTTTATACTTAAGCAACACTTAGACACATCAACTTGGCTCACACATTCAAATTGAAACTGCGAAATGTTCAGTAGTTTACTATTGTTGTCGGTGATGTTGTTTAAAATATTAAATTTGTAAAAACTTGGATTAGATGGAACCATACGTAAGCTTACGAAAGTTTCATTGATTTCATTTTTGTTAATCGAATTAATAACTTTGTTAACGGTTTTTCCAACTCCAATTTCCTTAATAGTCCGCCATTTTTGCTTAGTATTGACCGCATTTCAAATTCTGTTAGTGTGATATTCGGGTTTGCTTTTCCTTATCAAATTATTAACATAACGTCTAACCTTGCGGTATTCATCACTTAACACCGTGGCTTTGAAGCGCTTCCAACGCGAGAAGGCCAAATCCCCTCTCTCAATTAGAGCTTTGATTTCAGTCGTGAACAATGTTTAGTTCTTTCTGGTATTTTTAGGTTATAGAGTTGTGTAATGCTGGTATTAATAAAGGATAATTTAGAATCAACCGAGGTCATTGAGTACACAACATCCCAAAAATTCATAATTTAACAGTTCCAGATTGGTATTCTTAAAATCTCTGTATGTTTAAGTTTCCACTTCATCTTTCATGTTGAAATTATATGCAAGAAATATAAGATCGTGTGTAGAGAAGCCAGGCTCAGATATTTGATCATATAGTTGTACACGGGAAATACTTCCGACGAAGAATACATCAATGAGGGAACTGTTTGTAGATGTAAAATGTGTTAGGTGTTCAGTGTTGGTAGGTGTTAGCCCTAACTCCATCATATTATATATTAAATGATATCATTGCATGGCATTGTTAGGGAAGCTAATTTAGTAAAGAATTCACTCAATTCGTCCATTTAAGCTATTTTTAACCTTTAAATTTAAAATTTCCTATTAATTTTATTAAAAACAATCAGGTAAAAATATTATATAGTGAGTGCGATTAACCATTAACCGGATCCATTTTTACCGTAACCACGTTTAAAAAAAAAATGCAAACTCTAGTTGGAATGAACTTACCAACGCACTATGGGGAATTTTTTAGGAAATAATAATAAATAATTTTCTATGATGCCATTATAAAGTTACCACTTTTGAATATGACAATATTTAAATAAATTTTATAGATTGTACTAATTTTCTAGTGCCAATAATTCGATAATAGGATTGTTTTTTAGTTCCTCTATACAATATTTTAGCTTTATTAGTTGTTTATAGATAATTGTGAAGAAAATAACGTCCTATGAAATAAATTTCAATGGTTTTAATTATAATTATTTTAGACTGGTATTACATGAATTTCCAATTTGAAATGCATTTATTAAAAATAGTGTAACTTTAAATTTTGAATGAATTGACATTTTTTGTAAATATGATACGGGTCTAAATTTATTTTGTTTGTACCGATTAAACAAATTTAGTGCAATAAGTTTGCCGTTCGCTTAACTCGAAATTTGTTATACTGAGTATTTGTTAAACTGGAATTTAAATATATTAATGTTAGCTACAATTTTTGGATCCTGAGATTTAATTGTTTTTATATTTTATTTAAAAAAACAAATTATCCTAAAAATGCTCCAAAATCGGTACAAAATTTGACCAAACTGGTTCTGTCGCCACACTGCACTTGAAATCCCCAATTCGGGGTCCAATTTTCTTATCCGGCAATACCGTTCCTTAACTAAAAAGATTTAAAAGATTGAAGACATTTTCTCAATACACTCTAAAAAATACTATAAAATAGTATGTTGCTTCGAAAAATATTGGATATATAACTTCATATTTTATTGCAATAGATCATGTTATAAATTGAAAACAAACTTTAAAACAAACATTTTTATCAGTGAACTTTTTTAAATTAGTATAAAATTCGCACCCTTATTTTGTTGTACGTATATATGTATATTAAGGCTACAGCTATTTGTATGGGAAAGCATTTTTTGTACAATTCCATAGAATTAAAGTTTGGTTCATATCGATATTAACTCGCGGTGCACCCCTATCGAAAATTCGGAATTTTCGATCAAAACAAAATAAAAATTAATAATGCTAATATAGAAAACTTTTATTTTTCTTCTAACCGCAACCTAAAAACTGAATTAAAAAAAATAGTTTTGGAATTTTTAATTAAAACTCATTATTTCTAACTATCATAAACGAAAAAAAAATCGTTAATAAAATCTTTGTCTGTACATGTATAACGATAAAGTAATCATAAAATAATTTACTTAAAATTTTGCTTCATCAAAAAAAAAACAAATTGCCAGTGAAGTCAATACAACTCTGAATTTGACAATAAATCGTTATTGTGATTGGCAACGCTAGTATTTTGACAATTGTTTAACGTTTAATAAAAGCTCAAAAATTTGTATATGTGCACGATACATTTATATGTGTAATAGTGTTATGATAATAAATTTTTTTATGTTTTTGATATAACACATTAAATCGATGTTTGAGGCTTTTTCGTTGTAACAAAATTTAATTTTTAATGCTGGATGCATAATAGGCTAATAAGATCCATTTTCATTAAAAGTTTTTATATTATATATTCATATTTATTTGTAGACTTAATAAGCTGTTTTTTGTAGTCAAATCGAAATCCCGAAATATATAATGTAGACGATATAGATTTCGATATAAATTTCAAATTGAAATCTACTAAAAATGTTCTAATGTAAATTCGCTATAATGTAAATGCGAAAAATCTGAGAACACGAAGACCAATCCTTTGTTTTTCTCAAAAATCTGACACTTCTGTTAGTTATGCTGCTACTGGTAATTCCGCCTAAAGAATTGATATCCCAGTTAATAATTAAAAGTGAATTAAAGCGAAGTCAAAAGAAAAGCGTAAAAGTGTTATTTTAGGAGACAACAATAATAAAGATGGGTTCATTTATCTTAATTTAAGCCTAGTGTTATTGAGAATCAAGTAGTGGATCAAGTGCTAAAATAAGATAAAATCATATAAACTGCTTCAAGTTGGTTAAAAAAGATGCTGACTTGAATGAAATAAAACAAATTCTCTATAAAATTTACATTCCTGCCGAATTCTAAAATGAGCTTTTTAAAACTATCTTTGTGGCCAGATATTGTTAGAATACGGCCTTCCAGTTTTTAATAATATTCATAATTATTATTAATACAAACATAATATATTCTGTCTTATGCCCGTAATTTCAAGCAATGAAACACCTACCAGTGCTTATAAAGGGTGTCCCAAGAAAAACGCAATTTTTTAATCTGGCAACATTCGAAGTGTCATTGTTTGACATTTAAACAATTGTTATTGTTTGCTAGTAGAAGGTACGAGGTTAGTAAAAATGGAGCGCTACACGAATGAACAACGCATTCTGATTGTGAAATTGTTTTACCAAAATGGTGAAAGTTTTGCGGCTACAGTTCGCAAATTGCGATCAATTTGGGGTCACAATAATGCTCCAAAAGAGTCAACTGTAAAGAGATTAATGGATAAATTTGCCGAAACTGGGTCTGTTTGTGATGTAAAGACAACAACGCGCCATCGACCAGGTTGATCGACCGAAAATGTCGCAGCTGTACGTGATGATGTCGCTCAAACTCCATCCACCTCAATTCGACACCGAGCTCAGCAAATTGGTGTCTCCAAATCCACTTTGCAGCGAATTTTGACGAAAGATTTGCATCTTCATGCATACAAAGTTCAATTGACTCAGGAACTGAAGCCAGCTGACCATGGACAGCGAAGGGAGTTCGTTAATTGGGTATTGGAGAGACAACATGTAAATGCTGATTTTGCCGATAAAATCATCTTCAGTGACGAGGCCCATTTTCATCTTGATGGCAGAATTGTCGCATTTGGGGTGAGGAAAATCCTCGAGTGATACACGAGAAGCAAATGCATCCTCAACGTGTCACTGTGTGGTGTGGTTTTTGGGCTGGAGGAATCATTGGACCTTTTTTTATGAAAATGAGGCAGGTCAAGCGCAAACAGTCAATGGTGTTCGGTATCGTGAAATGATAACCAGTTTTTTCTTGCCTAGAATTGAAAAAATGAATGTGGAGGGCATGTGGTTCCAACAAGACGGCGCCACATGTCATACAGCCAGAGAAACAATTCAATTGCTGCATCAGTCATTTCCCGGTCGTGTTATTTCGCGTTTTGGAGATCAGAATTGGCCGCCTAGATCGTGCGATTTAACACCATTAGATTTTTTTTCTTTGGGGTTTTTTGAAGTCGATAATTTACGCGAATAAGCCGACGACGACTCAAGCCTTAAAAGAGGAAATCGGACGCTGCATTAATGAAATACAGCAGCATTCATGCAAAACGGTCATTGAAAAAATCGCGTGCATGCCAGCAAAGCCGCGGCGGCCATCTGCACGATATATTGTTCCATACATAACCTCATTCTGTCTACTTTACGATATAATAAAGTTTCACGATTTTTTTTAAATATCTGTGTTTTATTTAAAATTTAAAAATTGCGTTCTTCTTGGGACACCCTTTATATCTATTGGTTTTTGCACGTTTACACGGTAGATATCTACGCTCATATATTGCTTAAAACTATGGGCATTAGTCTGTAAGGTATTTATGTTCCAAAGACTTAATAAATGCAAAAAAATATAGAAACATAATAAAGGCCTTCGGTTAATATTTTAACAAAAATTTAAAGAAAACTCTGAATTTAAAAATTGTGGTTATTTAAAAAAAAACAAATGGCAAATAAAGTAACACACATAAGTATATATGTAAATTTTAGTTCCGTATAGATTTCGTTTCTTTTTAGATAAACAAGTCGTAATATTGGCACACCAAAATGAATATGAAAAAGAAAATTTAAATCGCACGTAGAGATTTTGAAATATCAAAAAAAAAATTGCCTCAAAATCGTTGGTAACTATAATCAAGATAGAAATATGCTCAAATTAAAAATATCTTAAAAACTCCGCTTAAACATTCAGGAAAAAATTTATTTGTTTAGCAAATCCACAATATCGATGGGAATGTGCTGTCTAAAGCTTTTAGCACAGACATTTTGGACCCAAGTTCTGCCCGAATATCTTCGAATATTTAGGAAATAAAAAATGCTGTCACCTTAATGTATATTAAACTTAATTTTATAGTGTCATTCCTATATACTAAATAGCATAACTCACATGCACACATACATCTTACAATTCATTCGTACATACAAACTTATATAAAGGTAAAATGACGACTAGTGATGGACAAGGGTCATTTGGTGGTTAAAAATATTTTAAAGAGGGTCGAAAACTCACTTTTAAATAAAAATAATATCACGCCCAATACTTCAATTTTAATTTCTTGTTACTTTTTTATGTTTGAATTCATACATAGCTGTTATATAAAATTAGATTTACATAAATATGTAAAGTTATGAGTGAAAATGTGAAGGTACCTCTAAATATTCCTTACAAATTGGTTTATTTTAGTACAATTTCATAGTAGCGACTGGAAAATAAAATATTTTCTTTTTGGTTTTGGTTTTTAACCAACCCCCTAGAATTGAACAATAGTTTGTATTCAACAATTGAACAATATTTTGTATTCACCACAAAATTTATTTTCATATCCAAAAAAGTTTTTCAGCTCAAACAATTTTTTTCACCTCTATAATTTCACTGCTAAAGTTTTTTTTTTTTATCAAAAACAGTGGAAACATTTTTTTTAGGACATTGGTGGAGATTCGGCATAGCCAAATTTAATGCTGTTTTACTTGTTTTTGTTGTTGTTGTAGTTTCATATGAAAAACAAAAACCACAAACAACAACAAATAGCGACAAAATTTTA
The DNA here is from genome assembly GCA_949748255.1 of Eustalomyia histrio. Lineage (NCBI taxonomy): Eukaryota > Metazoa > Arthropoda > Insecta > Diptera > Anthomyiidae > Eustalomyia > Eustalomyia histrio. The sequence continues at coordinate 109,391,227 of OX456525.1, read as the reverse complement.
CAAATAAATGTGGTGTTAATATCGGTAATAGCGGTTTTATCCCATTTCGATTTGGAAAGTTCGATTTTGTATCACTGTAATATTTGTTCCGTTCGTTTACTGCATAATATGTTCAAGCTTTTACTGCATGGCGTTCGTTTACACAAATACTCGGTAAACAGAAGGAAGAAAGAGGGAATAAAGTGACAGTTGAGAGTTTCCAAATTTTTGTCAGCAAAAAATTTTCAAGCAGAAAAAACATATGATTGAAGAACATTTGATAATTTTTTTTAAATACAAATAAAAATGTTTTACTACTACACTTTTGTACGCAAATGCAAAGCAATAAATATTCTAAAATTTTTCTGCTTAATATTTTACATCAAGAATCCTCTTTTACCATATTGACCAGTTATAAATTGTTTTTGCATATGGTTTTACAATCAGTTTTTAACAAAATTGTAAATTATTGCAAATTTTCCGTTCCCTTATTTTTTCCAATTTTTTCCAATATTTTTTTTTTTTTTTTTTTTTTTGAGAGTAAATTTGACTGATAAAAGTTAAGGAATGGACCTTTTTTACATTTTTGCTCATAACTTTTTTATTAATTATTTTAATAAAATGATGTATAGCCTATGATTATCTTGTACGGTTCTAAATATCGCTACCAACATTTTTAAAATCAGATGAGTAGTTACGGAGATTACATCTTACAAACAAACATTATACATTACTTTGTAATGAGTACTCCTTACATTCAGCATTATTTTCAAAATAAAAGTAATATATTACCTACAATATATTACTTATTTTATTATTTTAAATTAAATAACATCAAGTCATTGTTAATAGTTTAAATAACTTAATTTTTTAATGTGTATTTTATTAATTTATGTTTATTTTAAATTTAACATTTCAAATAATACGCTAGTGAACAGGAAAAAGCCTACAACTTAGTTTAGAGTAGTGTCGACAAAAATTTTAAAATAACTTGGGGCAAAAATCGAAAATTTTTCAAAATCGGAAAGAGATAGAAAATTTTGACGAACAGATTTGGAATCAGGAGAAAAAAATCTAAAAAAATTATATCGAATAAAAATTTCCTTAAATTCAGGGTTGGCAGGCAATACCGCTAAAATACCGTTATCGATTCAATACCATTTCAACTTACTATTGTTACTCCTAAAATACCATTACCAAAATAACTGAAAAAATCCTTATCCTCTAAATAGCGTTACCGAAATAATAGAAAATAGCGTTATCCTTAAAATACCGTTATCGAATTTATATAAAATATTGTTATCGTTAAAATACCTTTACCGAAATAACTAAAATACCGTTATCGCTAAAATACCGTCACCGAAATAATAGAAAATAGCGTTCTTGTTAAAATACCTTTCCCGAAATAATAGAAAATATCGTTACCCTTAAAATAATGTTACCGAAATGATAGAAAATAACGTTACCGAAATAATAGAAAATAACTTTACCGAAATAATAGAAAATAGCGTTACCCTTACCGATAACCGCATTCGTTTCGGTTACCATCCATGTCACAAATTGTATCTGGATCCTGTAAGAAATGCAATAAACCAATTCTAATTATCTCGATGTTTCTCAAAATTTAAAGGATTGGACCATGTCCTATCAAAATTTTGATCCTCTGTGTTGTCCTATAGAATTCGAGAAATTATGTACCAAAAATTATGTAAAAATGTAATATTTTAGGTTATCCTTTGACTCCGAGACCATGTTGATCCTATCCTCTATCGATACAAGCCACATTTAAGAAAATCGGTTAAAAAATGGGCCACATATAAGAAAAACTAAAAATGGAACATTTATCAATCATTGGCAGTCAAAGGGGTAATTTATATTTGTATTTCGAAGAAAATAAAAGCGGATTAGAGATTTAGATCCACAACACTTCATTATATTACCTTGTAGCTTACTCAAAGTTAAGTTATAATTGGTTACCAGGAGTTAAAAATAATGTGTTACTCAATTGTTGATGAAAAATTAAATAATAATTGGTTATAAGTATCTAATTGTTAATATGCATACGCGTAGCCCATAATTCTTTATTTGTTCGTAAGCATAACACTAGCTTTTGGGTCATCATATATAAAAAAAGTTAGAATTATAATACAAATGGTAATGCGTGAAAACCTTTGAGTTTAAATTACTAGTCTCATTATTTGGTTAGGTGTGTTTTTTCTGGGTCTTTATTATATTAGTACAGATACCCAGCAAAAACATGGTTATGACTATGTAATGATGGGCTACTGATAATGGATGGTAGAATTACTTACATGCAAAATTATAATTTACTTATAGTTACTGAAATAAGTACCGAAACCTTATTTCTGGTTCTTTAATATTTATTGATTAATTTGTTTTGAAAATTTATAAACTAAAATAGAAAATTATCTGCTGTAAAAAGTGCTTTTCAAAAATTTTAATATTTTAAAGGATTTATAATGTGAAGTAGCATTGCATCTATATAAACTAAAATTTGTGAATGCAAAAAGTAGATATTTATAATATTGGTTTTTATTCTTATCTATTTATCTTAGTAAGAAATTTTTTTTAGCAAGGTCCACTAATATTTTACTAAGAGCAACTACTTACTTTACTATTGTAAGTAATCACTTATTTCTTCTCTATGAGTAAACATGCTGGTAAGTTATTATTCTCAATTTTTTTGTAAGCGAGAGGGTAATGACCACCCATGAATTTTGGGACATCGCGAACAAACGTAATTAAGCGAGTAAATATCCTAGTAACTAGTGAACCCTTTCCTCAATATTAAGTTTCCATGTAAACTTGCTGTCCAAAATAACTCCCAGGTACTTTGCATGGTGGTTCAAGGATCAATCTTGGTCCTGTTGGTAAAGAGTATTATGTTCATCTTCTCAGGATTAACAGTTAGTCTCACTCTGGCCGCCACCGGTTTATTACCTCCAGTATAGTCTCCATCAGTGACGATAACGGCTACGTTGAATGCATACATAAGAAGTGTCCACAGTAGTGGAGATATAAATCCAACCTTCCCAACTCTGGAGCAACCCCACTCAGCAGATATTTTTCTCTTCAGCCCAAGGGACTACCTACCCAGTTTACAACCTACACGACAGCTCCCGGTCTTGCCACACCACCTAATATTCCATCACGTTATTGAATGCGCCAACTATGTCAAGGAAGAGCCCAGAGCAAATTCTCTGAAATGAAGAGCTTTTTCGATCTGTTTCAACAAACTTAACCCTCGTATAAGCGTGCTGGTTGGCACAAAGAAAAGTTGGTTCCATGCTTTCCTTAACATGGGAGTCTAATATTCTCATCAACGTCTTCAGGATGAAGGGAGTGATGCTGATGGGTCTATAAGCTTTGGGATACAAGTGGTTGCTTTTACCTGATTTGATTAAAAATACAACTTTTGCCGTTCTCCAAGATATAAGCACATAATTCAACTTGGGCAACCCCTAAAGATCTCAACAAACCATGGTGCATGTCGATTTCTAACATACTGAAGATGTGCCGGAAATATTCCATCCGGTCCTGGTGTCTTGTATGGCGGAAATAAGTCAATAACCCATTCCGCTTTCCAATGGGAGATAATGCCGAGACATCGTCAATAGATGGAGAAATCAGTGCAGTCCGAAAAGTGAGTATTCATTAGTACATTCAAAGTCTCCAGACTTCTCTCTGTCGACACTTCATCTTTTGTACAAATTCTGCTCGGCATCTTCCGTAGTCTAGTAATCTCACCAGACCCCTCAATATCGCCGCAGAAGCTTATCCAAGAGCTTCGTTTGGCACTACGTACATTTTGTTTGTAGACTCTCATTTCATCTCTATACTCTCCCAGCAACTTGGCCAGTAATTCTCGGAAATTTAAAGAGCGCACAACATACGTTACCAAATCGTCTATAGCTGAATCTTCTTGCCCCGAACTAATGATTGTCCGTGAATGCTGTAGTTCCATATACATTAATGACACGTATTTAGTCCAATCACTCCTCCTAGGGTTCCTAAATATTTTAACAACCGGAATAGAATGGATTGTCTTAAGAAAGAATGTTGCGAGAGCACCCTTTAATCAACCACCTCTACTTTATTACCAGTAAGTAATGTCAAATAAATGACGATTTCGGAGGTGGGACTTATATAAGTTGGTAACTCATCCCTATTTGGAATTTGCAAATTAACCTCTTAATAAAGCTTTGATTTTATTTAATAGTTATTGTAACCAATAAGATATAAATGTTTCCCATTCTCAATTTAAAATTTTATCAAATAATATATTGTTACGATTTTACCCTTTATAAAATCGTTGATTTATTTACCTTTTAAATAAATCGAGTTCTTTCTATATTGCAAATAATAAACACTGTTTGAAATTATTTATAGCTCTATTTATTTATAGCAGTCAATAAAATTAGAGAAAAACGCTTTAATAGCACACATTATTTACACGGCGTAGATAAACGTTAGCCACACTTTAGTTCTTCACACAGAGGTTTATTATCAACTGAACTACTGCGTCACCGAGTACCAGTATTTATATGAGTAGTCAGGTATTCTAGTTATTTCTAGTTTTTTACGACACTAGATTTTTCCAGCTGTCAAAATTCGTGTAAAGAAATTTCTTATACTAGAAATTTCTTGTAACACTGCCGCCCACTTAAGCCTGTTCGTCCCGAACAGACATAGCTATTCCTTTTCCATAATTGGATAGTCGTTCTAGATGAACAACCTTCATTTTGTACCTTTGGCTCTGATCTTCCTGTATTCTGTAGACTACATCATTTAACCTTTTAATCACCCTGTAGGGTCCGTCCCAATGCGTTTGTAGCTTGGGAGTTAATCCTTTCTTTCGTTGCGGGTTAAACAGCAGAACCAGCTCGCCCTCATTGAATCCTTCAGAATTCGCTGCTCGATCGTACCTCGCCTTCAACTTATCGCTAACCATTTTACTTCGATTGCAGGCGAACTGATAAAGCTCGTTGTGGTCTTCTTGTCCCTGGAAAGAGTTGTCGTTTTCACTGTCTGTTGCGGCGGGCTTAACACCAAATTCTAAATTTCCAGGCAATTTGAGTTCCGTTCCAAAGATTGTTTTTTCAGGTAACCAGGAGGTGGAGTCGTGAGCGTTCAATTTGTACTCCTGAAGTTGTCCACGACTTCTTCTTACTGGTCCTTTGGCTGCAATGCATTTCGCGCAATTTGCTATCCAATCACCTACAGCTTGTTGACAGCCGACCCAGTAAAACCGTTGTTTTAAGTTCTCTATTGTTTTTGTGAAACCAAGATGACCACCACTGGGACCGTCATGGAACTCCCTCAATACCTCGTTTACTCTAGATGCCGGCACCACAATTAAATTGGCCACATTTTCGCCGTCGGCACTTTCCCATGTACGGTATAAGCAACTATTTAACACCTGTAGGCTATTCCACTGGGCCCAATATGCCTTCATCAGTGGACTTTCAGCTGATATCTGCTCGCGGGTAGGCCTCCTGTTTTCTTCTTTGGCTGATATAATCTTCGCCAACATGGGGTCACTTCGTTGCGCCGCTGACCAGGCTTCACTCGACTCGATATGCGTTTGTCGAATGTCCACGATACGGTCTTTCTCTTCAGCCTTTGTACTGTGCTTGCCATGTCTCCTACCCCTGCTGTGCTCAATGGTAACCGGTTTTCTTACTTGAGCCTTACGCTCATATCCAACATCAAGGGGTATTTCAACATTCCGCTAAATCATAACTTTTTGCCCCATATGCAGATTAATGCCGTGACTAATCATGAAATCTGCACCAATGATTACTTCGTCCTCTATCAGCCGCTTTTGTAATTCTGTCTTATTACTTGCTGTCGGTAGCTCCAATTTGCTCAATTCCTTCTTGAGCTGTTCCACTTTAAGCTCCTCCAATTTCATGACTGCTGATTTTACCCTTTATAAAATCGATGATTTATTTACCTTTTAAATAAATCGAGTTCTTTCTATATTACAAATAATAAACACTTTTTGAAATTATTTATATCCCTCTTTATTTATAGCAGTCAATAAAAATTACAGAAAAACACTTTAATAGCACACTTTATTTGCACGGCGTAGATAAACGTTAGCCACACTTTAGTTCTTCATACAGAGGTTTATTATCAACTGAACTACTGCGTCACCGAGTACCAGTATTTATATGAGTAGTCAAGTATTCTAGTTATTTCTAGTTTATTACACTAGATTTTTCCAGCTGTCAAAATTCGTGTAAAGAAATTTCTAATACTAGAAATTTCTTGTAACAATATTTTAATTTACTCATTATTGTTGTAAGTTGCTAGGCTGTAAGGATAATTATTGTATCCATAGACTGAAATATATATATAAATATATAAAAAGGTAAATAAATAAATATAAAGCTAAAAAGGGGCTCACCTCTACCGTTAGTGCTCCTACTACCCCATATTGTATGATGCGAGTTTGCGTCTGTGCCCATTACCAGATTTTGCTGCCTTTCACAAGTTTCCTACACACGCCTCCGAAGTTCAGATAGGGAGTATCCATATTGTGTGGTATATCTTTGCAATCCTCTATTGCCACTACCATGAGATCATCGGTGCTGTAATTAAAATAAATATGTGAGCATAAGTTCCTCCTATCAGGTATAGCAGATCGCATTCTACTTACCACCTTAGAGAAGAATGTGTTAGAAACACGCGATCCTAACCCAGATATCTGATTTCCAGTGGAGATCCATTGTTCCTGAATTAATTCATTTCGTAACAAACCTCCTCTAGCATTAGGGAAAGTTCGACCAAAGCCATTTTACTGTACTGAACCTTCAGCATCATCCGCTAAGATCTCCGCAGAGGTACAGCTCCCATTGCTGTGTCACTACATCAACCCCTAACGTATTGTTGTTAGTGTCCTTCGGATGCCGTTTCTTCAATCTGATACATTAAGTCCTCAGCTTCCTTTGTTATATGTTGTATATAATTTTGGCCTGATGAACTTAATTTCATTGAACCAACCCGCTCCATCACAGAAAGACATCGGTTGATCCGGTTCAGCTTCCATCTTTACTACGATTTCAAAGATTCGGGACTCAAAAACATTTCATTGACATTTGACCAAAAGGGTTGCTCAAATCTATAAGTGCCACGCTATAAATTAGGAGAACATTCACTATAAGCTGATAGCACACACGTAAAAGAGGTTGATAATAACGTCAATAATTCGACGCCTTAGTTCTTAACGTGAACATAAATTATCCCATAAACACGGGAAGTGTACACCAACCAGCTGCAAGAGTACTTTTTTAATTAGTACTTTTCGACCCCTTAGTACCAAAATTATGTAATATTAATGTAATAATGTAATTCTTTTTAGCTCGTTGGAAGAACTCATTTTCAATTAAAACACTGAATTATTTGAAATAAATTAAATTTTGTATTTTTCAAAACAACAAAAGATATTTTTGCTTTAAAATTTGTAATTTCTGTAAATTATTAAAATAGTTCAAAAATTATAGTATGTTATAAAACATCTTCTAAATCCGATCCGATAAAAAATTTTTTTGGAGATTTTATAACTAAAGATATGAGCTTTTCCTATAATGCATAATAAGAAACATTGTTTCAACATATGGTGCGCAACTGGGTTTTATATACGACCAACTCAGCACATTTTCTTTTTGTACCTGTTAACTGTGAAAAATTATATTTACATTAAGAATTTTATACTTTTTGAAAAGTAAAAGGGCTTATCAAATATTATTAGAGAAATCTGATAGGATTACATAAAACTGAAATATGAATTTAAAATACAACACCAGTGTATTTACAAGTTCACATAAAAAGTTTATTTTGAAGCACAGGAGTCTTAATGTCCATAGCCGATCCAGTTTCTTAAAATTTTTGAACACACTTCGAATGGTTGACACACTAGTTGCACTTTCTCGACTAAAAATCCTTCGAAGTTTGCTAAGTTCTTTCGTAAAGCGCTATATTTTTAATAATCGAAATAAACATATATGACATCCGCCAAATTTCAGAGTTGCTACTTGCACAAGAAATATATGACACTAATTTTAAAAAGTGCACTGTTACTGAGACACCCTTTGTATGTCTATTCACTTTGAGATCCTGAATGCTGAAATCCTTCATTCTTTTTGGGATATTGGATTTCAATAACAAACCTCTTACATCAATTGGAAGACGCTTAAAATCTTTATTTTTTTCATAAATTAGCCAATATCAATGATATAACGGGATCCGAAGTATATATCAGTGTTTGGGCTGCACATCTTTTTTCAGATTTGTAGAGACTTACATTTGTGGCGACCAATAATTCTTCGTTCCTGTTTTTTTTACACAAGATCCGAAACACGACTCCTCTTGGATTTTCTTGTAGTGTCCTGATTTTTCCTCTTCTACTAGAAAATCTATATTCTCATTCAACCATTTATGGTAATGATTTCTAAAATTATTTAAAAGTAAGTTTTTTATACTTATTATTCCCGTTGCAGATGTCTTTATCAAGTTTGGACAAGACATACGACCTTTACGTCAAACTTCAAATATCTCTCTTCGTTGAAATAATAGGTCTGTATGAGGTAATTTTGGGTAAAGTCTGGTTAAATGAGAGTAAGCAAAAAAATTCTCTCACAAAACCATAAAAATGCCCAAAATACTGCGAACGCACAAAACCACTTTTCATACCCAAAAATAAACGTCAAATTTATTTATATTAAAAAACAGCTTAATTAATAAATATATTTGAAATGGCAAATATCTTTTTACATTTTCAAATGTATTTTTCATTATTAAGAAGGAAAAGTTGTTTATAGTACACTTTTATTTTACTTTAATTTTTTTTTTCAAAAATGCAAAACAGTTAATTTATTAGCAGCAGCTGATGGTTTGAGAATTTTACCATTTTACCCAAACAAAAAGTACGGGTAAGTTCTGGTAAAAAGAGAAACACAATTACTCTCTCATGAACGCTCTCACTTACCCAATTTTTGTTACAAGAAACGCTTTCTGGTAAGATTGTGTCCCCGCGGGCACCCGCGGTAACGTACGTCGAACACACCTAATATGTCATAAAAATTTTGAAATAACCAAACAATTATTTACATTTATTATAATTTAAACACGATTTATTAAAATTACCAAAAAAAAGCATGTAACCTAAATATTGTTTTGTGTAACAATATTTAAATAATAAATTTTTCAACGACTTAAATCAGTTATTAAAAAATCATAGTCACAAAAAATTTTAATTCCGCACGAATTTTTTTTAAAGTGTCGTAGTATGCTAAAAAAAAATTACTGTAAGATTCAAGGGTTGTCCAATCATAATGTACGATGTTAACTGTATATATGACAAAAAGTTTTCAGAGAATTATCCTAATATTGAGCAATTCCATATGAAAACGATCAAAATTGGCAAATTTTTGGACGACCCCTCTCCGATTTTAAAATAAATAGTCTCAATCGATTGCCCAGCAAAAAATAATGTACCAACATATTTTTTTTTTTTTATAGTGACTGGTTTAGTGGTGGTGTACACCACTGTCATGTGACAAAATTGAAGAATTCTTCATAAGGGACCTCATTGAAAGTTGTTTTAAAAAAAAAACTACTAAAGCGATCGCAACGAGTGATAGCTCGTTGGAAAGGTATCAGGCTTTAATTGAAAAATAAAATTTTCCTAATTTTTCTCTGAAATTTACCTTTTTTCCCATGAAAATTAAATTTTCCCATGAAAATTAAATTTTCCGATTTTCCACAGAAGCTCCTAAGTTTTCCGGCTAATTTTATTTTTTTTGGATTCCTCATAATTTTTGCTTTAAGAATCAGCAATAAAAAAATGGGCCCCGACTCCTTGTTTGGACAGGAGAAGAGCATTTAAGAGACCACCTTGTTCTCATTGTTTTTATATTTTTTATAATTGAATTATTTTTAATTATTTAACATTATTTTATTTTATTATTAAAAATACATTTTAAAAATTATTTTACAGTTAAAAATACATTTATGAAGAAAAAATCTTTCTTATTTTGCTGCTTATACTTAATTACAATATTTATTAAAAATTTCAATTGTCTTGGCATCATTATAAAATTAAAGTAACTTTAAATTTAGCACGTCGGCAGACGAAGAGTACCGCTTTACATTAATTGACATATCAGAAATATTTGGTATGAAGCAATGAAACTTTTGCGTTCCAGTTATAGTTTTGACATTATTATATCTGTTTTGAAGTCGTCGCTCAATGGCATCGTGTTCTTTTTGAGTGCATAAAAATGTGTTAATGGCAATTTCCTTGCTTTGATGAAACATGCAAACGCAGACTGAATGCGTTCCGTGCCTGTCTAATGCCAGCACGCATTCTTTTGGTCGTAGGATGGCAAACTTAGAAAATCCCACTTTTTCTGCTGGGTATTTCTCTTTGAACTGATGGTATGCTTCGGATAGATTACATAATAATAATCTGCGCTGCTTGTGTACTTTTTCTCCATCTTCACGTGTGATAACATAGTCACGTGTACCTGGGCAGGCGCGGCTGTTGTCATCATTGCAGTAAAAATCTTAAATTAATTTCACCGTTGCTTCGCTGAGGGTCCTTGAGCCAAATTTCTTGGTGGGAGTCGCCAATATGCCCTTCTGTCGAACTAATTCTTTGCTTCTGCTCGCGATGTAAAAAGATGTTTGAAACTGTTCAGAAATCTTGCGTATAGACCATGATTGAGGCAGCACAGATAAAATGAGATATTTTCAACTGCTCAATCATTTGTTTGCCGTCATCAACGTCATCTGCTTGACTGCATTCGTTATCAGAGCCTTCATCAAATATTGTCGCGATTGCACTCATAACCTTGCCTTTTTTATCTTTCCTGTATTTTTCACTTCGCAACTTTCTTTTTCTAATAGGCGTTTCACCTAAAGTAGAAATAGCCTCATTCAAAGGATTCAAAGACATATTGACCATCGGAATGTCTGCCTCACTATCAGATGAAACATTTTGTTCAATTGTCATTTCACTCTCGGATTGTGGTTGCATTTGTTTCAATGCATTTGCTTGATGAGACAAATCGATTTTACACTTGGGGCAAATGAATTGTGCTTCTTCACCGTATTGTATATTTAATTCATTCATGTATCGCTTCGAAACACCAGTTAATTTTAATACTTTTATCTTTTTCGAACGATGTCCACTCTTGTTAAACGGATTGCAGCAAAATTTATTCATTTTACTTTAAATTGTCTTTACAGCTTCACTCTTTACTTTACAAAAAAAAACACTTTAACACTTTCACGTTTAGTATTCAACTGAAATTTGACTCAGAGTGTGTGAAGTATTTATATTTATTTTTTGGTAAAAAATAGGTAAAAAAATAAGCGATATTTGCTTTTCTTTAATAGGAAAATTTGCGTGAACTACTGGTCATAAAATGTTTTTTAAAGAGGGACTTAATTGGTTACTACCAAAAAGCCGACCACAGGTCATAAAATGTTTTGTAAATTTTTTAAGTTACCAGGTAATAAATATTTCGCCATATTTATGGAAAATCCATGTTTTATGACTTGTTTCTGCACGTGTCATTTTAGGCGAAATATTTATTACCTGGTAATTTAAAAAATTTACAAAACATTTTATGACCTGTAGCCTCAGTCGGGTTTGGTGTGCCATTACATGCCACTGCTGCTATTATCCATGGATTTATGGCCGATCTTGTGAAGGCAGGCAGACCATATTCACTACACACTCAACTTGGGGCTCTTAAAAAAAAATTGATTTTTTCTTCATAAATGTATTTTTAACTGTAAAATAATTTTTAAAATGTATTTTTAATAATAAAATAAAATAATGTTAAATAATTAAAAATAATTCAATTATAAAAAATATAAAAACAATGAGAACAAGGTGGTCTCTTAAATGCTCTTCTCCTGTCCAAACAAGGAGTCGGGGCCCATTTTTGTATTGCTGATTCTTAAAGCAAAAATTATGAGGAATCCAAAAAAATAAAATTTAGCAGCTTCTGTGGAAAATCGGGAAATTTAATTTTCATGGGAAAATTTAATTTTCATGGGAAAAAAGGTAAATTTCAGAGAAAAATTAGGAAAATTTTATTTTTCAATTAAAGCCTGATACCTTTCCAACGAGCTATCACTCGTTGCGATCGCTTTAGTAGTTTTTTTTTTAAACAACTTTCAATGAGGTCCCTTATGAAGAATTCTTCAATTTTGTCACATGACAGTGGTGTACACCACCACTAAACCAGTCACTATAAAAAAAAAAAAAATATGTAGGTACATTATTTTTTGCTGGGCAATCGATTTAGACTATTTATTTTAAAATCGGAGAGGGGTCGTCCAAAAGGTGATCGCTTTCATATGGAATTGCTCTATTTGTTATTATTATAGAAGGATCTATGACAATTATGTGTGAAACAAAATATCGGCCAAATGCTCGCCACGGCTTCGGTGGCATATCTCTATCCGATGGTCCATATTTTCTATGACTCTGAGACATAATTGAGGTTCAATGTCGTTAATTTACCGAAATATCTCATGCTTTAGCTGTTGAATTGTTCTTGGCTTATTGACGTACACTTTTTCTTTTAAATATCCCCAAAGAAAAAAGTCCAACGGTGACAAATCACATGATCATGGCGGCCAATTAACATCACCACGACGTGGGATAATACGGCCATTGAACGTTAACTGCTTGGCCGACCTCTTTTTCAAAAGAACTACGGCTCGATAACGCCGTCAGCCCATAAACCGCACCAAAAAGTCACTATTTGTGGATACATCGGCTTTTCAACAATCGCTCGTTGATTCTCATTTGCCCAAATGCGGCAATTCTGCTTGTTAACGAATCCACTGAGGTGAAAGTGTGCCCCGTCGTTGAATATGATTTTCTTTGTAAAGTCACCATTTACTTCTGTCTGTTAAACCAAAAATTCGGCGTATTGACGACGCTTGAAATGGTCAGTAGGCTTCATCTGTTGAGTCAATTGAACCTTGTAAGCGTGTAAATTCAAATCTTTATTCAAAATTCGCATCAGTGATGTTCGTGAGATGTTCAATTGTTAGGCACGATGACGAGTCGAAGTTGACAGATCTTCTGCCACACTATCGCGAACAACAGCAATATTTTTCGCAGAACGAACTGGGCAAGCATGGTGTTTTCCTTTTCCTACAGACCCAGCGCTGAAATTTGCGCACAATTCTCCCGATTGTGGACACATTTGGTCGATTACGCTGACCAAAAAATCACGAAGTGCACGAAATGCATTTTGATTTGAACACCCATTTTCGTAAAAGGCTTCAACAACCTTAACGCGCTGTTCAATTGTGTACCTCTCCATGGTTGAATTTGTCAAACACTGAAACAAAGAAATGTCAAATGAAGTTGGGCAAAAACTTAAGGTGTGAGACAATTAACATCGTGCATTATGGTTGGACCACCCTTTATATTGCACATATTGATATTATATTATTCCATATAAAGGTCATATATTAAGACAAATGTTATTTTTTCAATTTAAACCCTTGTTTTACCGAAATAAGATCCAGTGCAAATCCTTATGTGAAAATTTTCAGTTTCTTTACCACACGTAACTAAGATTTTAAAGTGTTTGTTATTGAAGAAATATAAATTTTCAGTCTCCGAAATCCAAAGGTCGAGAGCGCCAAAGAAAAAAGATTCATTGTTGGTGAATATACGCTACAATAAACTTTGTACTTTGTACTATTATTTTATTTTTTAAAGTTTTATATGGAAAATGGCTAAAAAAGAGGATGGCTACAACAGAGAACTTAAACGGTCCCAAAAACGGTACGATCGCTAAATAAAACTGTTTTTATTAATTAGTATTAATTAGTATTAATTTTTTTATATATTTTAAAAGTTTTCCTTATTAATTTAGTTTTTGATCTCATTTGATCTCATTGTATTATTTCGTTTTTTTATTACTATTTTTAAAAATAAGATATTTTTCGAATATTCCATACTTGTATGAATTCATTAGCAACATGTTAATGGAAGTATAATATTTAATATAATTTAAATAAAAAAAAAGTCCATATATGACCATATATCTTCAAATTACGGATCCGAGCATACCGTATATGAAATAATATATGAATACATATATGTGGCCATATAAACATTTTCACCTTAGAAGTTTAAAAAATTTTATTTTATGTAATTCGTTACACAATACACCTTATAAAAACAGCACTTGATAGGCAACGACTAAATTTTAAGTTATTTACGCTTTTAAGTGCAGTCATTAGTTAGTTATTTTTGAATTATTTCCCGCTATATTGTGTTTCCCACTGTGAACTGTCTCTGGGGCGGTATGCCGAACCATGTTGCAAAATTTTTTCGTCCGGTAGTTTTCAATAATCGTGGCCAGATTTGACGGCCAATGATTTTTTTTGTGTGGTTTCTTGGTGGAACATCAAGAAACAACAAAACATTCAGGAACTAAAGCAGAATATTCGAAATTGCAAAATTGGAGCCAGAATATTTGCACAGCGTAATGCAAAATATCTTGAAAAGAACCAAAGGATCACTTAAAATAGTTTGTAAATTAAAATAACAGAAAATGTCATTTACAAACTAGCATAAATGTGATAAACTAAATTTTACTTTCATATGCTTAGACTAGGCATCTATTTATAAATTAAGTTTTGCTACATATTTTTTTTTTTTATAAAATTTTATTTATTAAAAAAATATCTATCTAATATCTATCCCAAGTTTTTCACCATGACACGTGATTGGAAATTAGTACATGTACTGATGAAAACAATGTGAATGGTCAACGTTATATTAATTACGAAAAGCCCACATATTAACATCGATGTGCTATTTATAGACCAATTGTCTCTCTATAGGATTAAGTAGTTAGTTCTTTTGTTTAAATTTCCTATCTAACACCAAAATAAAAATTAAATAAATGTAAATTGTGGCACTAGGATTTTTTTCTTCTTCAATGTTTTTTACTTTAATCATCTTAAGGCACAAAAGCAAATTAAAAGAATAACGACCCCGACCTTGACGTAAAAAAAAAACACAAACAAAAAATGTAAACAATAGTTTTTTGCTTTATTTTTGAATCCCCGCTCGCTGATGACGAGTTAAATATAGTACGTATACTATGTATGTGCTTGTGCGTTGGATTGGGTTGGGTTGGGTTGAATGTAAAAGAATAAAATATGCATAAATATAAAGAGTATTAAATAAGAGGAAAGAATCGAAAAAAGAAGCGAAAGAAAGAAAAAAAGCAAGAAAACTGGAAAAAAGCCAGTGAAATCTTTTTAACGGTGCAACACTTATTCCATGGTATGATGCAAATTTACACCCATTAATGTACATATTGTAAGTAAGAAAGGAGGTGAAAAGACAAACACTTGTGTGTGTGTGTGTGTGTGTGTTTGTAACAAAACCCCCTTTTCTATGGCTGTAATAATTGTATGAATAGTAGACTAAAAAATTCAAAAAACAAATGCAAAGAACATTTTTAATAATGCCACTAGCGCAGACTGCTAGTGCAGACGCTGCACTTTCATTTTTCCTACTTTAATATTTAATAACAGTTAAGTTTTGTATAAAAAAAAACTTGTATAAAATAGTGTTAGTAATCATGGCACAATTGTATCATTTTGTGTACGTCATAAACGGAATCCAACTCTGTTTACGTGATGTTTTTAGGATCCGTATACGGACTACACACTAATTAATTTCTGTTGAAATTTGCCCAACTTATAGTAGGAAACTGTACTACTATAAGTTGGGTAAATTTACTCTGTGTGCGTAAATAAAATAACGTACACACATTATGCGTGAATTGATGAACACAAAATAGCTAAAATCACATTAAAATGCGTCTTAGCATTAAATTACTCATCGAAACTATTGCATTTCATCCGTTTTAATACAATCTAGAAAGGGTAATCTTCGTCAAGATAATTTTAGTGAAAAATGGATGGGAACAGGTATAATTCTATTTTTAAGTCTAAAATTTTAATTAATTTTGAAAATAGACTTACTAAAAAAAAGTTTCAAAAATATTCAGTTCCAAAATCAACGATTTGGCGAATATTAAATAGTGGCAACTTCCATATAATTCATAAAGGAGGAAAATCCCATGTAACAACTGTCAGAAAAAATCGAAAAGTTTGGCTTGACTTTGCCCGGGTCACTTAAATTGAACACAACAGCAATGGAAAAATATTTTATGGTCAGATGAATCAAAAATTAACCTCCGGAGATCAGATCGAAGAACTAATGTTCGACGACCTCAAGGCTAAAAGTTTAATCTCAGGTACACCATCGCCACAGTAGAACACGGAGGCGGAAATATAGTGTGGAAGTATTTTTCGGGTAGTGAAATTGGTACAGTTCACAGCATAACTGATACAATGACAGCCACAATCTATAGAGACCTTAGCTCAGTTGTTGTTCCGTATGCTGAATATGAAATGACACTATCATTCTTCTAGGATTGTAAGAGCTTGGTTAGAGGGAAATGATATAAATATCATGTCGTGGCCACACCAATCTCTCGATCTCAACCCGGAATTGTGATGAATACAATTTCTAAAAATTATATTGAAAAGCTAATAGACTCAATGCCTAAGAAATGCACTGAAGTAATTAAAAATCATGGACATACCACAAAATACTGAACACTTAAAGTATTTTGTAGTTTTTTTTTCAATTTCTTTGAAAAAATTGTGGAACTTTTATTTGTGAAATCATTTAAAATATTTTCATTTGACAAAACTCATATAGGAAATTAAAACAAAGAACACTAGATTACAAATTTAAAGTGAAGAACTTCATTACTTCCTACACTACTTCGCCTCCGAAAAAAAAATCACGCCTAGTAAACTGAATGTAACTTATTTGCTTTTTCTTGTAGAACTGTTAGTGCCATTGTATATACCCGTATCATCAGCCTTATGATGAGAAAGGTTCGATCTAACGTTTTTAAAATTATCTTTTAAATTATACAAAATATCAGAAGCATCAACATATTTTCGCGCTACAATTTCTCCCTGTAAACGTAAGTTCTGGCCGTATATCTTTTCAGCAGGAGTGGCATATAACAGTGATATAGGTAGTTCATCATACCACCTTGATGAATCAGCTTTAGCCATTGGTGTAGCTTTAAGCTGCCTATGAAATCTCTCCATCATGCCATTAGCCTGGGGGTGATAAGGTCACTTTGGAATCCTATCCTATGACTTCCCAAAAATTTCGTTAACTCGGTAAATATTTGGGATCCGATCAGTTGTTACGGTTAAAGGTACACCAAATCTAGAAAAGTAATTTCTTACTAGTGCAGACTTCGTACGGTACAATAACTAGCAGTATCATTGGCAATGGTTCTTATTTCCAAATCCTTTTGTTGTTCTTTAAGCAACACCTTTAAATAATAGTGAATATTTGTTATCCACGGAAAATAATTTTTGTAAGGAAATATTGCTATTGTTTGAAATAGCATTAACTTTGGTAAGTGCGTCAATCAAACGTTTGTATTTCATATCGATTAAATTACCATATTTACTCAGAAAATCTGCCTTTATGATAGGTTTAGATATATTAGCAACTATAAATACAAATGGGAACTCGCGGCGCAGGCCTAAGTCTATATTCCATAATTTCTTTCCATATGTTGGAATGTCTGTACCATTTGCTGCCGTTAGCACTGTTTACCTTTAAACTTCGAGGCGGGTAAAACCGAAACTTCCGCTCCAGTGTCTACTAAAAAATTGTATCTGTTACTTTTATCGAAAATAAAAAGGCGACGAGATGAAAAATCTCTAGTGATTGCAGCAATATGTCATTTATGTTCATCCAATTTATCATTAATTTTGAAAACACCAAGTTCTTGTAGAATTCTTTACCTTATCACTAAAACTATAATGAAAACGACATAACGAACGAACGTTTCCCGATTGGGCGTGTTATTTTGAAAAATTTCGACCGGGCCCATGCGATCTACAAACGTCTAATTTATGTCTAAGGTCTTTAACTTTAAGCGATAATTTTATGATAGTTTTATTCAAAGAAATCATTAAATTTACTACCATATTTTTAATACTTGAGAAAAAAGATGAATTGTAAATTTCAAACCCGGGAGAAAGAATTCTTTTGACCGATTCGCTACTTTGATTAAGCGACTGTAAATTAATCGTGTTTTTTTTTGTGTTGTGTTCTGTATTTAAACAATTAATTGAAGTTAGTGTACTAAAATTACGTACAACATTTTCGGAGGAAAAGTTTACACTTATGTTTTTAAATAATACTAAAATTAGCAAATTCAATAAAACTTGGGAATATTTTGGTGGTCAGTTTTTTTTAATGTTCAATTTTTAATTAACTAATGCTAAAATGTTTTCCAATTAAACGACATAATTTATTAAAACCAAAACCTTTTTTTAAAATTTCAAGTTTTCAGAAACGTTTAAAAATTTAAAAGTACTTCTTTAAATCCACTCTAATTGATTGATTGTATCTTACTTGTTGTTGTATTTTTTGTATTTTGTATCTAAAATAATCTTGATTAATTCATTAAATTGGTGAATTCTTATATTACTTAGGTTATGTTGTATGAGACCAGATTTCGAATGACTTTTTTAATATATAATTTGGCTAATAAATTTGTTGTATGTTTGGATTTCGTTCAAAGATACATACATGTCTAATTCAGCTTTTATTTATGTTCATATAATATTATTTTTTAAATAAGTAGTTATTAAATTTCCACGAAAGATTAAAAATAGTGATATCATTTTTGAAGAGCAGAATCGCCAGAAATGTGGATGTTGGTATTAAATAATTTTTCACAAATTTAAAATTGAACTTTTATTTGTGAAATCTGAAGTTGTAATAATCATTTAAAATATTTTCATTTGACAAAATTCAATTAAAACAAAGAAAACTAAATTATGAATTTACAGTGCAGAACTTAATTAGGTAATTGCAAATACCAAATGATTTTAACACTTGAATTTAGAAAAATATTGTTAATATTTATTATTTTATTTTTAATTTATATGTTTTATTTGTTTTTATAAGGTACTAGCAATAAATAAATTTAAAGAAAAAACTAATAACTTATGCTGCAAATCTCTTGATAAATGGCCACCACTGTATATTTGCTCAGTTACATTCGCTTACACAAACTATCGTGAAAACACGTCACTTACTATCTTTGTGACTTCAAGTCATTTGGCAAAAAAAATTAAGAAAGAAACTGAAGAAAGACGACACCTTTTTAATGGAGTTCTAATGAATTGATATCGGTGAAGTGCATATATAACGGATGCACTAAAACGGATTCAAAAATCCGAATATACGTACGTTCCGTTTAAGTGTCGCATACGTGCCGGAGAGTCCGTTAAAATGTTTTTTGGGAAGTTTCAGGTTTCCAACATGGGGCGGGCATTTACTAAAGACCTGCTTGAATGTTTTTTTAAAACATTCCCTTTTGCTTTAAAATATGCATTTCTAATTATTATTGGAAAATGGAGAAATGAGATAAGTTTATTTTGTGGCGTTTTTACCTTTAATTTTTTATTAGAGCCAATTTATACGATGCAATTGATTGCATGCAATTTTCTTTTCAAAGATGCTTCCAAAAGTAATGTCTATTTATACGGTGACTTTTGTTGCACGAAAACTGAATGTGAATGGAGCAACAAAAGAAGAATACACATGAGTGCGAAAGAGAAATAACAAAAACATGCACGAAAGACGAAAACCGTGCCTTTTTTGTTACCCCGCTTTCGTCAAGAAACAAAAATTCGCCAAGAAACAAAAATTTCACGCAATAATTGCATGCAACAAAGTCACCGTCTAAATTGGCTCTTACGAACTGAAAAAAAAATAGTTTTTGTGCGTTCGATAAATATAAAGGTTATTAGGCGCAAGGAAAGCCATTATGCCGTAATGTATAAATGTGCTTGCGACATTTTGTATTGCAATCAGCAAACAAAATTATTATATAAAGGGGCAAATTCGAAATATTTTACCTTTTGCTAACTTTTTGACCAAAATTTTAAGATGTACCTCAATAATGAGTTAGTTCATACTACAGGTAACACATTTTTGAAATGTCAGATTTTTCCGTTTGAACCTCCATTTTTACCATGTACCTGGCTAAAATTCTAAAATGTAGCTGATCAATGATTTAGCACATACTCTAGTTAACACATATTTAAAATTTCAGTTTTCTAGCTAAATCGGTGTGGACAGCCCGTAAACATTTCCAAAATCCGACCTAGGTGAATGTCTAAACCGGAGGAGGAGCCTATGCACCATATTTCTACTTCCCAGCTCCAACGGTTTTGGCTAAACTGTTATCTACACTGAAGCTAAAGGGGTTTGGGTGGGCAGGCCGTGAAAGGGGAGTTTTCCCCCCTTTTTGCCCCTTTCGTCTGTCTACGAAAGGGAAACCTACATACCAAATTTGAGCTTCCTACCTCCTGCGGTTTGAATGAATGAGTGAGTGAGTGAGTGAGCGAGTCAGTCAGTAACGTTATTCCTTTATATATAGAGATATTAATACTCTACTACAGCAAAAAATAATCGAAAAATAATCGAGATAGCTCAAAACGAGCAAAATTTTTGCTTTTGCAGTGTTAATGTACTAATAATGCAAAAATTACAAGAAACCATTACAATTGTTAACCGTAATTATATGTGTAAATATTTTTTTTAATATTTATTTATGCGGGTTAACATTTTAATATATCATATTTTGTTCAATATTTTCAGTATAAAGCTACTTTGATAATTTTAAAATCGTATAAACTTTTTTGTAAACAAATGATTTTTCAATTATAATTAGTTTTTTATGCATTTGTGCTATTTCAGTACCATTAGTAATTAAATTTTTGATGGAAAAAATTTTATTACCATTAAATTGTAATGACATTTCAATGGAAGTGAAAACTACCCAAGTATGAAATGTATAATTAAGCTTAGCAACAAAGCTTTTCGCTGAGCATATAAGCTTAATAAAAAGCTTTTTATTAACATCGCATAAAAATAAACGGAAAAAGAGTAGCATACCTTAAGGATGCAAAATCAATAAATACTATATGACAGTAAATTGGCAATTCGTAGTGCTACACAGCCAACCAAAGGAAAGGCTATAGAATTATCACCGGAAAATATAGAACAAAAAGCAGAAACGAGGAAACTTTATTTATTTATTTATTTATTTATTTATTTATTTATTTATTTTTTTTTTATTTATTTATTTATTTATTTATTTTTTTATTTACTTATTTATTAACTTACTTCTTTATTTATTGGTTTACTAATTTATTTATTTACATATTTATTTATTATTTACATTCGCCCTTCCTTAGTTCAACGCTCAATGTTAGATAAAATAAAATTAAACTCACAATATATTTTCCGTTGTCGACTGTAGTTTATTTAAAAAGTAATACGTAAAGTTTGTTTTTAAATGAAGAATCAATTGAAATTCATAGAAATATATTTGAGTCATTCATTTTTTGCTAAAAGTAAAATTTTATGTTTTCTGTTTCTAAAAACAGAAATTCATATAATTTGTTTTTTTTTTTTTTTTTTTTTTACTTAAATAGTTTGTATATATACAAAATTATTTCAATAAAAATTACAAGAAATTATTGAAATATACATACACACAAATCCAATAAAAATATATACATCTGTGTGTGTTGTGTTGTGTTTTGTAATTAAATACAAATAAAAAACTTTTAATTTGAAAAACAAACCACAAAAGTAGTTTTTTCTAAGTTTTGGCAGTTAAATATTGATAGTTATATTAAACGACTTTCTATTGTTTTTACTACTTTTGTCGATTATTAAACAATCATTGAAAATAACAAAATGAAAACAAAATGAAAAATCAGTAGTCCTTTTTTGACTTTATTTTAGATTTATTTATTATGTATTTTAAGTTCTTTTTAACTAAATACTATTGTGAGTGTAGACTTTGCAATTTAAGATAATTTATCAAAATAATTAATGACGTCTTAAATTGTTTACAATTTACTATAAATTGTTTACGATCTTGTCTATGTTGTAAATTCCATTGATAATGTACATTACTGTGGTGCACAATTTTGTTGCATTGTTGTAACCCTATCGTATAAACGTCAAGTTTAACAAGCTCCTGTTCAGTGACGTAGCTGAGTCATCAAGGGCCCGTGTGCAAAACATCAAATTGTGCCCCTAACAAAAAAAATTCAAAATCACTAACAATACAAAGAGTCATGAAATATTTTTTTTTAATCACGACTAATTTATATTTTAGCTTATTTACCATACTTTGTATATTTCAATGGCATTGAAATTTCATTAGCATTAGTTTAATAATGCCAAAATTACAATGAAATTTTCCACATAGAGTATTCAAAAACCGAAACCGAAAACCGGTCAACCGGTTTCTTTTTTTTTTAAACCGATCGGTTTCGAATATTTTGTAAATTCGAAGAAAACCGAAAACCCTTATTTTTTGTTCGGTTAACCGGTTTTTTTAATTATATCAACAACTGGGTTACTTGGTCTCTTTTATTTTTTCCGAACACTTTTATAATCGTTTTTTTGATTATGAAGATTTAGATGTAAGTCTGTTAGATTCCGATGAAGACCTAACTTTGGATATTCCAAATTCAAATTGTTTAATTTCTGATCTAAATAACACAATAAACAGTATTCAAAATCCTAAAAAAGAGACTGTACAAAATCACTCATCATTATATGATGATTTCATATATCTTAATAAATGCGACCAAATAACTGAAAAGTTGGAAAATTTATATAATTGTCTTTTGACTATTTGTCCAACATCTACACTCACAATATTATTTCGTTAAAAACAACTTAAAATACATATTAAATTAATCGAAAATACAATTAAAAAAACTACTGATTTTCCATTATATTCAAACCATTTTGTTGTTTACTTTCAATCATTGTTTAATAATCGAAAAAAGTAGTAAAAACAATAAAAAGTCGTTTAAAATAACCATAAAATTTTTACTGACAAAAAGTTAGAAAAAACTACTCTTGTGGTTTGTTTTTAAAATTGAAAGTTTTTTTTATTTGTATGGAATTACAAAACAGAACACAACACACGCAGATGTATATATTTTTATTGGCTTTGTGTGTATGTATATTTGAATAATTTCTTGTAATTTTTATTGAAATAATTTTGTATATATACAAACTATTTTGGTAAAAAAAAACAAAAAGGAATTATATGAATTTCTATTTTTTGAAGCAGAAAACATAAAATTTTACATTTAACTGAAAATATCAACTCCTACTGAATGTCTGTAAATTTTTATAGTTTGTTTTTTGAATGACTAATACTAATAGTTAAAAAATAAATTTCTATGAATTTCAGTTGATTCTTCATTTAAAAACAAACTTTACGTATTACTTTTTAAATAAACTACAGTCGGTAACGGAAAATATATTGTGAGTGTACCATAAGTGAAAGAGTATTTTCCACTAAAACGAAACATTTAAATTGCATATTATTTTTAAAATATTTTTTTAGAAGTGAAAAATAGATTTTCTTTTTGCATATTTAAAATGTAATATTAAATTAACTTATTTAATGACAAACGTTTTAAACGTTCAAATTATTAACGTACCTAATTTTACCAATTTACAAACTTAATGATCTTTATTCATTTGATATGAATATAATATTAATTTTTATAATATTAATTTTTAATTCGCAAGTCAAATCAATCTTAGAATGATGTTTGAAATTATTTAATTCAGTTGAATCAAAAAAGATTCAAATGAAATTGATTAATCAATTATGATTTTAAATCTGATTAAATGAATTGATTTATAAAATATTGAATGAACTCGCTGATTTACAAAGAGAATTATTTTTTTCGCGAATTAATTCAATAAAGATTTGTCTTTTTCAAAGTCTGCATGATAGTGCTGTGGAACTACTTAAAAAACATTGCACGCAAACAATTTTCATACATACATACATATATAATATGCATGCCTGTTAATTGGCGACATTCTAACGATGAGAACAAGGATTCTGAATTAAACAATTGCTAAGTAAACCTAAGTGTTGGTGGTAAAAAAAGCAAAAAACATTAAATAAATGCAGAATGTATAAGTATTTGTATTTTACATGTTTGAATGTATGTGGATTCAAGAAAATTTTTTAACTTCACACGAAACATTTTTACGAACTCTCCAACATATATGAAATCATGAATCCGGATTGTGCAACACTTATCCGTCAAATCTTGTACGTAAACGGAATATTAACGGTCCGCATAAGCGGCTTTTCGAAAACAATACGTTTTACTCCGTTTGCTGTAACCGTTTCCGTGCCGTTAAAACGGACTTTACCGTTTTTCATCAGTCTTGATTCAGTAACAAACGGTGTTGTTTATTGCTATAAGAAAAATATAAATATGTAGCCAAATAGAATAGAATATATGTATATCTTAAATCGCGCAACCCTTCTGTTAAATTTAAAATTGCATGAATGCAAACTAAGGTGCAGAACTAGTGACTTGAAGTACTTTTATGTTCTTTATTATTATTTTTTTTTTGTTTTAAGAAATCTAAAAAAAAATAATAGGACCAAGAACTTAATACCGTTTTTACACGACACAACTGTCCGCAACCGGTCCTTCAATGACTGGCTTTCAACGGACTCAACTCCGGTTTTTACACCTCACAAAGGCACAAATTCGAATAAGTTTCGATGTTCCTTAAAATCCGTTTTCTGGTACGTTTACGGATCCAGAAAACGGTACGTAACCGGAGTTGGATTCGGTTTAAAACGTACTGAAAACGATACGTAAGCGGAACCTTTTTTGTTGGGTTGTTTTGGGTTTTTATTGAAAAAGACTGAATTCAATGCAAATAGTGAATCCGAAGATTTATTATTTGAATGCGACTTCATTGTTAGGTAATTTATAAATTTTTGCAGTACAAATTCAAAAAAAATAATAGGTTATTATATTTAAATAAAAACATAAAACTTTAAATTTTGGTTATATTTTTTCTCGTTTGGTAACTTTTTTAAAATTTGTAATGGCTTGGATCAAGGACACATTTGTGTTGCCGGAATTTTTTTCGACTTAACGAAAGCATTTGATCTTATCGATCACAATATTTTGATGAAGAAACTGAAATGGTAGGGAATTGGCATTTTGCAGACGCTATCTGTTAAAGCACAAACAATTTGTTCAAATTAATGCACATAAAAGTAGTCTTCGCTATGTTATTCACAATTTTCCTCAACGATACCAATTTATGGTATCTACAAGATGCAACTACTGTAGGTTGGAAACAACTAAACAAAGGTTAGAACATATGGGTAGCTATGAGTTTAACAAATTACCAGTACATTTAAAATCTATACATAGAATTTCAGTATTTAAAAATGCTTTAAAGGATTATTTAATGCAACACTAAGAATAACTTCTGACGTAAAATTTGTGATCTCAAAAATTATTGAAATGCTAATAAAAATTTTATTTTACTTTTTTTTCTTTTGTTAATATTTGAAATACTTAGTTTAAGTTCTTAAAAGTAATAATATAATAATAATATAATAATAATAATGCCTTAAAGGCGCTGAGGCAACTCAATTATAATGTAATATATATGAATTTTAAAATAAATTTTTATGGAAAATAATACCATGATGATTTAGATAATTTTTGATATTTCAAAGAAAACTTTTTATTCCATCAAATGAATTAGTTTTTAAATAATTGAAATTTAAAAACACATTAACAATAAGCATTGGGTACGAAGTTTAAAAAATCACATTTTTCATATATACATTCATATAAATTGATTAGTATAAAATTTTGATTTGATATCAAAGGTATAATTCAAGTTAATTAATTAAGCCCTTAAATTTTAGTTGAGAAACAATTTAACAACTTTAAGAATTGTTTGTAAATGTTTTAAATTTTTGCATTAGTCTCAAATGTATTTCTCAATTAATTTTCTAATTCGAAATAATTGTTCGAGATTTAGTATTGATA
The DNA here is from genome assembly GCA_949748255.1 of Eustalomyia histrio. Lineage (NCBI taxonomy): Eukaryota > Metazoa > Arthropoda > Insecta > Diptera > Anthomyiidae > Eustalomyia > Eustalomyia histrio. Next base: position 109,365,166 of record OX456525.1, on the reverse strand, counting down.
TCAAATCTTTTTCGAATCGTATATAATATGTTTGTTTTTTTTCGAATTTTATGTAAATATTCCATACAAATTTAAGTAGATATAGACTTGCTATGAAGTTATAAATATAGCTACTTAAAAATTAAGAATGTATAAAAATGCTTTCAAGTCTTAGAAATTATTGGCCTTTTTCAGACGGACATCTCTAAATCGACTTAAAATCACATAAGGATCACGAATATATATACTTTCGACATGTTACAAACATAATGGCAAACTGATATATATCCTCGCCATATACACAGTGCAACACATAAATTGGTTCCTCTTTCGTACCCGGTTTTTTTTGAAGTGTATATCGAAACTAAAAAAAATCCGCAACGGACTTGGCCAGATTACATCGAAATGGCTTAAATACTGGGAATTTAAGAAATCTTTCTTCAGCTAAATTATATCTAACAACAATATAAACAACTCTCTAGTACATGTCATCTTAATACGAACATTCCTTAACCCTAGAAAGCACATCTTTTTGCTCACACTTATTTTGCATAGCCAATGTTTGTCGTTTCGACAAAGAAAGACTATATAGGTTAATGCCGTTTTTGTTGTTACTTGTTTTCAAATTTACTATTTAAACATTTTATTGTTGTAATGCTGATATGTTTTTGAAAAAATGAATATATTTATTATATTTATTATATATATATTTCCATATTATCATGAAAAAATAGCATTTTTTCCCAATTTGTTGCAATTTTGATGCAGTGGATGCAATTTTTTTTAGGTCGGTCCATATGAGAATTTTTTTGCTTTGGTTTGGATCTACAACTTTGCCAAAGACATAAAAACAAAATTCCGATTTCATAAAAATTTTCCTTTTTTAAAAAAATCGTGTTTGGGTACAAAAACTTAGGGTGTCCATAAAAAAAAATTCGATGTAATCTGGCCAAGTCCTTTGCAGGTTTTTTTTAGTTTCGATATATACTTCAAAAAAAAGCGGGTATGAAGGAGGAACCACACGATGACCTTAAAAATGCTGCACTGTGATATGGTGGAGGCCCAACGTACCGGTATCAGTCCGTCATAAACGGAATCCAACTCCGTTTACGTACCGTTTTCTTTACCCGTAAACGGACCGGAAACCGGATTTTAAGGAACATCGAAACTGATTCGAATCCATAACGGTTTACGGACCGATATATCGGATGGAAAACGGAGTTGTCCGTTAAAAGTCCGTCAATGACGGACCGTTTACGGACCGATATGTCGGATGAAAAACGGAGTTATCCGTTAATAGTCCGTCATTTTTTTTTCTCTAAATTTATTAACAAATATATTTAAATTTATCAATCACTGCGATTGTGGCCCATGAAAAAAATAAAACAAATATTTAATTTTGGTTTAAAGGGTGGTACTAACGATATAATGAAGCAGACAATGCAAATTTGCAAATTTTTCACAAAATTATTTTAAGCTGTCGGGCAATATTTTTATTTGCAAATCTACATAATTTTGCACACATCATCGTAAAACTTGTTTTCAATTTCATTAATATTTACCTGGAGGATATTTAAGTATTCGTTTTTAATTACTAAGCAAATCCAAGAGCAACGGAAGAAAAACTGATGAAAAACAGTGGTCCGTATTTGACGGTACAGAAACGGATACACCAAAACGGAGTCAAAACGTATTGTTTTCGAAAACTCAATTATACGGTCCGTTGATGTTCCGTTTACGTACAAGCTTTAACGGATACGTACTTTCGGACCGTAAACCGGATTCATCCGGTACGTAATGGAGATTCCGTAAAAATGTTTCTTGGGTATAATAAATTGTATTGCAACCAAAATTACATGCAAAGCAGCTAATTTCCGAGTTAATATCGTGAAGAAAATAAATTTTGATACTAACTCGTGTTGTTAAATTTACTTAAACCGTATTTCAATAAAAATTTTAGTTTTAAATAACACTGTAAAACAATTTCAAACTTTTTCCAAAATAACGTTGTTCCGACGATTGATTCTTGTTAAGGAGACCAACAAAAATATACGTGTCTCGTCGTTTTGATAGTTTACATCGGAATTTCATCTTAGAGGCGGTCAAGGTTTCCCAGCTCTGGCCTGTTCTTGCAGCATATCGGTATATAAAACTATGTTTTCTTTACATCTGAGGTGTAGGGTATATGTTTGTAGATAATGGTATGGCAAATACTTTTGTAGAACATATTAACCCTCTAACTCCCCCTCATAACGGCATTTTTTAGCTTTATTCTATCAAATTGTAAAAAACACTCAGAAAAAGGGGAAGGGCGGGGATGAAATGTTCTACAAAAATGTTGGCCAATGGTGGAAATATGGCGTTTTCGAATACCCAATTCTAGAATGTGCCACAAATTTTCAACCACATTTAAATCTGGGGACTAGGCGGATGTTTGTATGACGTGTCGGCAATACCAAATTAGCCAAGTTTGCACTATACCGGCTTGGGATCGTTAACTTGGTAGAATGTGTCACGTAGGCGCAAGTCCTCAGCACTTTGGAGTAAATTTCGCCTCAGCAAGTCTAGGTATACACTCACCAAAAAAAAGTCTGTAATGGCAACTGAAAATTTTGCTGTTATTATAGGAAATTTTGCTAATTTAAGCCCAGCGGTAATTTTTGCTAATCTTAGCAACACATGTCTGATGACATGTACAATGAAATCAGTAGTCGCTACTAAATTTTAGTAAACTTTCTAAAAAGTGGAATTTAAATCGGTTTGCTAAAATCAGCAAAAAAATACTAAATATTATTAATATTAATACAATCAAATAAGTACACAAACTAGTAAGCGCTACTAAACTTTAGCAGATTTCTGTAAACTCAATAAATTGTAAAATATATCAAAATTTTAATTCATACAAAAATATTAAAATTCACATATTAACTCAATTCATTTTTTAGATACACTATAAAGCTGCTAATTTATTTTGAAATTAGTTTACAAATTTTAATTTTTTTTCCGAGCAACATTTCTTTATTTTTTAAAAAATATTTTAGACAAATTAAAAAGAAACTTCAAAGGCTTACAAAATAGTAAAAATATAAACGAATTTATCATTTTGTTTTAATTTGCTAATTTTAGTTTTGAAAAATGATTTTAATTGTTTTAAGGGCTGATTTTTAGAACTTAAAAAATTAAGTGCTATTTTTGGACATGAGTCGATTGTAAAAAGTATCTTAACTTCAGATCCCTTTTTTCAACCTATGTAACATTTTAAGGCAATTTAAGTATGTATGTATAAGTTTTAATTATTAGAAAAAACATTTCCTTCAATATCCACTTCTTTGAAATTAGTACATTCTTTTGCTAGTTTTAGCAAATCGGTTTTGAAAATTTCGTAAAATAATTTCTGAAATTAGCAACGAAAATTTGTAAATATTCTGAAAAAAAATTCTGTAATTTGTAAAATGTAAATAGCAAAAAAATGTACTAATCATACTTTTTTACTTAAAATCAGTACAAAAATAGTCGTGGGATTGAAAACCGTTTACAAATTCTTCTATTAACTTATTTTTCTGAGTGTACCTCTTTAGTAATAGTGGATTTACCAACACCTGCTAACGATATGCAACTTTACCATTGGAGCTCAGTATTTGCTTGCCGCTACCCACATACCTTATCATCTGATGTTGAAATATTAAATTTGCTCTCATCAGTAAAAATTACTATTTTCCAGAAATAAATCTTTATTTTCATGGTCTTTTGCCAAATGTATGTAGACCTTTTGATTTTGCTTATTAGTAAACGGCTTGTATCTTGATGTTCGCGAAATCCACCTCTCATCATTTTCAGTAAAAATTTTTTTGGGGCCTTTTCTTTGTTGTGCACACCATTTTTTCGTAAATTTACTTAAATGAACAATTTCAGCAATTCGTTTTTGTATTTTCCCACTTTGGAAGTGTTTAATACCTAACTCCCGTTTTCTACTGAAGCGCGTCGACCGATCTTGTAGAACCGCGCAATTATAACTGATTTTAATAGACACCCTATTTCTAATATCATTATTGTTTATGTTTTTATCTACCGTTAGTTTTTAGAATCCATTATTTCAAGAGATAAGAATAAAAATCAACACACGAAATAAGCTGTGACATGAAAATTATGTGTATGTTTAGTTTTGTTTTAAAAAAACGTTCAATGTTGATATTTGTGTAAAATTTTTTAGTGTTTTGTATTGAAGACTTAATTATCCACAAAACTGCAGCATTTATTTGTTGAGTTCAGAATAAAATATACCACTTTTAAGCATAAAATTTTCCAAAAATGTTCCTCATACAAAATAAGCTGTGGGGGGACTGTAGTTTTCAAACGTAATAATTTTTCTTCGGTAATTGATAGTGTAGAGAAGTTTAATGCGTTGTTTAGAGAGGCTCATGAATCAGAGAATAAAGCCCATGGAGGAATTAATAAAAATTAGACAGGTTAAGAATAAAACACTATTGGCCCAATCTGATTATATAGGTTAAAATTTTTTAAACTATTGTACCGTATGACCAAACCTACGAATCAGAATCTGATGCCTGAAATAGGAAAGGAGGTTGTAACTGATAGGCCTTTTCAAAAACTATATACAGACATCCTTAGCAATAATCTCGTTCGAAAATAGAAAATGACTATATTTTCATTGTGGTAGATAACACTAGGCAACAGCCATTTTGTTATTTGGTTCTAGCATACTTTTTCTCATGGATTTGGACCTACTGAACACGAAAATGAATTTTAAAAATTTTTCTGTCGATTGGTTTGCGAGATACAAATTTTTTAATTTTTTTTTTTAATTTTTGGAGGTACACTTACTATTTTGAGCATATCTTTAGTCTTCTTTGACCTATTTTATCCTACTACTACTCAAATTAAAGACAATTGAGCCGTCTACAACTTATTCTCAGAAAATTTTCAAATCGGGTTAGTAGTTTTGATGTTGGCGGCTTAAAAAGTTAAAAAACTGCGTTTTTTTAGTAAAAATGTGGCTGAAAAATTCATATAAAAATTCATATAAAATGTAAAACGCGATGTTAACAGCGATTTTAATTTTTTTACGTATAGCTGACACTTTTCCAAAGAAAATAAGCCCTTACTTAACAAAATCTGATGACAAATGGCCGACTTATTATTTTTTTGGTAAACGACCGAAATTCCGCTATTTCACGATTTTTTGATTTTCATTATTTGCACAGCTTACCTACCCAACGCAAACGAATAAATACATTTGAACTTAATTTAAAATAAACAAATTAGTCTTCGTATATTATTTTTTAATTTATTTACAGCACTACATGCTCAATGTATCGCACAATTAGCTAAACTAACGAAATTAAACTAACTAATTAAATTAAGCAAATCAACGCACAAAAAAATGAGTAAAAACAAAGATATAAGTGTACATTTTATGCCATGTGGAAAAACTGCTGACTTCTTCTTTGTTTTTTGTATTCGCTGCAATCGGTCTCACGTATTAGGGTCCAAATATAGTCACCCATCATAGCCGTGTCATAGTTGCCCTGATAGCGTCGTTCCATAGCCTTCAATTCCTGATGAAAGCGCTCGCCGTGTTCGTCGCTCACGTCTCCTAAATTCTCAGGGAAAAAATCCAAATGAGAATCCAGAAAGTGTATTTTAAGTGACATGTGCACTCCCATGGCTTCATAGTTCTTTACCAGATCCTCAACTATGTCCTTATAATTCGGGCTTTTGTTGTTTCCTAAAAAGTTTTCCACAACAAGCCTGAAGGAATTCCATGCTGCGGCTTCGATGGGTGATAACAGCTTTGGGAATTTTTCATCTTTCAACATTTTTTTTATCTCGGGTCCTGCGAAGACTCCTTCTTTAATTTTTGCCAGCGAAAGGTAAGGGAAAATTGACCGTAAATAGGCAAAAGCTTCACCTTCTTTGTCTAATTTTTTGGCAAAATTTTTAATCAAACCCAATTTTATGTGCAGCGGCGGAAGTATTATATTTTCACGGTTCTCTATTAGTGGTTTGCGCTGAACATTCGCTTCTCCAACTACAGGTTTCGTTCGTACCGGCCATTTTTTTTTATATAATGCTGATCATCAGCGCGGCTATTCCAAAGGCACAGAAAACAGCAATGTCGCGTATAGCCTCCTTGGAGTCCACACAGAATGGCCACAACTTTAAGGTCGGCGCATATTTTCCAATTGTATTTCCTATACTCTATGCATTTCAGCAAAATGTCCATAGTTTCATAGTTCTCCTTTGAATGAACCGCATGAGCAATAGGAACAGATGGCTTTTCATTCCCATTATGTAAGAGAACTGCCTTCAAGCTCTCTTTGTTGCTGTCAATAAACAACCTCCATTCGTTGGGGTTGTGAATTTGGTGAAGCTCTTGGAACAAGCCTGAAATGTCGCTGCAAAAACATATTTGGTCTTTCTTTGTATAAAATTTTGCATACTCCTTGTGACGGTTTCTGTACGCTGATACTTTCACTTCTGAAGCCGCAAATCCACACTGTATCATCCGAGACGCAAAAAGTTCGGATTTCTCCTTAGTGAGACCAAAATCGCGCACCCAATCGTTTAGTTCGGCCTGTGACAGTAATTTTCGCTTTGCACCCGGCTCAAATTCGCTTGCATTTGACTCAGACTCTTCTTCTGACGATTCTGCTTTTTGAAGAGATGCACCAGGGCACACTGGATATGGCACATCATGCGAATGTGGTACTGGAAGCGCAAACGATCCCACTTGAGCGTAGTTCCATTTAAAAAATCTTCCTACCCCACTGTTTGTGGTGAGGCAAAAATAACAGTCTGTGGAATGGCATAGCGGCTTTTTCCACATCATTGGTGTATCGAATTTCATATGGCGGCTAAAATTAAAATAAATTACTATATTCGCTATGTATAATGTGTTTAAATAAAAATTCTTACCTTCCGCCAGCTGCCCAGTTGGTTAAGATTATATAGCAAAGATCACACAGCGACTTAGGTGTCCATGGTTCTGTGATATTTGGTGAAATACCAAAATAATTCAAATAGTGCAATTGTACTGCTGGAGTAAACTTGTGTGCGTGATTTTTTTTTATAAACTGGCCACAAACATTGCAGAAATTGTCTGGATCGTTCAAACACTCGAACACACGTAGTCTTTTACTCATTGTCTTCCTTGCGTTTTCTAAATATTAACTTCTTTACACTTTCACAGACAGTTTTGAAATGCAATTGATAACCGTGTCTCCTTATGTTTAAATATGTATGAGCATGTAGTGCTGTAAATAAATTTAAAAAAAATATACGAAGACTACTTTGTTTATTTTAAATTAAGTTCAAATGTATTTATTCGTTTGCGTTGGGTAGGTAAGCTGTGCAAATAATGAAAATCAAAAAATCGTGAAATAGCGGAATTTCGGTCGTTTACCAAAAAAATAATAAGTCGGCCATTTGTCATCAGATTTTGTTAAGTAAGGGCTTATTTTCTTTGGAAAAGTGTCAGCTATACGTAAAAAAATTAAAATCGCTGTTAACATCGCGTTTTACATTTTATATGAATTTTTATATGAATTTTTCAGCCACATTTTTACTAAAAAAACGCAGTTTTTTAACCTTTTTAAGCCGCCAACATCAAAACTACTAACCCGATTTGAAAATTTTCTGAGAATAAGTTGTAGACGGCTCAATTGTCTTTAATTTGAGTAGTAGTAGGATAAAATAGGTCAAAGAAGACTAAAGATATGCTCAAAATAGTAAGTGTACCTCCAAAAATTAAAAAAAAAAATTAAAAAATTTGTATCTCGCAAACCAATCGACAGAAAAATTTTTAAAATTCATTTTCGTGTTCAGTAGGTCCAAATCCATGAGAAAAAGTATGCTAGAAACAAATAACAGACAAAAGTTTGTTATTTGTGACCTAGTGTAATTTTACGAAATTTATGTTTTTGAAGGCAACGAGAGACAACGGCTCCAGATGAGATACAATTTTTAAACAAATCTTTCATGTTTTTGGGGTTCACTTCGACAACGGAGCAAAATTTATTTCTAAGGATTTCAAAAAATTGATGCAAAAATATATAAAATCACCCACATAAGAACCCCGGTGCATTCTCCACAATCAGACGCATCAAAAAGGATAAATCAGAGTATGATTTCGGCTATCTGGGCATATATGGCAAGCGACCATAGAGATGGGGATTATCATTTGCCTTCAATAGAGATGGCCTTGCGTACCGCGATTCACACTGCGACTGGAATGAGTCCATTTTACGACTTGTTGGGGCATAACATGTTTGCATGTGGGATTGGGAATCTATCATGCCAAGGAAATTAAACAATGATCGAACTAGTCATAGGTAATAAGTAAATTAATGAATAATTGACTACAAAAATTTCGACTAAGTGATCATGATAATACATTTTGTTAACTTTTCGGTTACGTCTCCCAACCATTTTTTTATATAACAGATTTGTAATCCTTGCACTGATGCATAGTTTTGTTTCCACATTTTTTTTTTTTTGTTTGGTATGGTCGACCAGATCATAGGATAATTAATTAGTTGATTCATACATTTTGCTTATAAAGCTCAAACTACATTAATCCTCAATGAGGAAAGGATCGCCCGAATTTTACAGCTTTGTGTAGTTTCTTTTTCTAGTTTGGCGTCCGAATTTTGATACACATATCAGCAACTGAAATGGAAAAATATTTACAGTAAGTAAAAACAATCATTTAAAGTTTAAAAATAATTTCATCCCTGAAATTCTACCGAATCTAATATTCTTTCAAGCGTTGTTTTGTATATTTATTAAAGTTTTGTGTTCTAGTGTACGGCTTATTACGATTTTTTTTGTCAATCTTGAATCTGCAAGAAATTTTATTAATTTTTTATTTTTAATCCTTTATCATTTTGTGACAAGTATACACCCTTCACTGCTCCTTTTCTGGCAGCCCTGGAAATAGCATAGTTTTTTTCATTTAATTTTATTTTTTGCATTTGTTTACCTTCTGTGGTGTGTTTCCACAAAAAATAAAAGGCTTGTTGTCCAATTCTTGTTTTGCATTTATTGGTTGACATGCAAGATTAATCTAAATTTTTTATTAATTTTATTTATATATTGAAATATATGTTTTTTATATTTTTTTTATTATTTTAGAAAATCTACATGCTTGGTTGTTGATATGGCCGTCAGATAAAAAAATTAACGTTAGTGAATTTAACAAGATACGTTATTTTAGTTAACAAGATGGTAATAAGAAGATGCACCAAAAACAGCTGTTATATGCACGTGACATTCAGATATATAAACAAAAGCACGTGGTGCTTAGATATCTAAGCAAAAGCACGTGCTCTTTGAAAATGTAAACATATAACTTAAAATAGTATATAAATGCAATATTGTAAAAAAACATGTATTATTTTGTAAAAAATATATCAATCAATACTACATTATACTGTGTTAAATAAAAAAATTTTCATCCATTTTTTTTTTAAATTTGTCAAAACTAGGCCAAAGAATGAAGAGCTCCAAAATTTTTTGCATAGGATTTTTACTACCCTTGCCAAGATTTTAAAATATAACATATGCCACAAATGATCGTACGGGTCATGTTACACACCAACAAGATTTAGTCTACTGGGTTACTATGCATACAAAAAAATTTTATTTTTCCAAAAATTTTCAAAAATAGGCCAGAGGATGAAGAGCTACAAAACCTTTTACATATAATTTCCAGTACCCTTGCCAAGACTCCAAAATATACCACATGCCCCAAATGATCGTACGGGTCATGCACACACCAACAAGAATTGGTCTACTGGGTTACTATGCAAACAAAACAATTGAAAAAATTTGTATTTTTCCAAAAATTTTCAAAAATAGACCAGAGGATGAAGAGCTCCAAAAACTTTTACATATAATTTCTAGTCCCCTGCCAAGACTCCAATATATACCACATACCCCAAATGATCGTACGGGTCTTGCTACCCACCAACAAGATTTAATCTACTGGGTTACTATTCAAACAAAAATATTGAAAAAAATTGTATTTTTCCAAAAATTTTCAAAAATAGGACTGAGGATGAAGAGCTCCATAACCTTTTGCATATAATTTCTACTACCCTTGCCAAGATTCCAAAATATACTACATGCCCCAAATGATCGTTTGGGTCATGCTACACACCAACAAGATTTGGTCTACTGAGTTACTATGCAAACAAAAAAATTGAAAAAAATTGTATTTTTCCAAAAATTTTCAAAAATAGGCCAGAAAATGAAGAGCTCCAAAACCTTTTGTATATAATTTCTACTACCCTTGCCAAGATTCTAAAATATACCACATGCCCCAAATGATCGTACGGGCCATGCTACATACCAACAAGATTTAGTTTACTGGGTTACTATGCAAACAAAAAAATTTAAAAAAATTTTATTTTTTAAAAAATTTTTAAAAATAGGCCAGAGGATGAAGAGCTCCAAAAACTTTTACATATAATTTGTACTACCCTTGCCAAGACTCCAAAATATACCACATGCCCCAAATGATCGTACGGGTCATTCTACACACCAACAAGATTTAGTCTACTGGGTTACTAAGCATACAAAAAAATTTTAAAAAATTTTATTTTTCCAAAAATTTTCAAAAACAGGTCAGAGGATGAAGAGCTCCAAAACCTTTTGCATATAATTTCTAGTACCCTTGCCAAGACTCCAATATATACCACATGCCCCAAATGATCGTACGGGTCATGCTACACACCAACAAGATTTAGTCTACTGGGTTACTAAGCAAACAAAACAATTGAAAAAAATTGTATTTTTCCAAAAATTTTCAAAAATAGGCCTGAGAATGAAGAGCTCCAAAACCTTTTGCATATAATTTCTACTACCCTTGCCAAGATTTTAAAATATACTACATGCCCCAAATGATCGTTCGGGTCATGCTACACACCAACAAGATTTAGTTTACTGGGTTACTATGCAAACAAAAAAATTTTAAAAAATTGTATTTTTCCAAAAATTTTTAAAAATAGGCCAGAGGATGAAGAGCTCCAAAACCTTTTACATATAATTTCTAGTACCCTTGTCAAGACTCCAAAATATACTACATGCCCCAAATGATCGTTTGGGTCATGCTACACCAACAAGATTTGGTCTACTGAGTTACTATGCAAACAAAAAAATTGAAAAAAATTTTATTTTTCCAAAAATTTTCAAAAATAGGCCAGAAGATGAAGAGCTCCAAAACCTTTTGTATATAATTTCTACTACCCTTGCCAAGATTCTAAAATATACCACATGCCCCAAATGATCGTACGGGCCATGCTACATACCAACAAGATTTAGTTTACTGGGTTACTATGCAAACAAAAAAATTGAAAAAAATTTTATTTTTTAAAAAATTTTTAAAAATAGGCCAGAGGATGAAGAGCTCCAAAAACTTTTACATATAATTTGTACTACCCTTGCCAAGACTCCAAAATATACCACATGCCCCAAATGATCGTACGGGTCATTCTACACACCAACAAGATTTAGTCTACTGGGTTACTAAGCATACAAAAAAATTTTAAAAAATTTTATTTTTCCAAAAATTTTCAAAAACAGGTCAGAGGATGAAGAGCTCCAAAACCTTTTGCATATAATTTCTAGTACCCTTGCCAAGACTCCAATATATACCACATGCCCCAAATGATCGTACGGGTCATGCTACACACCAACAAGATTTAGTCTACTGGGTTACTAAGCAAACAAAACAATTGAAAAAAATTGTATTTTTCCAAAAATTTTCAAAAATAGGCCTGAGAATGAAGAGCTCCAAAACCTTTTGCATATAATTTCTACTACCCTTGCCAAGATTTTAAAATATACTACATGCCCCAAATGATCGTTTGGGTCATGCTACACACCAACAAGATTTAGTTTACTGGGTTACTATGCAAACAAAAAAATTGAAAAAAATTGTATTTTTCCAAAAATTTTCAAAAATAGGACTGAGGATGAAGAGCTCCATAACCTTTTGCATATAATTTCTACTACCCTTGCCAAGATTCCAAATATACTACATGCCCCAAATGACCGTTTGGGTCATGCTACACACCAACAAGGTTTGATCTACTGAGTTACTATGCAAACAAAAAAATTGAAAAAAATTGTATTTTTCCAAAAATTTTCAAAAATAGGCCAGAAGATGAAGAGCTCCAAAACCTTTTGCATATAATTTCTACTACCCTTGCCAAGATTCTAAAATATACCACATGCCCCAAATGATCGTACGGGCCATGCTACACACCAACAAGATTTAGTTTACTGGGTTACTATGCAAACAAAAAAATTTTAAAAAATTGTATTTTTCCAAAAATTTTTAAAAATAGGCCAGAGGATGAAGAGCTCCAAAACCTTTTACATATAATTTCTAGTACCCTTGTCAAGACTCCAAAATACACCACATGCCCCAAATGATCGTACGGGTCATGCTTCACACCAACAAGATGTGGTCTTCTGGGTTACAAAAATAAACGTTTTTGGTTTTTTGGGGATTTTTGTAATACAAAAGTTAATACTTTTCGGTTGCAACCTGGATAACTGTTTCTAATTTTTTTTATTAACTATGTGAATATATATAGAAATACCATGTGTGTATATATTCTTGTATACCATAAATTGTGGCCATCGTTAATATATGGAATCAAAAATTAAAGTTGTACCCTTTATGGGTGAAATGGTTAATTTTGGGTTAGGAAAACAATTTAAGTTGTTTAAACCCGTACGATCATTTGGGGCATGTGGTATATTTTGTTATCTTGGCAAGGATACTAGAAATTATATGTAAAAGGTTTTGGAGCTCTTCATCCTCTGGCCTATTTTTAAAAATTTTTGGAAAAATACAATTTTTCAAACAGCACGTGCCTTTGCTTACATATCTAAGCACCACGTGCTTTTGTTTACATTTCTGAGTGACACGTGCTTTTGGATACATTTCTATGCACCACGTGCGTTTGTTTACATATAACGGCTGTTTTCGGTGCATCTTCTTTTTACCATCTTGTTAACTACAATAACGTATCTTGTTAAATTGATGGAGATAAAAAATTAATTAGAGTTGTGTCGTTCGTGAACGAACTCAGGGATGGAAAATATGTTTTCTGTATTGTACCAACCAGACAAATAAATTGTACTTTTTCGATCCTCACGGTACCAACATTTTTTCCGCTTTTTTTTAACAATTTTATCGTATTGAGTCAGATTTGCTTAGACACTAAAAAGACTTAAAAAATTTAAATTAACCGGGTGAACCAAAATTTATCGTTAATTTTATGTAGTCGTATAATTCCCACAAAACTTTGTAAAATTTTACTCTAATGTCACACCTTTTTTATGGTTAACCTTTTCAGGATTTGCTATTAAAAAAATTAAAGGCATTTAATAGATTTTTAACAATAATACACTTTTTCTTATTTTTTATTTTTTTTTTGTTTTGAGAGGTATAGCCTGTTCCTCTATTTCGAAAGAACACGTTCGTTCGCTTTCTAGTCGAAAGAAAACTGATTTGGGTTTCTCTAACTCTATTTCTATGCGAACGATGACTCGAACGACAAGTCGAATGAAAACGTAACTGTTTTCATACAAAATTTGGTTTCTCTATTTCGAACAGCTCGAACGCAAATGTCAAAATCAGTCACTTGCTATTTTTTTGTCGAGTAAATATATATTTGATATTTTTAAAAGCAAAATGAAGTAAAAAAGCAATGGATAACAAAAAGTAAGTACAAAATAATACAAATATTTATAGTTTTTTAAAATTTTAAATTTTAGTTAAAAAAAATCAACAATGGACCATCCGAAGACGCTTGTATTTTATATGGAAGAAAGGCCTGATTTTGCCAGAAGGACTCTGGTTTTCGGAGCAAACAAATTTTCCGCAGAGGAGGAAAATTTGACCAGAAAACTAAACTCCGTTTCACCCCCTATTACGCTGTTGCTGAGTGGAAAAGGTATGTGTGTTGTTTGTGGCTTACGTTTGCCCAAGAAACTCATATTTACATTTTTTATTTTACATCTTTTATTTTACAAGGACTTTAGCAGTGACCGCACCGAACAGACAACAGGCAACAGAAAAGCTCTTCAAACAACAATTTCACCCACAACCAATCGATAACAAAAATTTTCACAAATAAACAGACTTTCCAAATAAAAATTGATTTGTTTATTGTTATTTTTTTTATTTCATTTGTCATATACAGCTGATCACTGTTAAACAGGGTTGTTTTTGTCTTTAAGCAGTTTAGTAGTATTTTTGCTACTTTTAAAGAAAATTTTAACAAATGCTCAAAATATATGATCTGGCATCTCTGTGATTTGTAAATGCGTAAGAAACAAAAATTGACACACGTAAGTCAAGTCGATCGAAGCCTTTCGAAATAGAGAAACCCAAATTGACTCGAATTCGAGTGACTTGCTATCGTTCGCCTAGTTTTTCGTTCGAGATCGAGAAACAGGCTAGTAATTTAAAATCCGCTGTTCAATGTTGCCACCTCCGAATATTTTAGTACAATGTGTATGGAAACATTTGGTACATTTGATGTGACACCAATTTAGAGCCGGTTTAACTTAAAACTGACTTTATTTTTACTATAGAAGCTGAATAAATAAAAACAAGTTTTTAATTTAAAGTTGCTTTTAAAAAAAGTCGACTTTTTGTTATGTGGTTTTATCAAGTTATAAATTGAAAATTTGAAAAAATTTCAAATTGTACAAAATGGGCCGAGGTAGTACCACGGTACCAACCAAGGTAAAAATGTACCAAAAAAAGTACAATTGTACCATGTTTTCCATCCCTGAACGAACTAGTTCAATTGAACTCCTCTTAAAAATTAACTACTGATCTAGTTCGTAATCTTCTACTCTTTTAGATCTTTCTCTCTTTTCGTTCTTTTTGTGATTTCTTTTCATTCTCATAATCAGCTGTTTTTTAATGTCAGTTTTTATTTTCAATCAGTAAGCTATTGTCGTTCTTGTTCATAATTGCCAGACTAGATTTTTTAGACATTCTGCTTTATTTGAAATGAAGACGTTATTCATTTATTCTTTATTTGTGAAATTTAACCTAGTTCCTTAAAAAATAGACATTTCTCAATATTTATAAAAAAAATCAATCATAATTTAAAAAAAAATGTCTTAATTTTTACTGAAGACAGTGACCAATAGCCTAAATGTTAAAAGATAAAATGCTTTTAAGAAAGCTTTAAAAACGTTAAATTATTTTAAATTAAAATTCATGTTGCAGTACTTGTTAAGTAATTAAATTTAATGAAAATAACAATTAACTAGGAGAGCTTTTGAGCTAGGATAGCTATTGAAATAGAAAATCTATTAAACTAGAAGATCTATTGAACTAAAAGAGCTATTAAATTAAAAAAGCAATTAAGCTGAAAGAACGATTGGACTAGAGGAGCAATTATTTTATATATATTAGTGAAAAGTTTTAAATTGTATATAATACAACTTGAACTGTGTACGGGACTGTGAGGAGCCGTTGATACCCGGTAGAGGCTTTTTTTTGTGGAAATCACGTACCGGTCTAAAGAAAAGGGAAAATAAGAAACCGTAAGTTTATTGTGATTTTTTTGTTAAAGGACATTGTCTAAAGAAGGAAAATTGGTATAATTTTATTAAATAGTGTGGTCAAGTAATTTTGTAACGTCAAGGACTCTGAGGATAGCCAAGAAGGCGTCTGACTGCATTGGCATACTGTGGCCAATTTTATTTTTAAATCCTGCGGAATTCAAGTACGGAGAAAAAGTGGCAGCCCAGGAGTAGTGGCATAAATGTGTACACGTGGCAGGACCGATACCCAACTGGTTTGGATAAAGAAAACATCAATTTAAAATATCCATGTTTTTAACCCATGCACTGTTGGATGTAGAGTATTCAAAAACCGAAAACCGGTCAACCGGTTTCTTTATTTTTAAAAACCGATCGGTTTCGAATATTTTGTAAATTCGAAGAAAACCGAAAACCGGTCTTTTTTGTTCGGTTAACCGGTTTCTTTAATTACATCACCAACTGGGTTACTTGGTCTCTTTTATTTTTTCCAAAGACTTATAATCGTTTGTTTGGTTATGAAGATTTAAATGTAAGTCTGATAGATTCCAATGAAGACTTAATTTTAGATATTCCAAATTCAAATAGTTTAATTTCTGATCTAAATAACACAACAAACAGTATTCAAAATCCTAAAAAAGAGTGTACAAAATCATTCATCATTATATGATGATTTCATATATCTTGATAAATGCGACAAAAGAACTGAAAAGTTGGAAAATTTATATAATTGTTTCTTGACTATTTGTCCAACATCTATTATTAGTAAAATAGTATTTTCCACTTTTAGCTTTATCAAAAGCAAACAAAAAAATCGTCTTAAAACGAAACATTTAAATTGTCATATTATTTCTAAAATATTATTTTAGAAGTGAAAAATAGATTTTCTTTTTACATATTTAAAATGTAATATTAAAAAAACTTATTTAATGTCAAACGTTTTAAACGTTCAAATTACTAACGTACCTAATTTTACCCAATTTACAAACTTAATGATCTCTATTCATTTGATATGAATATAGTTTTATAATATTAAATTTTAAGATATTATATTAAAAAATATTAAAACCAATGAATGGAATGTTGAAATGAAATACAATAAAAAAATTATTTTTTTTTTCAAAGAATGTATTTTTTTATTTTTATTACTTTATATATTAAATTTCTGTTTTTTTACATAATTAAAAAATTTTATAAGCTTTTTATTCAAATTAAAAAAACCGGTTTACCGGTTTTTTCTGCAAAAACCGAAAACGTTTTTTTTTAAATTCTATTTTTCGAAGAAAACCGAAACCAGTTTTTTCAAAAGGTCGGTTTTTTGAATACTCTAGTTGGATGGTATGTGGCCATAGGATGGATATATGGCCATAGGAGAAAAAAGTTAAATATTTAAAAGCAGAAAAATTAAATGTTTGGAAACAATATTCTCAAAAATTACGTAACTGAAAATGTGACACTTATTTTTATTTTTTGTATTCACTTGTATACTACCACAAATCAAAAAAATATTTCACTTGTTTAGCTAAATAAAACTCATAAAAACTGTAGACCAATATAGCTCCATATTTAAGCACAGCATAAGTCATGGTACCCCAGTCATAATCGGTCTTATATATGTGTAACCCTATAAAGTTTTATTTCAAAACTATTGGCATCCCCTAGACATTTGTTAGTACCCTTTTAAAAAACGTAACGGTACTTTCCGAATTTCCAAGAAAAGAACTAGCAATAGAAGAACAAAAAATAATATTCGCGAAATGGGTAAATCATACACCAAAACTGCTAAAATAATAAATAGGAGCAAATCAACTGTGCAAATAGTTATAAATCGGTTCCGCCGTCATTCAAAGGTCAATGGTAAAGATGTACGAAAAATTGAAGCCACCTAAAATATCTTCAGAGTTGAAGGAATCACTGGGTGGGTGCTTAATGTGGGCTGGTGGGTGCTTTATGTCAGTTGGTTATAATGCTCGTACTGCTCGCAAGAAGCCGTATGTTAGCGAAACAAACAGAAGAAAGCGTATGAAATATAAAATTAAAGCAAACGACTTTTGGGAAAACTAATTTTCTCGGACAAGTCAAAATTTAACGTTTTTGGTGAGATGCAAAAAGTGCGACAAGCTAAATCCAATGAATATTATGAAAACTCTGAAGCACAGGGTACACAGTGGAGACACGATGATTAGAGCGCTTTATTTCTTTATAGGCTTTTTACACTAAACAACATCTTTGTAAAACGCGTGGAAGATGTTGATAATATGAAACAAGTGTTTACATTGGCAACATCTTTCATCTGCCATTTATTCAGCTGTCAAAAAATAAAAGAAAAAGACGCATATTTTTTGTTAAAACTAAAAAATGGATTTTGAGAGAGCATTAATCATTGGAGTAGTTGTTGCTTTGCAAGAACAAACCCGAATTTCAATGCAGTACATTGAAATATTAAAGGTCATTCTGGAAGATGATGATGAAGAAAAATTTTTGGTAGACATAAGAATGAAATTCTTACATGTGCCGCTCATTTTCCTTTGTTGAATAATTTTTTTTTTTTTTTATTTTCTCCAATGTCAGTTTGCTAGTGATGGCACAAAGAAAATCGATTTTTTTAGTGATGACACTTAAAATAACCATTTTCATTGTTTTTCTTTCAAATGTTTGGGCAAACTAATAATAAGCTGACGATTAATTAAATGTGTTTTGTGTGTTCATTTGCTTATACATTTCACAGATCATATAAATGTGAAATTTTGCTGTATGTTTTGTTCTTTTGAATACTGTGATAAAATTAAAAAATACATTAATTAGGTGTGTTCGACGTACTTTACCGCGGGTGCCCGCGGGAACCCAATCTTACCAGAAAGCGTTTCTCGTAACAAAAATTGGGTAAATGAGAGCGTTCATGAGAGAGTAATTGTGTTTCTCATTTTACCAGAACTTACCCGTACTTTTTGTTTGGGTAAAATGGTAAAATTGTCAAATCATCAGCTGTTGCTAATAAATTAGTTTGGCATTTTTGAAAAAAATTGAAGTTAAATAAAAATTTACTATAAATAACTTTTCCTTCTTAATAATTAAAAATACATTTGAAAATGTAAATAGATATTTGCCATTTCAAATATATTTATTATTTAAGCTGTTTTTTAATATGAATAAATTTGACGTTTATTTTTGGGTATGAAATGTGGTTTTGTGCGTTCGCAGTATTTTGGGCATTTTTATGGTTTTGTGAGAGAATTTTTTGATTGCTCTCATTTTACCATACTTTACCCAAAATTACCTCGTACAGACCTATTATGTGCAAAAATGTTATAAAAACATAAAACAATTTTGTTATTACAATATGTAACCCAAATATAAAATTTGTTGTGGGTTTGTACTAAGTTTATGAAACAAAAAGATAGTTAAAATTTTAGTATATTCAGTCATGGTGCACTTCTATGGTATCTTTCTGATACTTTTGGCGTGAGTGTGGTAATGCAGGAAATATCAATTTTTTGGACTTTTTTGCTTAATATTTTTCATATTTTTTCTTTTATAATATGCCGTTTTTATAGTTAACTTTTGAGCATTTCCCACTTTTCCCCAACTTTTCCCAAATTACCGCAAAAATTTCCTGCTTCAACAAAGAGAAACGAATTTTTGCTAATAAAGGCAGAATGTTAGACCACGAACCACTCTAAAGAATATATTCTCGGAAATAATTAAAAAGAGGTTTATAGGTGCTTTTTTGGGCATGATCAAAACTATTCTAAAATTACCGAAAATTCCCCTATAAATTAACAAATTCGATCGAATCCACTTGAAGGAATTCAATTATTTTATATTATTTGATTTAGTTAGTCATTGAATTTATTTATAAAGAATTAGAATTTGGAATTTCTATTTGTTTTTAATTCAATCTTGTTTCATGAAGAATTTGTGCTTGTTACCTGATTTTGTCTATTCGATTTTAAAATGCGAAAAATAAGCAATTTTGTTATTTTATTACTTTTTTTCGTTAATTCGCCTAATTTTAAATATTTTGCTGAATTAATTCACTGAGTTTACATCAGTTAATAATTTAAATATTTGAAATACATTTTTCATTAAAACAGCTATCACTTATTAGAACTGTTATGTTGGCATAATATGCCAGCTTGTTGGCAAGCGGGCTAAAGAGAATGATTTTTTTGGTGCCAAATGTTAAATGTATACAAAAACACTTACCCACACAAAGCTATGTATACGTAAACATTTTATGCCAGATGAATATCATTACCGTGTGTTTTAAAAAGAACAAAAATTCTGCGCTTAAATATTAGTCTAATGTGTGATAGCTCAATGAAAAATTTATAAATGGCACAATAAAAACTCAACAATTTCTGAATAGTACTAAATGAGTCATGGGAGTACCAAGCTTTTAATAGTACCACAAAAAGTACTATAACAAATTTATTCTTCAAAGAGAACCTGTGAAGAGAACTTTGGTTAAATAACAGCGGGATTTGCAAAAAGTTTTTAGTATATATTTTTTTAAAACACGTATATAAACAAAAATTACTATAAACAAGATTTATTGTATATTTATCGCATAAACAAGTAACGATTTGTTAAAGGGGTTTGATGAGCTATAAGAAATTTGAAATCTAGATTTATTGTGTTAAATATATATTGAATGTATTAAAAAGTGGATAAAATACCAATGGTTGAACATCTATTTAACATAAAAAGGGGTAGAGTGGTGTAACCGTCGATTTTGGTGTTGATATTTGGTTATTTGTTTATTTTGCTTGCTGCTGTTTCGGTCTATATTAAACAAGAATTAAAATATTTATATTGGTATATGTCTGTCCGACCACCCCTCTCCTACCTGTTTGTTGTGTGTAATACGACGAAAGCACAAAAGTGGAAATACAACTTAAGGTAGATACAAATCAGTTGGGCGAACGCGTGCACGAAAAAGTAATATATGTATGTATATCAAGTCTTTGGATGCATAGTGGTGCAGTAGGACTAGATCATAGCAAACAAATCAAGAAACATAATCCTAAAATAAAGCAAGATATTGAACCCATACAAACAACTCTTTAAGTGATGGCCTAATCTCTTGTATATGGTTAACGAGTTGACAAGGTATAAACTACACGAAGCTGGATACATGCAAGCAAGCAGCCAGTACATAAATACACATCATTATCGCCATTGGTAAGAGTGTGGTTAACAAGGGTATCTGCAGCAGCAACATCAATTTAAAAAGTATTTAGCAAAAGTGTAGAGAGGTGTTGCAAGCGGTGGCCAAAAGTGGACTGGTATTGCGTGAATTTGAAACTGGTTTGAAAAGAAATAACTTTATGCAGACCAAAAAAAGAAAGGAATTTTCTATATCGAATTCAAAAAATGCTGGAATATTGATGAAACTTTGTAATATCGAAATCTATTTAGTTTTGAGAACATTCAAACAGAAATTTATCAAAGACAATCCACCAAGTTATAATGAAAACTATGCAAAATAGTTTGGTTGTTCTATTAGTAATATATTCTTGCCTACTAAAATCATCTGTTTGCTTGGCCGACTTTGCATTCCGTCAATGCGAACCGATACGCATTGAAATGTGTCGTAATATTGGTTACAATGAAACATCAATGCCCAACCTGGTGGGTAATGAGTTGCAAAGTGAGGCCGAGTACACGTTGCAAACATTTTCACCACTTATTGATTATGTATGCAGTTCACAATTGAAATTGTTTCTGTGCGCAACGTACGTGCCCATGTGCACTCCCAAGGTTCCCGTACCAATTGGACCTTGTCGAACACTATGCGAAAGTGTTCGTTCACGTTGTCACCCAGTGCTTCAGGGTTTCGGTTATCCATGGCCTCCAGCTTTGGACTGCAATCGTTTTCCAAAACAGAATAATCAGGAGACTATGTGTATGGAAGGTCCGGGTGAAGCACAAGATCCACCAACCGTACGAGAAATGTACCCAGGTTTACCAGCTGCAAAGACGCCAATTCAACATCAAACAACCATTACCAGCACTTTTGAATGTCCTGGTCATTCGAAACTCTATGTTAAACTTCATCGTTCTGGTCGGTGTGCACCGTTGTGTGATGTTAATATATTGTTTGGCCCCAATGAGAAACATGTTGCTGAAATTTTTACACATACCTGGACATATGCAGCTTTGGGTCTGGATCTCTTCGCTATTGTATCCATTTTATTTTCCGACTATCACTCTTCAAAGTTTCCTGAGGTTAATCAAAGACGTGTTTTATCACCATTAATGTGGTGTCATACTATGGTGGTGATTGGTTGGACTGTTCGTTTTGTGGCGGGTCGAACAGCAACATCATGCGGATTCGATCCACAAATGCCAAATGTATCACTGCTATTGGTGGATGGGCTTTCGAATGCCCCATGTGCATCAACATTTTTATTAAGATACTATTTTGGAATGGCTGCGTACGCATGGTATGTCTTATCTTTAATAACACCGTGTTAAAAATAGAATATGTTTAATATTATTTTGAAAATTCTAAATCTGAAGTAATTATCAAAAAACATTTAACAATACCTTCACACTGAACCCCAATATACATATTTTCGTTTTTTTTCAAGTTTTCGAATTAAAATTTGTATAGACTTTGAAAGTCGGAAACTTGAATATAACGATTTATGGTGTATATTCGTCCATTTTAGAGTTTTCAGCATTGATTTTATTGAGGTAAATTGATCAGTCTTTAATATTGCGCGCATAGCATTTTTTGCTGCTAAATATATATATTTGTTTTATATATGGTTGGCAAGCAATACCTTTTCATTATAACGGTTGTTGTCTATCACGCTCTGATCAATACCGATACGAAAATTTTAAAATTGCGGTTGCAATAGTGACATGTGTCTTCAAATATCACGGGGCTTATTTCATAATAATAACTGTTCAATAACTGTTCAAATACCGTTATAAATCGGTGTTTCGGTAGTTTAGCGTTAATATAACGGTAGTTGTAAGATATTTAAAAATTGAACCGGTAAAATAGCGCAATAAATCCGGTTATACAAAAAGACACTTGCCTTTAATAGAATGGCCATTTTAAAATTTTTATATCGGTCTTAAAGTAGCTGTGGTAGCCAACTACCGTTATTATGTAAAGGTATTGAATGTCAACCATGATTTATTGCTGTTAAAACGTGAGGCGAAACATGAATATAACGTTAAAAACACTAAAGTTAATAAAATTTTAAAAATAAAATATAATTTGGTTGTAAAAATAGACAGGACTATTATAAAACCACAAATAAAATATTTTGTCATTTGTGCAAATAGAAATATAAAACCGAAAACATATATTCAAGTTAAATATAGAATTTAAAATTGCAGCGATGGCTGAATGCCACCAATGTAAAACTGCAATACGTGGAGAGTCGGGAATTATGTGTGAAGGAATATGCAAAAAGGTTTAGCATAATGCAAAAACATGTTCAGGAATAGATCAATACTCTCGGGCAATACTTGAATCTAGTAACTATATCCGTTTTATATGTGATGATTGCCTTCAATATATCCATAATGTGGATTTAGCACTTGTAGAGATTCAAGATGGTGTCACCAAAAATAATGAAAATTTGGCTGAATACAAAGGCGAATTTAAAGCGGCACTAAAACAAAATGAAAACGAAATTAAACAACTTCTCGAAGCAATTGAGAAAAGAAATGATGAGAGTCTTAACAAATTAGACGAAGCTCAAAAATCTTTAGATATAAACGTAAAAGAAATAAAAAAATGATACGGAATTATAAACGAACATGAAAATAAAAATAAAGAAATGTGTAACACAATTGAAGAAAATAATGCTAAGATCTGCAATGAAATAAAGAAAGCAATAAAAGAAAAAAATACCAAAACAAATAAGTTATCAGATAAAAGTAAACAAAATCCCCTGGTTATCAAACCCAAAGAAAAACAGGATGTTAAAAAAACTAAAGAAGACTTAAATGCTAAAGTGAATCCATCTAATTTGAAAATTATTAATGTTGAACAGCGTAAAAATGGATCTGTTGTTATACAAAGTGAAAGCAACGAAGAAAGAGAAAAAATAAAAGAGGCAATTCAGAATAAAATGAGCGATGCATACGAAATCAAAGTACCAAACCAACGAAAATGAAAATAACAGTCACAGGTATGACATTTAAACTAACAGAAAATGAAATAATTGAAAAATTAAAAAGGCAAAATGATATATTAAAAAAAGTGAGTTAGAAGTAATTAATGTATATGAATATAAAATAAATTCTCGAACAATTTATAACGCAAAAATAAAGATAGATAATAACTCATACACAAGAGTAATGTATGCACAAAAAGTAAATATTGGGTGGGAGAAATGCAAAATTTTCGATGGCACAGATATAATACTATGTTTCAAATGCTATGGCTACAATCACAAATCAACTCAGTGCAAAAACCAAGAAGTATGCTTTAAATGTCATGGAAATCACACATCAAAGGAATGTAACAATGAAATTATAAATAAATGTATTAATTGTATAAGGATGAACAATAGGTTAAACCTAGGATTGGATGAAAATCACATTACAAATAATAAAGAATGTCCAGTTTATCTAAATAAGCTGAATTCAAAAAAGAGGAGAATAGGTTTAACAGCTTAACAAACATGGCGTATATACAAAAATACAAGGATTATTAAATAATTTCAACCAATTGGAAATTGTCTTAGATATACTGTCAGAAACCCATTTAACAGAAAATGTGGAAGATGAAGAAATTCAAATGAAAGAATACAATCACCATAAAACTTTATCAAACGCAACAAAAACAGGTGGGGTTATAGTATTTTTTAAAAAGAAATGGAATGTGTGGCAAATTGCCGAAAAAATGGTCGATTATAAAATATGGATATCTGCATTTATAGCAAAATATGAAAAAATTGAATTAATTATTACTGCTGTTTATAGATCTCCAAGTAGTACCGAGATGGAGTTTATTGATGCCTTTGAAGATGTATTAGAATTGATTAATGAATTTAACTGTGATATAGTAATAGCGGGAGATTTTAACATAGACTGGCAAGAGATGGATTTTATAAAAGCAAAATAGAATGTATAATAAATGATAATGGCCTTATGCAAATAATGAAAGAATTCACGCGAATAACATCAAACTCAAAAACTATCATAGATTATATAATAACAAATAATGAAAATATATCGGCGAAGATTAATGTAGAAAATAAAATAGCTGACCATGAAGCAATCGACATAATAATTAACAGTTACAAAAATCCTAACGAAAAGAAAAACAAAGAAATAGAGACATTGTAATACAACAGACAACAATATAACAGAGAAATAAAGGACATTCAACAAATAAATAATAAAAATGATATGAACAACAATGTATATCATTTCGATAAATAATAACAAATAATGAAAATATATCGGCGAAGATTAATGTAAAAAATAAAATAGCTGAGCATGAAGCAATCGACATAATAATTAACAGTTACAAAATCCTAACGAAAAGATAAACAAAGAAATAGAGACATTTAAATACAACAGACAACAATATAATAGAGAAATAAAGGACATTCAACAAATAAATAATAAAAATGATATGAACAACAATGTACAGTGGTTGTCAGCTTATTTGATGCAAGTAATGAAAACAATAATAAAAGTCTGATAACTTAAAACTAAATGAGATATCGAAATAAAAAAAACTGTATTTTATAGAGCAATATGTTTACTTTGCACTAGGCCATCTACTCATTTCATATTCTTTGTCATTCTACAAAAAAAATAACAAAAACAAAAATAAGTGAGATAAAAAATTGAGCAGCTTATTTGATGCAGTCAACTTCTAACAGGATATCTCCCGTTATTTTAAGAGTTCGTTCACATATTTTTTTTATGTCTCTTGTGCAGGTTCATTGTAATAGATATTGCATAGTTTTTAGTCTGATCAGGCAAGTTAAGCGGTAGTGGCGAAATAATTTAAAGATGGGCCGGCGCATAAGTATTGAACAACGAGAATTGGTCATTCATCACTTCAAAAATGGCCAATCACAACGTAAAATAGCTGAAATGGTTAATTTGGCAGCATCAACAGTCCAGCATATAATTGAAAGATTTTTGCGAGAGAATAGGGTAAAAAACAAGGGCAGAAAAGCGCCAAATAAAATTTTTACACCGTACGATGAACGATGGATTATCAGAAAAGTCCAGGAAAATCCAAAGTTATCAGCTCAACAATTAGCAAATGAGGTTCAGAATTCTCTTGGCAAGACGTGTAGTGCGTCAACAATTCGACGTCTCTTGCGTTCCCATGATTTTCATGGTCGAGTTCCACTTCAAAAGCCCTTCATAAATCAAAAAAATCAGATCAGCCGGCTAAACTTCGCACAAAACCATATCTCAAAGGACTTGGACTTCTGGAAAATTGTAATTTTTTCAGATGAATCCAAATTTAATATATTTGGTTCGGATGGAAGGTCCTACGTGTGGCGAAAGCCCAATACACAGCTTCAGCTTAAGAATTTGCGTGCAACAGTAA
Source organism: Eustalomyia histrio (assembly GCA_949748255.1). NCBI lineage: Eukaryota > Metazoa > Arthropoda > Insecta > Diptera > Anthomyiidae > Eustalomyia > Eustalomyia histrio. The sequence continues at coordinate 109,339,035 of OX456525.1, read as the reverse complement.
AACACGGTGGTGGAGGTGTCATGGTATGGGCTTGCATGGCAGCAACTAGTTTAGGAAATTTGGTGTTCATAGAAGGAAATATGGACAAAACTATGTACCTTAATGTCCTGAAAGAAAATTTGCTGCAAAGTGCAGAAAAACTGAACCTAAGGCGCAACTTCCGGTTTTATCAGGACAATGACCCCAAGCACAAGTCTGGTGTGGTTCAGACCTGGCTCATATGGAACTGCCCGCATGTGATGGAACCACCGGCGCAGTCACCCGACTTGAATGTCATCGAAAATTTATGGGCACTGTTGGAAACCAACATTAGAAGACACAACATTTCTAGCAAAGAAGGTCTCAAGAAAGCTTTAATGGATGAGTGGAACAAAATAAAGCCAGAAACCACACTAAAACTTGTTGAATCGATGCCAAAAAGATTATCGGATGTTGTGGCTCAAAAGGGTTACCACGCCAAATATTAAAATCTTACAAATAATTAGCTATTTTGTTATCTTTTAAATGGTTTTTATACTGCATCAAATAAGCTGCTCAATTTGAAAATACTGTTTTTTTTGTTTTCCTTATAATTTTTTTCAAAATAACAAAATGTGAAATAAATGAATTACATAATTTAAAAACACATATTCTGAAATAAAAAATGGCTTTTAATTTTTGTAAATATCTCATTTAGTTTAGCAGATAATTGAAGTATTAACTTCTTTTTTCACTTGCATCAAATAAGCTGACAACCACTGTATATCATTTCGATAAATGTTTGGAAAACGCAGTAAAAAACTAACACCTAAAAAAATAATAAGGAACAATAACAAAAATAATTGGTTCAATAACGAAATAAGACAAATAAAAAGATAAAAAAACGATAATGGATATACTGACGAAGCATGGGCTGCCCATAAAACAATTAGAAATAAAGGGTGTCCCAAGAAGAACGCAATTTTTAAATCTGGCAACATTCGAAGTGTCATTGTTTGACATTTGAACAATTGTTATTGTTTGCTAGTAGAAGGTACGAGGTTAGTAAAAATGGAGCGCTACACGAATGAACAACGCATTCTCATTGTGAAATTGTTTTACCAAAATGGTGAAAGTTTTGCGGCTACAGTTCGCAAATTGCGATCAATTTGGGGTCACAATAATGCTCCAAAAGAGTCAACTGTAAAGAGATTAATGGATAAATTTGCCGAAACTGGGTCTGTTAGTGATGTAAAGACAACAACGCGCCATCGACCAGGTCGATCGACCGAAAATGTCGCAGCTGTGCGTGATGATGTCGCTCAAACTCCATCCACCTCAATTCGACACCGAGCTCAGCAAATTGGTGTCTCCAAATCCACTTTGCAGCGAATTTTGACGAAAGATTTGCATCTTCATGCATACAAAGTTTAATTGACTCAGGAACTGAAGCCAGCTGACCATGGACAGCGAAGGGAGTTCGTTAATTGGGTATTGGAGAGACAACATGAAAATGCTGATTTTGCCGATAAAATCATCTTCAGTGACGAGGCCCATTTTCATCTTGATGGCTTCGTCAATAGGCAGAATTGTCGCATTTGGGGTGAGGAAAATCCTCGAGTGATTCACGAGAAGCAAATGCATCCTCAACGTGTCACTGTGTGGTGTGGTTTTTGGGCTGGAGGAATCATTGGACCTTTTTTTATGAAAATGAGGCAGGTCAAGCGCAAACAGTCAATGGTGTTCGGTATCGTGAAATGATAACCAGTTTTTTCTTGCCTCGAATTGAAGAAATGAATGTGGAGGGCATGTGGTTCCAACAAGACGGCGCCACATGTCATACAGCCAGAGAAACAATTCAATTGCTGCATCAGTCATTTCCCGGTCGTGTTATTTCGCGTTTTGGAGATCAGAACTAGCCGCCTAGATCGTGCGATTTAACACCATTAGATTTTTTTCTTTGGGGTTTTTTGAAGTCGATGGTTTACGCGAATAAGCCGACGACGACTCAAGCCTTAAAAGAGGAAATTGGACGCTGCATTAATAAAATACCGCAGCATTCATGCAAAATGGTCATTGAAAATTTCATTAAAAGATCGCGTGCATGCCAGCAAAGCCGCGGCGGCCATCTGCACGATATATTGTTCCATACATAACCTCATTCTGTCTACTTTACGATATAATAAAGTTTCACGATTTCTTTTTAAATAATTGTGTTTTATTTAAAATTTAAAAATTGCGTTCTTCTTGGGACACCCTTTACATATAAAGGTAAAATTGAGAATGAAAAACATAAATATATAGATAATAATATTGACGATGCCAAAGATCAAAGGAAATGTGGAAGGAGATAAAATATTTTATACTCAGAATGTAAGGATAATTTTGAAATAACCAATAAATTTAACGATTATTTTGTAAATAGTATTAAGTCTATAAGGGATAATATAGACAATGTGCAGTATATAAATAAAATACCTGTGATAAACACCAAATTCAAATTTCGTGAAATAGCCTTAAATGAGTTGAGAATTATATGTAAAAATTTAGAAGACAAACATGACTTCAATAAAATATCCAGTAAAATGATACTAACTGGTTGGAATATAATAGGAAGTACATTGTTGGACATAATAAATAAATCACTGATGACAGGATTGTTTCCTGATAATTAGAAAGAGTCTATGGTAACGCCAATTGAAAAGATTGCCAAAACAACAAAATGTGAGGAGTTTCGCCCTATAAATTCAATAAAGAACGTGTGAAAAAATAATCGAAAAAGTTGTAAAGGATCAATTGGAAAAATATATGGAAACTAACAAATTAATATCAAAATATCAATCAGGATTCAGGAAAAATTTTTCATGTGAAACATCAGTAAATTACCTAGTAAACAGGTGGAAAAAAATAGAAAAGAATAAGAAAATTTTGGCAATATTTCTAGACTTAAACGAGCATTTGAAACGATAGACAAATCAATACTACTGCAAAAGTTATATAAATACAGCATCCAGGATGTAGAGTTATAATGGTTTAAATCATATTTAACGAACAGAAGGCAAACTACAAAAGTAAATAATGTAAAATCCAATATAATTAATAATGAATACGGAGTGCCACAAGGATCAATTTTAGGAGCTTTACTTTTTAGTATATACATTAATGATATGCCAAACATAGTGGATAATTGTGAAATAATACTGTATGCAGATGATACGTTGATTTTTATTGAGGGTGTTTTTGAAGGTCAATGTTATGACAAATTAAATGAAGACATAAAAAATGTTGGCGAAAACATATCTGTTACCGACACTGTTATATGCGTCAGAAATTTTTACAGCTTGCAACTCTAAGGATATGAGAAAACTTACCACAACCTTCAACAATATCATACGTTACATCTACGGATTAAAAAGAATGGACCACGTTACCCAGTATATTTAATATGTCTTTTTTTAACTACCTTAAATTTAAAAACATTATTTTTATTCATAAAATTATAATAAAAAAGCAGCCATCATATCTTTATAATCGTTTACAATTCTCGAGATCCCAAAGAGGCAAAGCAATAACACAACTTCGGCATTGTGATCATGCTTCCGAATGTCAATTTTTCATATTCACCATACGTCTCTGGAACCAACTCCCAAATAATTTGCAAACTACTGTCAACGCAATAAGGTTTAGGAAATTACTTTTCGAATAACACAACTTCGGCATCGTGATCATGCTTCCGAATGTCAATTTTTCATATTCACCATACGTCTCTGGAACCAACTCCCAAATAATTTGCAAACTACTGTCAACGCAATAAGGTTTAGGAAATTACTTTTCGAATATTTTTCATAAATGTTTTTTATACAAATTATGTATTTTTTTTTTCTTTTACTTTTCTGATTAATTATACTTGTATTATTTTTTTATATTTAATTTAAGTTTAATTGTTTTTCTAATCAATCTATAACTAGTCTGATTTTAATACTGTAATTTATAAGATATTTTGTCTTGTTGTATTAGAAATCCAATTTAATAATAAATACAAATACAATACATATACAAATGTTAATAAATGGTTAAAAATTAACAAACTTAAATTAAATGAAAATAATGGAAATAAACGCGAATAGTAACACAATTTTTAAAATTTATGACGAAATAATTGAAAAAGTAGAAAATACTAATAAATATACAAAAAAAATTGATATTCTGTTTCTTGTACGTTTGAATAATCCGATTTTCTTCCTGAGTTTTCTTTGCATATACAGTCTTGGTCACACAATTAAGTCATTCGAACTCTTGAAATTGCTATCAAGAATAAATATATTTTTTAGCCATAAGAAAAAAATAGATTTTATTCATTTGTCTAAAATCTTATAAACTAAATTAAACATTGCACTATTACTTAACTGCTTTTTTATACCCTTCACAACAGGTGGAAGGGTATATATAAGTTTGTCATTCCGTTTGTATTTTCTACAATATTGATCTTAGACCAGGGGTCGGCAAGTAATTTTAAGTAGAGTCCGGATTATGTTGAAATTTTTTGTCGAGGTCCAGAAAAAAAAACTCATAATACATACTATTTAGTTTAAAATTTTTATTTTGACTTATATATGCAATACAATATGTATGTAGGTATTCTTTAAAACTAATGCGAAAAATTACATCTGTGGTCTTGAGCCAGTTTTTTAAAGTTTGGTTCACGCGGATTGGGCGTCTGTCAATCTCGAACGATATTTGTTTTTCAAAAAATTCATTTTTGAGAAATATGATTCACATACAAATGTAGAGCCAAACATAGTAGCCAAGTTGATAGCTAGTTTTTTGCAATTTTCATATTTTTCTGTAACATGTTTACCCCAAAATTCTTCAGTGGATGCAGTTTTATACATTTGCAAGGAAATATCTTCTTGCAAGTCAATTACCTCCATTTGCAGTAAAGGCTTTGATAGACTGAATAACTTCGCAGCCACGTCAGTTCATTCTGCAACCGCAGCAACTTCATAAGGAAATTTAAGAAATTGAGACAGCTTCCCTATCTCTGCAAAGTCTTGGAATCTTGCAGCAAAATCCTTCTCAAGATCAGATACAAACCTTACAAACACTGCAATGTCTTCTTCGGAAATCTTTTTATACTCAAGCATTGTTGGGAAATGAATAAATTCTTGACTTGCAATATCTTTTTCAAAGATATCCAACTTGCGACGGAAAGCAGACACACTTTGTATCAGATCACATATTAATTTTCCATTTCCTTGTAACTCGGTGTTGAGCGCATTCAAATATTTCACTATGTCTTTCAGGAAAGCCACAGTTAGCATATTACGCTTGTTTGTTAGGAAGTCCAGATGCTTCCTTGCTTCCTGTGTGTCCAAGTTTTGCAAAAAGGAGGTTACTTGTTCTTTTATTTGCCAGAAACGTTCAACAACTTGACCTTTACTTAGCCAACGTATATTGTTATGTTGCAGTAAGTCAGAATACGCCGAATCACATTCAGAGAGAAAATCCTTGAACTGTCGGTGCTGAAGAGCAGAACGAGACCTCATTAAATTTATCAACGTCACCAAGCTGCCCATTACATCTTTCAGAGTAGCACTAAGTTTTCCACAAAGTGCTGCCTGATGAATTATGCACTGATAAGATATTAGACCTGCATTCTTATCCCTGATTCTCTTTACTAATCCGTTTTCTTTGCCAATCATCGCTGGGGCCCCGTCAGTTGAAAGGGATACAATTTTATCATAACTAATGTTCGATTTCGTAATAAATTCATCAAAAGTCTTGAATAAATCTTCTCCGCGAGTCTTACCTTTAAACGTCAATAATGCTAGCAATTCTTCCCTGAACGTTTTACTTTCAATGTCAAAAAATCTCACGAAAATAGACATTTGTTCATCATCAACAATGTCACATGATTCATCAAGTGCTATAGCATAGCAAGGTGCCTTCTGCAGTAGCTGCTTTTGTTGTCAGTAGCTAAAATTTCGGTTCTTCTTGTATTACTTCTTGAGGACAATGGAATACCTTGAGTTGCAGCAACAAGATCCTTTTTCTCTGCAAAAAGTGCCGTGGCCACTTCCAACATACATTCTTTTACTATCTCAGAGTCTGAAAATGGCTTCTGGTGTTTATTAAGCTGCCAACACACACGCAACGCAGCTTCTGTGGATTTTTCTTGCTCGCTCAGGGAGCGAACTAGTAAGGCCGTGCTTTTTTTGTAAGAAGTTAGGTATGCCTGGAGTTTTTCTTTACGAGCTATACTGCCAAGCGGAAAGTTTTTGTGGAACTGCTGATGAGTTGTTTCGTAGTGCCGCTTTAAATTACCACTTTTAACAATAGCTACAGTTTTGTTGCACAAAAGGCAAACTGGAACTGCTTTAGGCCTATCAGGCAACGTAAAACAATATTGTTCTGTCCACTCAGGCAGAAACTTCCTATTTTCACTGTCAACTTTTCGCTTCTTAGGATCCATATTGATGTAGGTACGAATTTAAGCACACGACAAATTACAACACAAATTAACTATGCACCGCACAAGATCAAACGAATGACTGACAACCATAATGTAAAATAAGTGGAAAATCGCAGTCAATTTTCGTTTTTTATATTCAAACCATATTAAAACAACAACAACATTTTCAAAATAAAAAAAAAAAATATTGTTTTTTAAACCTTGTACATTCCCTCTTTATGCTTACCACTATATTAAACTGATTAACAGTGTTGCAAGAAAAGTTTTAGCTCATGTCCCGATTTTGCAAGTTGAAATCCCCAAAAAAATTTTAAATCCCCAAATTTGTCTCCAATTAAATTTCTAATAAAATTTTATTAAAAACACATTTTTAAAGAAAAAAATAGGCCTAATAAACTAATACGTGATTAATTTAGCAAAATTCTTCTGATTTTCGGTTTAAAATAAAACCTATCCAAATTTGCAAATGAAGTATAATCTATATATTTACAAATACTTTAACAAAATTTCAATAAAAATTTTTCGAAATTTTGTTTCACAAAACTGTAAACTTAATTTAAAAAAATAACACAAAAATCAATAATACCTAAATAAGGGGTAAAATCCCCAATATTTCGAGAAATCCCCAAATCCCTCCCCTCTGGTTACACTGTTGATTAAACAACCACTTGTTTGTTCAACTAAGAGAGCATTACAATAACACCAACGACAACAACAACAGTAAACGAGAAAAACTGTTGTGAAATGTATTGAAAAAACTTTTATAGAAACCAACAACAACGATAATATAAATGACCTCATGAGGCCTCTAAAATAAAGAACAAACATCAGTTTTTTTGTGATTTTTATTAAAATATTTTATCTTTTGAAGAATGACGTTGGAATTAAACTGAATCTGTAGGTAATTTTAACGATGTATGCCGGTCCAAGTTTCGACCACGTTTCGGTCCGCCTGTTGCCGACCGCTGTCTTAGACCCTATAAAGTATATATATTCTGGGTCCTTATGAAGAGCGAAGTTGATTTAACGATGTCCGTCTGTCCGTCTGTGTGTAGAAATGGGTTTTCCGAAGAACCCAGACATGATGAGGACTTGATTGTTTTTTATTTCTGTTACATGTGATCCATTTCTGTTTGCTATTAAAAATCAGACAGATCGGTTAATAAATGGCTGAGATATTAGCAAAAAAACAAGACTACCTCTAATTTTTTCCGTAAAATCCCTTTGTTTAATATGTATGTAGAATTTTACGCATAACAAACACATCCATGTGTTAAAATTCTTTTCTTTCATCTCCACCTTTTATACACAAACAACACACATACAAAGATTTGTCATTTAAATAAAAACTAAACAAATCTCTAATGAACGAAGACTTTTACATATGTAAATCTATTGACGATGATTTTGTGTGAGCTTCAATAGCTCAGTTGTCTAGACGCTATGTCACAAATACTTTAAGGCCGCGGGTTCGAATCCCTGTCAATTCACTTTTTTTTGTACATTTTTTTTATTATTTTCTAAGACTTTTTTTTTTTGTTTATTTTTGGTTTTTTTAATTAATTTATATAAAATTTTATATTAATAAATAAAAATTTTATATTAATAATTAATAAATAGGCTAAAAACATCAAAATTTTTATAAAAACCCTCTGATACAAACAAAATAGAAACGTTTTTATACCCTTCACCACAGGTGGAAGGGTCGCGGGTTCGAATCCCGGTCAATTCACTTTTTTTTTGTACATTTTTTTATTTTCTTAAGATTTTTTTTTTAACATTTAATAATTAATTTAAATAAAATTTTATATTAATAATTAAATAATCCATAAATAGGCTAAAAACATCAAAATTTTTATAAAAACCCTCTGATACAAACAAAATACAAACGGTTTTATTTATATTTTTTGCTCCAATTTAAAAGAATTTATAAAAAGATTTTTAAACCATTTTATTTCTCATATATTAAGAAAATTTTATACATAATTTCCCTTTGAGTGCAACTATTTTAGGTCATAACTTATAATAATTTATAAAAAATATTAAAATTATAAACTATTTTCCTTCAAATTTTTAAAATTAAGCTAAAGAAATTAAAAATATTTTTAATAAAAAAGCGAAATAAAATCCCAAATGCAAATTTGCCAGCTAAATCAAACGTTTTTGTAGAAATAAAACACATGCAGTTCTAGTGATTTCTTTTAACGATTTGTTGAAATTCTTTTCTTTCACCTCTTCATCTTTTATACACAAACAACAAACACTAGAGCTGTAATATGACCTATGGAAACGTCTTATATAGCAAAAGATCGAAAATCTTTAGTATAACATATTTGCTGAAAAACTCGGAAATATCGGTTCAGATACAAAAAAGTTATGCCCAAAACATAAATTTTTTTAAATACCTATTTTCTGGAACCATAAATCTTCCCGAGTACAAGTTTTATCACCAAACTAAATGGTTAATTTCCTCTTAAAGGCGTCCGTATATAAATCTGTCCATTCCATATATGTCCATATATAAACTTCAGCTTTTTCCCAACCATAGTGAAGGGTATATAAGATTCGACATAGCCGAATTTAGCCGCTCTTACTATTTTGTGGACAAATTCATTTAGTAAATATTATTTTAATGAATTAAAATTATTTTAATAAATGGTATATTGTATCCTTTAATACTGCGTGGGATATGCTTTTTACGCATTTCATTGTTTTGACAACTTTAAAACACTGATCAGGTGTGATATTTCACCACTTTTCTTAAATAATCTCCTACAGATATTTTACAATTGTAGGTTTTCTTGCTGAACAAGCCGGTTTTATGATCCCCTATATGTTCTCCATTGAATTCATAAATGGGCTTTGTACTCACCACTCAAGAACCTTAGTGTGATTCTTCTCCAGCCAAGACTTGACGACCCATGACTTATGCTTCGGGTCGTTATTTTGTTGGAATATTCGTGCTAGTGACAAAATCGTCAGCATAATCATTATTATTTTCTAACATATCCCTATGCATTTCACCTGTCAATTTGCAGTCAATTTTCACTATCGGACCAACTCCTTCTTTATTTTTTTTAATTTTTGGGATTTAAGTTAGCATTTTGTGGACATCTTACGTGCTGTCTGCCATCATTACCAAGAACATTAAACTTAGATTCATCGCTCCAGACAGCAAGTTTCAAACAATTTTGGTCACAGTGGCAATATCTTTTTGCAAACTCTAGACCCTGCTTAATATTTTTCTTTGACACATTCGGCTTTCCTCTTACTTTGCCCCCATATAAATTATTTTTGACTAAACGCCTTCTTACAGTTCTTGCTGATATTTTAACAATGTATTCTGAGTCCATGCTAGACTTTATTTGCGTAGATGTTAGAAAAAAGTAATTTTTACTCATTCTAGTCATTAACCCTTAAACCACTGGAATAGAAATATAAGGTATTTTGATATGATAATTTTGGTTCTAGTATGATTTTTGGCTGAAAAATACGAATCTGATGTCCGTTTTTAAAAAAAGTTTACCTGAAAGCGCCAGGTGGAAAATTCGAAAGACCACAAATGAATGTTACATTTGGTACAAAAAGAGTGTGTATCTGATTTTTTACAAAATTTGCACGATTTTTTCGATCCCCATTCAGGGAAGTGGTTTATTTCATGAAATCTTACGCTGGCCACTGGATGAGCTGCTTTTTCGCCAACATTCTTGCTAGTGGTTGGCTCTGGGGTGTGTGATGGACGGCCAACGGATCGTTTTTCAACTGAAGCACAGAGTCCTTTTGCAATGCTCAAACGAAATTCACACATTGTCATGTCTTTTTTTTTCAACATTATCTGCAGCTTTATTTTTTTCAGTGTTAAGTTTGCGATATACAGTGAAAGAATTAGTCGTAGCCATGTCCTGAAGATGGTAAAAAATTCGTGTGGCCATATCTCTTGTTTTTATTTTAAGTCCATTTCGACCCATATAGGAATCCATTATATCGACACCGCCCATATGCGCGTTGTACTCACGGATTATTTGTGGACAATCAATGGTATCATAAGATCTTTCTTTTCTATTGTAACGACTAATTTTCGATGGTTGACTTACTGAATTGGATCTTTGGAAAGGCTTAGTACCAACATACGTAGAACACAGTTTGACATTTTTTATGTCCTTCCACAAAACTGTAGTGATATCAATACCTCAAGCCGAACCCAAGAATTCCGTTGAATAACCCCGAGCTGCTTTTTTGAGTTCTTCGCTTTTATCAGTTGGAAGTTTGCAGTTAGGAATGCGATTCGCTCTCACAGTGCCTAGACTATAAATGCCACGCGCTCTAAGATATACCATAAGCGGTAGAGATGTGTAGAAATTGTCGAAATATATTATATGATTTAAAAAGTTTGGTACTGTTTGCAATGATCTGTTTCGAGATATATAAATCAAAGAATTTTTTAATATAGTAAAACTAATATTTACTCTCAAAAAAAATATATTTACTTTACCTGACTACTACATTTCCTGTTGCTCCAATGTTTGGTGTCCCGGGGGAAATGATGTTATCATTTCAAAACGGTACGAGTAGCCATTACTATCACATAAAACAAAGAATTCAAATCAAGTAGTTGCAAACCATCACTTCTCATTGCACTATCTTTAGGTTCGATCACATCACAGTGATAATCTGGATCTTCGAAAATATCATCAAATGTCTTCGAATTCATCTTCAATAGAATCCATAAAATCTTCAATTTCTTCATCACTCATGGTCGAAAGTTTGATTTTTGTCTGCTTATTACACTCCGAACTTGTTCTGCTTCGTCGTGACATTTTCCGTAAACAAAAATTATCTTCTCTTACCTTTGAACCCGTTTGATTCCCATAAAAATCGAAGAAAATATCAGTAAAATAATACCAAGGGAAAAATATGTTGGAATAAATTTTTTTTAGCTAAGCCACTAAGACCGTCTACAGACGGTCATTACTAAAAGTCTCTATTCCAACAAAACTTTTTTTCCACATGTCAAACTTACAACAAAACATGAAAATAAAACTTCAAACTACTTACCACAAAATTCCCGACTAAATTGAGCTATTGCAAAGTATTATTTTTTTACTTTAATTTTTTACAAAATTTTTGAGTAATTTTTGTGCCTGTTTTCACAAAAAACTTGACAAGAGTGGCTGCATATACCAAACTACTAAACTAACCGCGCTCACATCGGTACCATTATATTGGTAATTTTATGCTGATTAAAACTCTGCTGGCCAGGCTGTAAATTTAGCGAAATTTTTTGAAATTGACTTTTAGTGATGACCTTCTGTAGACGGTCTTAGTGGTTAAAGGGTTAACCTGTCTGCGTAAGAAGACGTTTTTTGGGATTTTTTTTCTTTAAAAATCAGTAAAAGTCTATATTTTTTATAATGAAGCATTTATAAATGAGTTACCTCTCTGCGTGGGTAGTACTTCTATTTTTGCCCGTTAGTTAAAAATATCACTATAATCGACTTGGAAGGTGCTGACATTTTTAATACAGTAATTTTGCAATCAAATTTCTATTTTTCTGAGCTTGGTTACCTACTTTAACCATAACTCAATAATCTAAGACTTACTGATTGCTAGTTTAACATTTCAACATCAAAGCGCTCAATTCTTTTTTGTTTGAAATCTAACAGGTCTATATATTTGATGTATTTGGAATGAACAAAAAGTCAAGGAACCGCTAAAAATGTACTCAGAAAAAGATGTTAGTTTAATGACTTAATTATGTGGCCACGACTGTTAATCAATATGTTCTTTAAATTTTAAGTCATTGTCTAACCCAGATATTTTATATTAATAACTTTTTCTATTATTACATTGTTAATTTTATATATTAGGTTCGTCTTCATGTTTATTTCCATTATTTTGGTTTAGTTTTAATTTATTAAATTTTAACAATTTTTTTATATCACAAGCTATTTATATTATACATATCATTTGATAGATTTTTATATCATTGTTCTTCCGTCGATGCTTCAAGAAAATTAGAGTATCATCAGCAAATAGAACAAATTCACATTTCAATATCAATTATTATACAGGGTGATTCAGTCACGACCCGCGAATTTCACCAGCGAATTCCTTGGCTCATTTCATGAAAATATGTCCATTGCGACCATCCCCGAAAATGCAAGTGTGTGAAGTGGACGCGATTTGAAAATTAGGATTAGTGGTCGGTGGGTAGTTGGGTAAAATTACTAACTTCTGAACCAGTGGTCGGATTTTGGGCTTGTTGGAAATTTGTTTGGGAGACCTTTTATAATCAATAAAGAAAAAATTAAAAAAAAAACTGAAATCGCCGAGATACAGAGCTTTTAAAAAAACGGAAAAAGACAAAAGAACGTGCACATAACCTCAATTTGCTCAGCCAAATGGCAGGTAACTTATGTTTTTCTCTTAAAAGATAGCCCTGCCTCTTTCCTTTCCAAAATGCCCTAAACGAAGCCCAGAGGTCTCACCTTTCCAAAGTTATAACCATTTGACTGAAATACAAACACTTTTTTTTAATGTTTATTCACAAAAACAAATAAATGTGCGCTGTTATTTCGCTTCCAAAAACAAAAAAAAATGTTAAGAAAAATTTCCGTTTTTAGCGATTTTTTTTATTTTAAGCATTATATTGCATATTGCCTATTATATCCCAATTTTCTAAGATTATATTATTTATTTATTTTTATTTATTTATTTATTTATTTATTTATTTATTTATTTCATTTATTCAAATTAACCCATTCCCTTTGGGCGATATACTGTTAATAGTATATAAGGTGCAAATATACATTGAAATACTTAAAACTATCAATCTTACAAAAAACAGTTATACATACTAATAAATTTGAACCAATAAATTGTATTTAATATTTTATTATTTGATATGAAAGGTATGGGTGTTTCACTATCAATTTTTGGTTTAAAATTAAGGGTGGGAGCGAACTGACTAAATAAAATCTAAACTAAATTCAGTTGTTTGAAATTTAAAAATATATTCAAATATTTTTCAAAAACAATTTTAAACCCTTCTATTAATCTTACAAAAAACAGTTATACATACTAATAAATTTGAACCAATAAATTGTATTTAATATTTTATTATTTGATATGAAAGGTATGGGTGTTTCACTATCAATTTTTGGTTTAAAATTAAGGGTGGAAGCGAACTGACTAAATAAAATCTAAACTAAATTCAGTTGTTTGAAATTTAAAAATATATTCAAATATTTTTCAAAAACAATTTTAAACCCTTTTGTAATTTTTTTTGTTTAGGATTTATTTAGCCACCTCAAATAGGGCCTAAATATTGTTTTATTATATCTTTTAGTTTCAAACATTTTTAATGATTTTATTTCACTGTCAATATTTCGTTTTGCTTTTTTAATTTTTCTATTAATACTTTTTCGGAAATTTTAAAATTTATATGTTACTATAATTTGTCTACCTACATTTTTTTGGAATATGATTTTATAATTTTCACTAAACTCATTTTGAAATTAGTAAACATAACCCGCACCCCGATTTGTTAGGCCACCAGCCGTACGCTATTAATTTTATAGATTCTAAAATATATTATAATTTATAAAAATTTGTATAACCAAGTGTATGATCAAGCACAAGTGTGATTAAATTTATAAATAATGTTTTATTTTCCACGTTCATGGCGGGCCAACACCAGTTATTTATTTAGTTTTTATAATGTTTTAATATAATTTATTATTACTTATTTATAAATATTATTTATTTATAACATAACTATACGCTTTAATAGATAATTTTTTGTTCTGTCTATTAAGGAGGTTCTAGCTTTCCTAAAACTTCTGGCTCCAAAAGATGTTTAAGATGTTTTGTAAAATAACGTCTTTTCCTTTATAACCTGTTCTTTTGTCAATTTTAACACCGATAATTTTTGTTTAAAATTATTCCAAAAGTAACAAGTATTCCTAGAACCACTTGTGGAACATCGTTTTTTGTCTGTTGTTAATCGGTATTTCCATTGTCAATATTGACTACTATCGATAACTGTCAACATATTTTTTGTATTCTGGGTATCGCACATCCAAAATCCGTGTTCTCATTTTACGACCACAAATCTACGTTGATGTGAAATATTTATGAATAAACACAGAAAAGTTTACAAAATTCTGTGTGTATTATTAAACATCTTTTGTAGAACATTTTTGTAAATTCAAATATTTTTTTGTTTTGCTAACGTTTTAAAATCGTTAAAATGTAAAAACAGTTTTTACATTTTCGGGTTATCATTTAGGTCGTTTTTAAAATGTTTTAAAATTAGTAATGGACATGTTCTGCCAATGCTTGTACGACCTTCTGCCGTTTGTATTTTTTGGGTAGCTTTTTAAAATCATTTACAGTTACACAAAAGGTTGCGGGTTTGATCCCCAGCGACAGCAACTTCCATTTAGAAAATTAATAAGTATGAGTTTTTATCTCAACGTCCTCCTTCGGTGTCGCCATAGCACTTAACACCACCGAAGTAAAATAATATAACAGGGCTATGAACTAAAAAGCTTCAACAATACCGCCAACTCTTCATCAGATGGCGGCCAACAACTGTTCTAAGAATTATCATCTCGCGCAATTACAGTGCTGCCATATTTGAAGCCCTTCATCTTTCACCACCTTTCATCTCTTCTCCAAAGAAAGCAAAACACTAATTCGTAGGAAGAATTTGCTCTTAAAAAATGCAAACTTAAAGATAATTACAATCAGCAGGTTTTGCAACCGAAAAAAATAATTTGTACACAAAAAAAAAACTAAGGTAATATTGCCTAAAATTATAGGGTGATATCACCTATTTTTAAAGGCAACATAGAGTTTGCTATATTTTACGGCAATATTACAATAAAAAATAGGTAATTTCTACTTGACTTTTATATTCGAATAAATTTTTGTTAAATTAACTGAGTAAAATATGTGTATTACAAATTTTAATGTAGGCAAAATATAATTTGAATATTAGGTAGATTTTTATTACAAAAATGCCTCCTAATATGTAAAGAACATTTTTATTTAATTTAAATTTAATTATTGTATTCAAAATTAGATAAAAATACTTGCAATTTTATAAATAAAAATTTAATTATGCAAATTACAAAATATTTTGCTATACTATACAACATAATATTACCGGTTTTATATAAGAAAAGTCCCTAAAAGCTGAATACTTCTTTCGGAAAATGCTTACAATATTTCATGTTTTTTTCTTTTAGAAAAAGTACTCTGATTCCTTAAGGATTTTCAGATTCTGTAGCAGAAAATCCAAGTCTAAAGGTTTTTCTTTAAAAATTTTGTCAAAATCTTAGGGTTTTCTACAGGAAAGAGTCCTCAGAACGTAATAGGTTTTCTTTAGAAAATATTCACAGAACTTGAGGCTTTTTCTGCAGAAAAATATCCTAATTAGTTTTTTCATAATAAAACATTATATTCTAATGAAATAATATCAGTAATTTTTCTTCAGAAAAACTAACATTAATTTTTCTATGAAAACGTCAGATCATGCGGCTCTTTTTAATATTTGAAGCATTTTGGGCTTCAAGATCAGCAACTTCTTAGAAATATGATAGTTCAGTTTCTTCCAACTCGAAGCATACAATAGAATTTAAAATCCACCATATAATACTAGAGATGGCATAATCTTTATTATCATATGGAATTTCTAAATCAAACAAAAAGGAAAACGGATATACATAAAACTTTTGCAACATTACAGGTAATTACAAAAATATCTTACCTAACGATTTATTTAAATTGTCTTTTATAAATAAAATGAAATAACGCAAATTAAAAACAAATTGATAAAAATTAATAAATTTAGAAATTTTAAATTTCAAAATAACTTCAAAATATTTTCGAAGAAGTATCTATTTTTTAAACGTAAAATTAACATTGCCAATAGGTAAAATCACAAGAAATAAATTACCTATTGGAATAGGTAATAAAACTATTTTTCTTAGTATCATACAAATATTGGCTACTTATGCAAGCCAAGGCATAAGTAACAGTTTTATCAATATGATGAAACTTTTTCCCTGAGTGTATAAATAACTAATAATTAAATAATAATATTCGACTTTCGTTCTTCACTTTTCGTTTTCCTAAGAAAATACAAAATTTGGTTTTTATCATGTTTTAATATACAAATGTTATTTCAGGTGGGCTATTTTATGTCTGGGATGGCATCGTGATGTACGACGCAACAATCCAGACTCATTAGGTAACATAACACTTGGAACTGGAAATGTTTATACAAATGCCAATAACAGCAGTGGTACACTGAAAGTAACAAGAAACAATGCAAAAAAATTAAAAAATAATATTACCAGTAGCAATTTAGCAAGATTTTTAGCATGGGGCTTGCCAGCTTTTCAAACAGCAGCGGTTATAGTTGCACGTCTCGTAGATGCGGACGAATTGTTGGGTAAGTGGTACATCTACATTTGATTAAAAAAGGGTTAATTTTATTGGGGCTATAACATTTTTTTTGTGCAAATATCAAAAACGGCAAAAAATAATATTACTCTTCCGAGATTGTTAAAAAAAAGTTCACCCAGGGAAAATATACAAAATGTATGTATTTTTTTATCAATACAATTGTTTGAATCGAAAAAAGGTTAAAAATTTAGGTGAAGGGAAGGGTATCAGTCCATCAAGTGTACACAAATCAGATAAAAATTTAACTCTTTTTTATTTATTTATTATTTATTTATATGATATTAAACTTATAAGTAAATACAAGAATAATATTTGACAAATTAGCATTAGCCAGAGACATCAGCTATTATAAGGTGTAAAATAATATTTACATAGTTTTAATTTGAATTCTTATGCTGGATATAAAGTTGTATATGGAGTTAATATTATCCCTGGAGGCTTCCTTGAGGAGATCAATACCATTGTTTGACAGATGTTTGGAGTGCAGATTATTTAAGTTAGGACAATTTGATAAAAGATGTTTGACTGTAATCATATATCCACAGAATTGGCAGATGTTTGTATAGCTGTTGTTTATAAGGTGCAGATGTGTGGTGATTGTATGTCCCATACGTAATCTGAAGAACATTTTTATTTTGTTTTTGCTGACATTGGGATTTGTGAGTAGTTGGGATGGTAATTGCTCTCTATTTCATTAATTTTTTTGAAGTTCAAGTTCGTTGGCGATTGCATTACGAAAATCAATTTTTTCCATTAACATATCTTTTATTATTGGAGCCGAGCATGCGTATTTTGCCGCTGAGCCAGCATAATTGTTTCCATATATTTCAGCGTCGCAAGTATACAGATTATCTGTATTTTTCAGTTGTAATTGATGAGCAGGGAAACCAAAAATATGCAGTATCATGTTTTTTCCTGCGCATTGTATTGGTAAATGGATAAGGTATTTTTCCATTTCAGAAGATTTTAAAAAATCTGTCATCGATTTGTTAGAGCATATTTTAGCATAAGAGCATATTTTTAGAGCATTTTTTAAATTTTCTTGTAATAAAACTTGTTTTAAGTATTTTTTTTTTCTTTTTTATGGGTATTTTTTGGAATGTTTGTTTTGGTTTTGTTGGTACCTCTGCTTAAAACATCAAATTATTTGAAAGGGGAAGTACATATTAAAAATCTCTTTACTTTCACCAGATTGTTTTTCCGGACTTTAAACCGATGAGACAGGTCTTTTCTGAACAGTTTGCAACAAATCTATAACAGCAGATATGGTGTTTTTAGTAAAGCAGCACATAGAAAGTACAAGTACTATAAAAAACAAATCATTCCACAATTGCTCGACTTTTTGGCAACTCTATTAATTAATCCTGGCAAACTCTATTAATCCTGGGAGGTAGTATAAACAAAAAATCGATTTTACTTTTTGTGATGGATGCTGCTCCCTACACGATAAAAGCAACAAAGGCTATTGTAGTATTTTATTCAAAGGTAATCGATATAACATGTTATGTGTGGTCCATGGCCTTCATCGAGTGTGAGAACGCATACGTGATTCATATGAAAGTGTAAATTCTGTAATTTCAAACGTAAAAAAGTGTTATTAAAAGCTCCGTGTAGAATTGATGTTTTTAGAGAAATTCATCCGGATTTAGCACTGCCTCCCGAGCTGATTATAACTCTATGGGGAACTTGGCTTGAGGCAGTTAACTATTATGCAAATAATTAGAAAATAGTTTTAGAAAGATTTGCAGCTTCAAACAGTGAACACGCTTTATCTATTGAAAAAAAAAACTTCAAGAAGTTCTAAAACAACGACAAATTTTGAAGTATCCAGCTTAAGCAACTTATAGACAAAAATAATGGCTTTGAAGTTATTAAAAATATTTGTGGAGCATAAAGTGGTTCTACAAAAAATATGTTACGTCTTTTAGATCCAAGGGACGAGAAATATGAGCGTTTAAAATATGCTTAGAAATAATAGACAAAGATTTTTATTTGACTACCTAAGCCATTAAATTGTAACTTACTGCAATAAGAATTTTGATTATAAACTTAAATTAATATAAATGTTTAAATTTCCGTTTGAAATTCTGAATTTCAACTGATGGAATTTTAAATTCCAAAAAAGAAAAAAGGAAATTTTATAAATATTAAATTTTTTAATTCCAATTGCTTTTTTTAGAGGTAATTAGAGTCTTATTGCCCTGGCAATATGGCAAAGAGTACTTTTTCAAAAATACATGTCTTTTCAAAGTTTTTTTTAAGTGCTCTTTTGCCACCAGTACCACCAGGGCTGGCAATTAGTACTCTGAGTACTACCATTGAATATTTGAGATTGAAAACTTCTTCTAGCATATTTCAGAAACTATACATTTGTAATTTGTATTTAAGAAAACACAACTTTTATAAAAAAAAATTTTGAAAAGCAATTGATTATTTTTGAAATAAAAAATTGATTATTTCCGGAATTAAATCGTTATTTTCGAAACAAAATTTAAAATTTCTGAGCCACAATTTACGTCTTTTAATTTGAATTCAATTCTGTAATTGCAATGATAAAGTAAACACTCTACATGTAAACAAATTAAAAATAATAAAATTGAAAATTATTCATAATACAAAATAACTTTAAAAGAAATTTGAATTGTTTGCACTGAATTTTTAATTTATAATCCTTAATATTTTTTTAAGCGCATAAAACTTGTTTTTAGACCCTATTTTTGGTTTCCCTGTGCTTTATTCACAGAATGCCAGTCGGTGTTTGCTGGGTTATTTATGGCCGTTATGACTGATAGGCTGTCTAAAAATATTAGCGTCTTTCTTTTAGACTTACCAGCTATATATTACTTGGTAGATACCAGTTGCTTCGGCAGAAAAAATTTATGACATATCCGAAGTGTTTTGGATGTTAGGGTCTTTCCATTATTATCAACTACAACAGCATTGTGTTTATTTTTTGAAGGGTCTGTAAAAAAGTATTGTCATTCGGGATTTTTGTAAGGTGATATTTATTGTGAAAACAATTCGTTAGAGTTGTTTTGTTTTATATATGCACCCCAATTCTAAATAACAATTCCCTGGGAATTTTTTCCCTATTCCCTGTTCCCTTATTCTAAATAAAATCTCCCCGGGAAATTTTTCTCTTTTCCCTTTTCCCTTATTCTAAACGAACTTCGAAAACGGGAAACTCTTCCCCGGGAAAAAAGTAGGTATTACGAATGTCAATAAAAGGGAGAATGTGATCAGAACTTTTGAGAATAATTCCGCCAAAAAATTGCAAGGGAGTGTTGCGAAAAAATGTAAGTATTTTATATTTTTATAAACAATGGTAATATATCAGCATTTTAAATTTGTTTATTTGTTTATTATTATGGCATTATTGTTATTTTCAGGTCAAAAACAACAAATAAAAAACAAATGGATATTCTTTTGAGCACTATGGAATCTAACCCTGGTATTGCACGCGGCATGTACAAAGGGAGCAAAGAGGAGCTAAACCGGGTATGGCGCAATTTGGAGGCGGAATTGAATTCAGCAGGGCCACCATCAAAAAGTGTTACTGAGTGGAAGAAGGTATGTATAACAAAATTCGTCGCTTACAATGGACACAAATGTTAAAAGTGCAAAACGTTTTTCAGGTATGGTGCGACCAGAAGAAGTATGTGCGGCACAAGGCGGCGCAGAACCTTAAAAACACAAAAGGAACTGGTGGAGGCCCCAATATGGAACTAAGGTTTTCCTCCAACGAAGAGGCAATATACCATTTAATTGGTATGAAGGAGTCTGTCGAAGGTGTGGCCAAAACTTTTGGATTAGGCTCTTCCATTACCGCCTCTTCTATGGAACGTGATGAAAATGTTCCACCTTCATTGCTGGAGGATTTATTGGCAGACGATGACATTGATGTGTGCAATGTGCACGAAAGTGTCAAAGTTAATGACCAACAGCCACCGGCGAAAAAAATAAAACGGGCACAGATTGCATTGTCCTCACACATCTCTCCTACTGACGCCCTTGCAGAGGAGATTTGTATACAGAAAAAGATGCTGGAAGCAATAAAAGACCTGCAGCAAAATACCAAAAAAAATTATCGCTCTATTGACCGGCTGCATGACGTATTAAAAAAACAATTAGAAGAGCAAAAGCGGCTTAATAATTTAAAGATGGAAGCATTAGAGGAGCAAAAGCGGCACAATAACGTGATGGAAAAATTGAGGCTTAGGGAAGTAGAAGATAAAATAGAGAAGAACCGTAGACTGCTGGAACAATGTAAAAATTAAATAGTTTTGTAGTTTTAAGATTTATATTTTGTTTTTTCTTTTTACTGTCATTTTTTTTTAACTTGTGCTGTGAACATGAAATAATTTTGTAGTTTTAAGACTTATATTTTGTTTTTTGTTTTTTATTTTTATTGTGCTGTGAATATGCAATAGTTTTGTAGTTTTAAGATTTATGTTTTATTATATTATATTTTGTTTTTTCTTTTTATTGTTGAATTGTTTTTTAAGTTGTTTTTTAATAAAATGTAAAAATGTTTTTTATAAATTATTGCCAATATTGTTTCTAATATTTTGGGCAAGGGACAAATATTGGGGTGAGGCTAAGGACACCACAGCACTCCCTTGTGTGGCAAAACAGTCTGGAATTTGTAAATCATTTACATCAGTAGTGCATTTATAATAAATGCACATGTTATGCAATGCACAACAAACATTTGTTATTTTGGCTGCCTTTTTTGGAGCGTAGTGCAGCTCTCTAGCACCAAGAAGGCACCTCCATCTATTTTTCAACACGCCATTGGTGCGTTCAACTACATTGCGGCTCTTCGAATGGACTTCGTTGAATTTCATTTCAACCGACCCGTCCTCTGGAGATCTGTAAGGGGTTATAAGCCACGGTTCCAGAGGATATCCTGCGTCTCCTATTTAAAAAAAAAAACAGTTAATGCATGAATATTTACGTTGTTGTTTAAAACATTACCAAGAAGCCAATAATTGCTGCTTCCTCTGAGATACTCTTGTTCAAGATGAGCTCGTATGTCGCTGGAATTCCAAATAAACGAATCATGACACGCACCAGGATGGGAGGCATCAACGTACTTAATCCTTAGCTCATCATCACAGACCTATAAATATTTTTCATTTTTGATTTAAAATTAGTTATTGATTATTCCGATGAGAGTTCTATAAAGCATATTTTCAAAAATAGAAAATCCTTACCAGCATTACATTCAAACTGTAGTACCCCTTCCTGTTGTAGTACAAGTGTTTATTGTTGGAAGGGGCAATAATACGGATATGCGTCCCGTCAACGCATCCTATAACGCTAGGAATGCCATGCTTTACATACATTGATAAAGCTATTTTTCGTTTTTCCTCATCCGTTCTGCAGAAAATAATCCACCTTGGGCATAGATGCTCTTCAAATATATTTATAACTTCCGTCAGAACTTTGCTCAGGGTACATTGGGCCACAGACACGTCGCAATCTTTCCCAATACCCGTTTGGTACCCACCTTCGGCAAAGAAACGTAAAGCTGCACTTAATTTCACGAGGGGGGATATTGCGAACGACTTATGGTTTGGCTGAATGTGCGCCGTTAACACATCTAACAAATATTTAAATGCCGGTTTGTTCACCCTATAATACTTTTCAAACCTTTGAAAAGTAAAATTCTCATTAATAAAATGAACAAATAAATATTAAAATAGTTTCTTTATGTACTTACAAAGTTTGCGGCAATTCAAGTGGGTTGCTGGCATCACGTAACTTTCTTCTTGCCATCCTTTGCTCCATTGTGTCCTGCTGCTGCTCTTCTGCTTCAGCTACCATCAGAAACGCAACACTGAACATTTTTATTACTTTTTTTTAATTAAAAAAGTTTTATTTTTTACTTTTATAATGTTTTTCACAAAAATTTGCAATATTTCACAATATTTTTCACATAAATTTGCAATCAAAACAAAACAGCTCAAGAAAAACAGCTGACTTCGAATATTCGAAATTCCCTCTCCCTTACTATTCTTTTCCCCGTCTGTTTAGAATAGGAGGATTTTATTCTCGGGAAAAATAATTCCCCGGGAATAAAATTCCCTGGGAATATTTAGAATCGAGCTGATGTAGAAAGAAATGTGTTGCATAAACTGCTAGCATAGGTCCAAACGCGATGTCTTGTACATTCTAAGCGTCTATCACTAAAGATAATTACTTGATGGTATGAAGTTTTAATATGCTTTAAATTGGATTTATAGCAGTTCTGGTAAATGAATAACCCGTAATAGATTTTGCTGGAAGATAGTGTTTTTACTATATAAATCGACGTATTAGTTAGATTGGTTGTAGATACTAGTTTTTTCTGCATATTCCAACGATAATTATTTTCTAAAGATACCCAGTCTGAAAAATACAATCGGCGGAACATTGGCAAAATGTCGGAGATGGTGGTACATACGTTGGCAAAACGACTGAATTCTAACGTTTACAGTAGTCTTTTAACGTCGAAATGATTTTTCGACGTTGTCAAAACATTTATAATACAAAATATTCAGTACTTAAAAAATTAAAAATTTTATATTAAAGTAATTATATGTGATAAAATCCCAAAAAAAAACTTATAACAAATTGTAAAAATTCTATATTCTGTATTTTGCCGACACTGTAAATACCAAATATTAAGTGCATTTGTTGTAATTAACATAGAGGCACCTATATCCCAATTCTCAGCTTTTGTTTTTGGTAAAATCTCTTACCAATCCAATTTTTCAATTACAGAGAAAATTACACGTTTTTTCATATAAACAGCAACAATAATATCCAATTGATTTATTGCTTGCATAGGAATTTAAGTACTCTTTGGGAAGGCCTCTACAAACATTTGAATCGAGAATGAGTTATAGAGGATAAATATAAATTGTTAAATTTCGTTGATGTAAGTCTAATTTTGTGTTGTTTTCGAGTTTGTTAATTTGTTTCCAAACACTCAATATAAAATAGACAATCATCAATAAGCAATGACCAAAGGGGAGAGCGTGTATACTGAGGAGATTGGGTAGCGTCAACCGAAAATACTAAGTATTCTATCCTGCTGGCTGTGGCATTTTTTAATTTTTATTCTCTATAATTTACTAACAAAATTTTTTTTTGCTTCTTTGCAATAAAATAATTTATAAAAAGAATATGATTATATGATCTAAAATCTTACTAATACTATTCATTCGTTAATTTTTTATTTAAGATTAACTTTTTTTTAATACAAAACATCTGATTTATTAGCAGCAGGGGATGATTTAACAGTTTTACCATTTTACCCGAACAAAAAGTACGGGTAAGTTCTGATAAAAACAAACACAATTACTCTCTCATAAACGCTATCATTTACCGAATTATTGTTACAAGAAAGGCTCTCTGGTAAGATTGGGTTTCCGCGGGCACCCGCGGTGAAAACTGCAACCAATTGGCATTGAAATCAAAGTGAGTTCAACCAAACTGATTTCATTTTTTATTTCAAAATTATTTCAGATTTAAAAATAAAATCTTGTAAAAATTGCAATCATTTTGAAGTAATTTTTTTAGAAACCATTGAATGCAATTAATTTAATTGCAATCAATTTCATTGCATTCAACTTTTTGTTGAAATCATGCGATTTCAATCAATTTCTATAAAATTACAACTATAGTGAAAGTCCAACGAAATAATATGCACTTGGAATCTAGCGGTTTCCATTAGAATCTGGTGGAAACCTCTAAATTTTTGGTGGAAACTAACAGTTTTATTTCTAGAAGAAGGAGTTTTATTTGAAGAGAACGAAGATTTTCACTCTGATTTAATTTTGATTGCAATTAATGTATTTGATTGTAATTAAAGTAATTACAATTAAATTGATTGCAATCAAATTTGATAAATTAGTATTATGATGATATATATATATGATCTCAAAAATTTGATTCATTCGTTTTTATCTTATTGATTTCAAATTGAAATCATACAATCAATTTACGATTTTGAATTCAATCATTAACGCTAAATCATGTGATTGCAGTCTTTTACAGCTCTGTAGGCAATATATTTAATGAAAATACCAATTTTGTTTATTATTCTCTGCCATCAACAGAAGTATGACAGCATAATGTTAAAAATTAAAATAATGTTGAAGTAAACTACACAAGGACGAATTTAAGTATGTTATATTCTCACTAAACTATGTATGATATATTGATTTAATGAGTTTTCAATTATTATTATACATACTTTATTGGAGTGAAAATTCCACAGTACATTCCAGCTAAGTATATACGTCTCCTATTAAAGTTATAGGAGTGTGGATAGTGCTAAAAAGTTCCTTAAAATCCTGTAAAAAAAGGTTTTATCGGAGTGTATTTAAAGTGATATTATTGAAAATTTTGTGTTCAGCATTATTTCTATTGAAATATTTAGTAATTTTGATGAATTGAAGTTACGTTTATGTGTGATGTAATCACGAATGAATACAACAATTTAATTTTTTGCAGTAGTGTAAGTAACCACAGAATCCCTTTGGCTTTATTATATGGGAAATTTTTTTTGTTGAAATTTTCTTTTTAATGAAATAAAATATAGATTTTGTTATTTTTATATTATTTGAAAGTCTATATGTAGTTGTTTAGATATCCTTTTATATTCCACTGTATTATGGTAAATGTTGTCATTAGTAATTTAAGTGTTTAGTTTAATATTTGAAATATTTAAGCTGGTTTTTCCTGCTGGTATTTCTTCTCCATCTATTGTGAATCGTCTTTCGGTAATTTAAGCTGCAGTGGAGTGAGTTTGTATTGTTTTATCCTTTTCTGTCGCGAAATGATTCTCTTGAGTGCGTTTTTATGTATAAATTTGTGTAATTGTTGTTTGAGTTTGTATTATCTTTTGTATTTATCTTTTCTCTTGTAATTATAGAATCAGTTGTACACTCCGTTGCAAAATATAAGTTTATCATGTTTTTGTCTAGTTTTGTATAACATCTATGTTTTTTGCCGTTGTTGCTCAATATTAAATTGTTTTTGTAATTTTGTGTAAATTTATAAATATTTCAAACCTTAAAGAAAACGAATGCTAAAGAAAAAAAGGAGAAAAATGTACCGTTGCAAAATATAATTTCACTTCTAAACAACATTAAGAAGTTATTACTCTTCATATAAAAACAAGTTTCTGTTGATCTGATACAAAAGAAAGATCTTAACTACAGCATGGGCCGTGGAAAATTATTAACTCAAACCGAGAAAATTCTTATTCTGAGGGAAATGAAAAAGGTATATCCAACAGAAAAATCTCTGAAATTTTAAATTGGAGTGTATGTGCAATTAATAATTTGGTCCGTAGTAAAAACTTTAATCTTCAAAAAAATATATAATAAATAAACGAAGAATTGTGAAAGTTGCTTATCCTTGAACCAAATTAAATCATCTTGCAATTTAATGTGCACAAATCTACAATTTCATGATTTTTGGCTAAAGATATCACTATTGTGTTTCAAAAACTAAAACGAAATACCCCACTAACGAAACACAAAAAAATCGAGATGATCGGATGAATTTTGCGTTAAAACATATGGCTTGGAAGTATGAATGGGAAACTGTAGTATTCAGTGATAAAAAATTTAACCTCAACGGCCCCGATGGGTACAAGTGATATTTTAATGATCTTTGAAAAGAACAGAATTTTTCCAACCGCCGATAGATGGGGGGTGGTTCAGTAATGGCCTAGGGAGAGGTAAGATTTTTTGAAAATATAAAGACTTAATAATAGAATAATTTCAGGTGTACTTGGTTTAGAGTTCATTAGTAGTCATCAGAATGGTCGAAAATGTACTGAGTTCCTGCACAGGCAAGAACTTTACATGGTGGAGCGATTTGAAGGCCAACATTTTATTTATCTACAGGATAAATAAAATAAAGAAGCCTGGACTCCTTACTAAAAAATAAGTTTTGTATTTCTTTATGTTTATTATAAGAAGTTCTGTGAAAATTAACTTATATTTTGCAACACTCTGTTTTAAAATTTAATTTTTTATCTGAGAAACATGTCCAAAAATATATACAGCCAACAACAAGAAAATGTGTACACTTATATTAACAAACTTTGAACGACATTATTTTTGTGACCCGTTAAGCTAGCACAGCCAAACAAATAGTAAATAAAAGCTTATTATATTGACTAATTTTGGCTTTTTATTTCAAATTCATAAAGTTACCCGTTAGGGAATTGTTAACATAACTTTAAAAATACTACAATTATTCAGACAAAAAAAACTTGGACACTGCAAAATTTCAAAAATAAAAACCAAACAAAAACTGCCAACTAAATGAATTACTTATAACGTTTGTCTCAATCACGTTTTACTGTTTTATATCTATTTTGAGTTCAATAGATATTTTTTGTATCTATTTTACATATGTGAAAATTTCTCGGCCGTCTTTATACAATTTTTAGAAAAATGTGTTTCAAACTAGAATTGTTTGTTCAAAACAAGATTTAATTTGTCGAATGCATATGTTTTTAATGATTAAATATTGTTACGATTTTTACCCTTTATAAAATCGTTTACTTATTTACCTTTTTAATAAATCGAGTTCTTTCTATATTGCTCTATTTATTTACAACAGTCACTAAAAATTACAGAAAAACACTTTAATATCACACTTTATTTACACGATGTAGATAGACTAATCGTTAGCCACACTTTAGTTCTTCACACTCAGCGTTTTACTTATCAATTGAACTACTACGTCACCAAGTACCTGTATTGATGTGAGTAGTCAGGTATTCTAGTTATTTCCAGTTTATTACGACACTAGATTTTTGCAGCTGTCAAAATTCGTGTGAAGAAATTTCTAGTTGCAGAAATTTTTTGTAACAATATAATAGTTTTAGTTTAGATCCAAACAGTATATAATTCTAAAGAGTATAGTCAAAAAGTATATAATTTTCTATAGAGTATGTTTCTCTCTCACGAACTTTTTAGTACTCTCTTAGAACACGAACATAGTTTGGCGGCAACAAAGGTGAGTTTTGGTCGGCAACTTTTAGTAGTGTTTAGCGGTGCTGCCATATAACCAATTTTAACTATTTTTTTCCGTTTTTTGGGATGCTAGAGATTTTTCAGATTATTTCATAAAAAAAATGTTTTTTAATTTTATTCATGTATTTTTTTAGATTTTTCATATAAAAATAAAATATTTGTTCAACATACTATTTATTTTTACTAAAAAAATATAACAAAAATTTGCAATTGTGTTAAAAAATAGTTACGAATTCAAACATAACATTGTGACATGAAAAGTATTAAAGTGTGTACACACACATTGACCAACTATGTCTATTCATATCCATTATTTCCCATTTCTATGGGAAAAATATATAATAAAGAGAATAAATATGCTATTAAACATATAACTAAAAACCTATAAAAAATGCAATTCATTTGAAAAAAATTGTTTTCATGAAAAAACTGGTAAACAGTTAAGAATCCCAAAAACTGGGATAAAAAATTAAACTGTTTATGTGGCAGCACTGCATACACCAAATTTAATGTTTTTCAACACTTTAGCAACTTTGAAAATGTTGCCCTCTCATTTAAAAATGTTGCCGCTGAACTCTGTACCACGTTGAATTTCTGGTAGAGCGGGAAAAATACTCTATAGAAAATTATATACTTTTTGGTATAGTTGGCTCTCACGAATTTTTTAGTACACTCTTAGAACACGAACATATTTTGGCGGCAACAAAGGTGAGTTTTGGTCGGCAACTTTTAGTAGTGTTTAGCGGTGCTGCCATATAACCAATTTTAACTATTTTTTGCCGTTTTTTGGAATGCTAGAGATTTTTAGATTATTTCATAAAAAATGTTTTTTTACTTTATTCATGTATTTTTTCAGATTTTTCATATAAAAATATAATATTTGTTCAATATACTATTTATTTTTAATAAAATTCGACTTGCTTATAAAGTAAAAAAACCAAACTTTGCAATTTTGTTAAAAAATAATTACGAATTCAAACATAACATTGTGACATGAAAAGTATTAAAGTGTGTACACACATTGACCAACTCTGTCTATTCATATCCATTATTTCCCATTTCTATGGTAAAAATATATAATAAAGAGAATAAATATGCTATTAATTGTTGCAACATATAATTTAAAAAACTATAAAAAATGCATGAATTTGAAAAAATTAGTTTTCATGAAAAAATCCCAAAAACTGGGATAAAAAATTAAACTGTTTATGTGGCAGCACTGCATACACCAAATTTAATGTTTTTCAACACATTAGCAACTTTGAAAATGTTGCCCACTCATATAAACATGTTGCCGCTGAGTGTTTCTAACTAATTCTTTGCAAAATATAAAAATGTCATAGTTTTCATTTTTGAATTCTTTCACTTTTTTTCATAATTTAATAAGGGTAAATATTAACTGTTAATATTAATACCAAAAATGGTAAATTTCAATATAAAACAAAAACAACAAAAACAAAAACAGCATATATTCACTTGTCAATTAATTCTTTGCAAAATTTATACACAGGTCAAAAAGAGACACAAAACTAATTAACGATGCATCAAACTCGAAAAAAACATCAAATATTCTTCTTTGGTATGCTTTAATCTATTGCTTTAAATAAGATTTATTATTTGGACATGTGCACATTTAACTAAAATCGGTGTTTTTAACCATGCCTGGAAAACGAATTGACGAAAACTTAATTCAATAAGTTTATTACAATTATTATAAGAGGAAAACGGCAAAGGAATTGGCTGAAATGTTTAATTTAAAATTGAGGACCATTTATAACATTATTCGACGTGCGGAAAAAGAAAATCGTCTGCACCTAAACAATTCTGTAGGCAGACCACTAATGCTCACCAGACGCGATCATTCTAAAATTAAAAAAAAAAATTTGAGATAATCCGCAAACAACCTTGAGGCAGTTTGCATTGGACATAAAAAACGATTGTCATAAGGAGACACGAGACTGTAAGAAAAGTTCTGAAAATGCACAATTACTCATCACATGTAGCCAGAAAAAAACCATTGCTTTCTGCTATTAACATTGAGAGGCGGCTCAACTTTTCGATTGCAGAGTACTGGAATGACGTTATTTTTTGTGATGAAACAAAAATAATGTTGTACTATCATGATGGACCCATCAAAGTTTAAAGAAAATCAAACAGTGCCTTCCAGCAGAGGAATATAATATCAATTGTTAAGTTTGGCAAGCTTTCTGTAATGGTGTGGGGTTGTATCTCATCAAATGGCGTTGGTGAGCTGCGTATTTTTAATGAAGGAGTATTATTTGGATATCCTACAAAATGAATTGAAAAGGAGCGCTATTAGTTTCGGGTGTGTTGATCCTCAAAACTCACATAAATTGAAGTACAAGCTGTATCATGACAATGACCCCAAACACAAATCGTTGGTTTGTAGGACCTGGCTGCTGTATAATTGCAGCAAAGTTATTGACACACCTGCTCAAAGTCTTGACTTAAATCCCATCGAAAATTTGTGGGCTTTATTGAAGAAGAAAGTAGCTAAACGGGGTCCCACCAATAAAAATGATTTAATAAAAGTAATTAATGAAGAATGGCTGAAAATTCCAGATAATTATGTCTTAAATGGCCTTTTACAGTCAATGTCGCGACGTCTGAAGGCAGTCTTGGATGCTAGTGGCCATTATACCAAATATTATTACTAATACTACTACAGTTTTTAAGTTTACATTTTAAATACAGTATGTGTTTGAATTTTGCAAAGAATTAATTGACAAGTGAATATATGCTGTTTATTGTTTTTGTTGTTTTTTGGTATTAATATTAACAGTTAATATTTACCCTTATTAAATTATGAAAGAAAAAGTGAAAGAAAACTTGTTTTTGTCAATAAATTTTTAATTTATAATTTAGAATTTTTTGTTTTTATCATCATCCCTAATGTCTTTGAGTTCAGGTCTTTGTGTTCAGAACAAGTAAATTATGTGTTGAAACAATAAAAAAATTATAATGATGATGAAGTAATCCCTAAATGTCTTTGAGTTCAGGTAGACGTACGAAAGAGTATAAAAGAAGTTGTAGTTTCGTAAACCAAATCAGTCAAAGTTTAGACAGCGAAGAGTAAAATCGTGTGTGATAGAAACAAAAATATAAATATGGCAGATGCAAGTAATTTGGACGTTGCTCAAATGGTTGTACGCCGTAGTACACGTTACCAGCAAATTACTGCGGATGAAAGGCGTGCAGCTGATAGTAGATTTGCTGATTTTATGGACGAAGACATGTATGAAGAAATTGATATTGCTGCAATTGATAATTATGAAGTTGAGGATGATGAAGATCGCACATACCAACCTGCTGAAGAGTCAGATGCCGAAACTGAAGGATACGTCGAGCTAAATGAAGATACTGATGACGACATGATGAAGAGGAAGAAAATGATAGACAGGAAACGAATGAAAGTTACTATATTGGTAAAGATGGCACCCAATGGAGTAAAAAAGCACCACCAACATCACGCACTCGTAATCATAACGTGGTCGACTTCACAAGAAAGAAACCAGGACCATCAGGAAATATACACGACCCCTATACAATAATGCGTTCAATCATGACACAGGAAATAATACACTTAGTGCTACGTGAAACAAATCGTAAAGGCAGGGAGGTTACAGCTGCATGGAATTTGGCGAATCCCACGAAGAAAAAGGAGTGGAAGCCAGTGACAGTGAAAGAGTTTGACGCCTTTGTAGCTATTCTTTTGTATGCTGGACTCACAAGACCAAACCATGAACCAGCTATGGAATTATGGGGCGCGACGCGTTGCCCAATATATAAAGCTGCGTTGTCGTACGATCGCTTCATGTGTATAAAGCAATTTATTCGATTCGACAATGGAAATGCTCGACAACAGCGACTCATCAACAGCAAAACTGCGGCTATTGACGATATTTGGCAAATGTTGCAACATAACTTGGCAGCAGCTTACACTCCTCATGAAGCACTAACAGTTGATGAGCAGTTGTTCCCTTACAGAGGCCGCACCCGCTTCACGCAATATATTCCGTCAAAGCCAGCTAAGTATGGTTTGAAAGTATGGTGGTTATGCGACTCACAGAGTTATTATCCTGTGAAGGGAATGATATATTCTGGAAAACTGCCAAACCAACAACGGGAGATAAACCAAGGGCAGAACGTAGTGCTGGATCTTGTGGAAAAATATTTAGATGCTGGCCGTACTATATACGCGGATAATTTCTTTACCACTCTTGACTTGGCGCGTATTTTGATGAGGAGAAACACCGCATATGTTGGTACAGTGCGCTACAACAAAACATTCATTCCACAGGAGTTCAAGAAGAACCCGAAGCGCACCATCAATAGTACATTATTTGGGTTCAACGAAGGGGATATAGCGTTATGCTCATACGTGCCGAAAAAAAAAGTGGTGAACGTGCTCTCCACAATGCACTACACCTGCCGCGTTGACGAGCAAACCGAGAAGCGGAAGCCCTATGCCATATTAGATTACAACGCCAACAAATGCGGCGTTAATACCATGGATCAAATGCTAGGCACTTACAGCTGCAAAAGAGCAACACAACGATGGCCGTAGGCCATGTTTTATAATATGCTGGACGTCGCTGCATTGGCTGCTTTTACGATTTAAAACGAAATGAAGCCTATAAAAAGGAGTGACAGACGGCAGTCGTTCTTGTTACTGCTAACGAAACAATTGGCCACACCAAATATCGAAGAACGTGCCCTGAACAACTATATAACCTCATATCCAAGGATACGCAATGCGATGGAAACATTCGATGTCAGGGTAAGAAAAACATCTTCAAATTCAAGAATAAAATATATATTTATTTGTTTTTTATTTTTCTTTTCATTTCAGATATTACCAAGACCGATGGAAGGCAATGCACCGTCGTTTGCGGCTAGGTCAAGTAGACCGTCATGTCGCCTTTGCCGTTCTGAGTACGGGCGGCAGCGGAAAACGCGGGCATACTGCTTCGGCTGCGGCAACGCTGTTTGCGGAGAACATATCACACTTTTACATCGCTGCAACACTTGCGCACAGGGCGGGGGACAAGAAGTACACGCTCAACAACAATAATTTTTAAACTTTTTTATAATAGTCTTAAGAAAATTCAAGCAAAAAAAAAAAAAAATTAAAAAAATTGAAAAAATTATTTTTGTATGTAGAATTTAGTTATAAACAATAAAAACAAAAAAAAAATCAAAAAAAAAAATTTTATATGAAAAGAACATAATTTACAAAAAAGGTCCGTAAGGACCTTTTCACACGGCCGTGAAGTTCAGAACTGTCACTCATCGGAGGGTTAAATTTAAAAGAGAAAAGCCAATAAATTCTAAGAGTTGGCAACATTTTTATACCTTCTTATTTTTGAAGTAGCTACATCTATCACTACTTAGCAAGTCTATATCTACTTAAATTTGTATGAAGTATTTATACTAAATTAAAAAAAAAAAAAAATAATTCCATTCGAGTACATAAATAATACGTACATACATAACATCAATATTATAGTCATTATCGCTGATACTATCACTCTCAGATTCCTCTATGAAATCATTGCTAGATATTATGTTTGGATAGTCTGGTATGAGGTTGGACATTACAGATGAGAAATCCTATTTTAATTTCTTTAGGCAAGGTGTATTGATTAAAGTGCAAGATATGTAATGGAGTGTTAGTAACAATGATATTACTAAAACTCGACTACTCCTTTGAGTCCGTTGGTAATATCCTCTTCCGTAAATTCCTTTAAAGATGGTGCAAAAACGACTACTTTAATGGTGTTTAGTGTAGGATGCAAACAACATTCAATTTCGCATACTCCTGGTAGTGTAGTTGCTTTCAAGAACCTGTTAGCTTGTTTTTCACCCTTGAAAAGGATTAATAGATTTCCGCCTTTAGTGAAGCTAGTTTTTTTTTCTGCTGGTTCAATACCTTCTAAGGCTTTTAATGGATTTGTCTGAAACTTTTTTTATTTAGTAATTTCAAAAATGCAGTACAACAAGAAATATATCTTATTAATATTACAGTACTGGGGAGATGAAGTTAAAACAGAAAGTGCTATTCAATTTTAAAACATAAATAAAAAATATCAAAGGGTAAACAAAAGAGGAAAATAAACATTACCAAAGTGATCAAATATTGATATTTTGAAGTGGTTTGCATTGCTAGTGGTTTGAATTTTATGGGGTAGTTGGTTCAAAATTTTTATTGATTCAACGATATTTGGTTTTTATACCGAATAGATTTTATTTAATTCCCTTTATTAGACCTTGAAAAAGGAATTTTTCTGTACAGATAATCTGGTTGTTTTCTAAAATTACTTTGAGCAAAAATAACAGAGTTAGACACTTCCGCAGATTTTCAAATGAAACATTGTTTATCTGTTACTGTTAATGATTATTATTCTTTCATCTTTTGAAGAGGAAGGACGTGTTTTTAAATTATCTACGCAAAAGATTTGTAATAGGTAAAAAAAAAATTTGTAATAGGTAAAAAGCAAAACACAATAAATAAAAAAAAAATATTTTTAATAGGTACAAAAAAAAAAAAAGTGCATGAGTGGCTCTCACTCAGAAAATCATAGGCTTTCTTCAAATGGTAGAAATGCTTACATTTCAATAAACCAGTCGAGTGAAAATAAAAACCTCTATGACAAAGAGTACAATAAAAACTATCTTTCAACAAAACCAATTGAGAGAGTACGTTCTCTTTCCCCCTCGTTAAACTCAGTTGAGGTCACATTTGCGCAAAAACAAACAAATGTAAACACTTGTGCAGAGAACTTAACAAAGGAAAATATCAATAATCAAACTGTTAACTCAGCAAGTGAAGACAAATTAGACGCACGCATGCAGTCTGAAAATTCAATGGTTGTTAAAAATAAAAATTGCAATGAAAATAATAATAATGATAATATTAATACTGATAATTCGATTAATAATTCATTAGTTATCAATAATAAAGTGCAAACAGGTATTGACCGTTATTTTTCCATTGCAAAGCGTAAGTCGAGCCCTACGACTTTACGCCAAGAGCCTTTCCGCAAGCAGCCAAAAAACAATAGTAGTTCGCAAATAGAAACAATGTCGGTAAGTCAAAACCGATTTCAATTACTCGCTACCACTGAAAGCGATGATCAGGCTAGTGGCCCAGTGAAGGAATATAAACCGCCACCAATATTTCTACGAGAACAGACAAACAACGCCTTAGTTAACAGTCTGACTCAGTTAATTGGCATGGACAGTTTCCATGTTGTATCTATTCGTAGGGGAAATGTATCCGAAACAAAAATCCAAATCTACTTGGAAAAAAATTACAGAAATGTGATTCAAAAGTTTGACTCGTGTAAAAAGAATTATTACACATATCAATTAAAAAGTGCTAAAGGCTTAATTGTAGTTATTAAAGGTATTGACAGCTCCGTACCTATTGATGAAATAAAAAGCGCTCTTGAACTTGAAGGCTTTGAAGTGAAGTCTATTCACAATATTCTTAATAAGAATAAAGTTCCCCAACCTCTTTTCCGGGGAGAAATATCCTTCAATTCTTCCCAGTTGAAAAAAGGTCAGTCTCACCCGATCTATAATCTAAGATATTTGCTCCATCGCAAAATAACAGTAGAAGAGCCTATTAAGCGCAAGAATCCTCCACAATGCTTAAATTGTCAGGAATTTGGGCATGCCAAATCCTACTGTAAGTTACCGACGGTATGCGTTATATGCGGTGACGTTCACAATAGCAAAGAGTGTCCCAACTCTAAAACAGATTCAATTGTTAAAAAGTGCATTAACTGTGGTCAGAATCACACTGCCAACTATCGTGGCTGTCCAGTGTTTTTACGACTTAAACAAGTAGCTTCATCACGCAGATCTTCTCCTGCTCAATACCAACATTCTTACTTTCCAGCCCTTCCAACAGCTAATTCTGGTCGCACGGGAGCTAGAACACAACAAAATATTCCTCCTTCTCAGAATTTTTCATATGCTCATATGCTTAAAGAAAGCCCGCCGAATGATTTTCAAAGCTCAATTGAGAACCTCATTAAAACAATGAATAACTTTATGTCTAACATGCAAAATATGTTCCAGGAGATGATGAGGAACCAAAGCATGCTCATGCAAATTTTGTTGGATAGAAAATGAATCTGTTGAAAATATGTTTCTGGAACGCAAACGGCCTTAGCCAACATAGAAAGGAAGTAGAACATTTCCTGCAAGAGCAGGAAATTGATGTACTCTTAGTCTCTGAGACCCACTTTACACAGAAAAATTGTTTTAGAGTAAATGGGTATTCAATATATGATACTAAACACCCAAGCGGTAGAGCATGTGGTGGTACAGCAGTAATTGTGCACAATAAAATTAGGCATTTCCCAATGCCAGAATTCGGAAAAGATTATATTCAGGCAACATCTATTAATCTTACCGATTTTAGTGTCACATTGTCTTCTATATATTGTCCTCCGAGACATAACATTAACCGAGATCAGTTTATCGATTTCTTTGCTACACTTGGTTCAAAATTTATAGCAGCCGGTGACTATAATGCTAAACATACTTTTTGGGGATCACGCCTTATCACACCCAGGGGCAGACAATTATTAAGTGCTATTTCTTCACACAGTCTAGATGCTTTATCCAGCGGTCACCCAACATACTGGCCATCCGACTTGAATAAGATTCCTGATCTTATAGACTTTGCCGTCACAAAAAATATAAAAAGAGAGCAAATATCCGTGAGCTCATCACTGGATTTATCTTCTGATCATTCACCATCAATCATATGGTTGAACGACATTCCCACTGGAGTTCAGGAAAGGCGTATTTCTATCCAACTAGAAACACAAACTGGTTAAAATATAAAATGTATGTGAGTTCTCATCTTCCATACAATATCCCACTTAGAAATTCATCAGATATTCAATCTGCAGTGAACATATTTACTGACGTTCTAACTACTGCAGCCTCAGTCGCAACTCCTATCTTTACACCCAGAAGTAGGGTAGCTCAATACACTCCAGGAAATATTCAGTTCCTTGTGAATGAAAAGAGAAAATTAAGAAGACAGTGGCAAGAAAGTCGATAAAAAGCCGACTTAATCGATGCCAAAGAGACCTCCAAACCGCCTTAAAGAAAAACGAACAAAACCATCTTGCCAATTACCTAAGTAACCTTAACCCTTTTAAGGAAACAAATTATAGTCTGTGGAAAGCTGTCAAACATATGCAATGCCCTATATCATATGAATCCCCAATACGACTCGAAAATGGCACTTGGGCTAAAAATGGATGCGAAAAAGTTAACGCTTTTGCTAATCACTTAGAAAAGGTGTTCACTCCAAATGATACGAGCTCTAATATAAGCCCTTATATTATAGATGATGTTGTTCCTTCGCCCTTAAAATTCCGTTTCCCATTAATAATGTCAAGTATTCAAAAACTTGATCCAAAAAAATCCGCAGGTATAGACAGAATTTCATCGTCTATGATTACTAACTTGCCTATCTCAGCTCTTAAATTATTGATGCACATTTGCAACGCCATTCTTCGCTTGGGATATTTCCCATCGTCTTGGAAAGAATTGGAAATTGTTATGATTCCTAAACCAGGTAAAGATGTTAGCCAAGTTACATCATATAGACCTATAAGTTTACTATCAATCCTCTCGAAATTGTTTGAAAAACTACTTATTAGTAGCCTTAGTACATATTTAAACTCAGGGCATATTATTCCCGATCATCAGTTCGGATTCCGTGAAGGCCATGGCACAGTTGAGCAAGTTCACAGAATAACAACGCTTATTAGGAAGGCATTCAAGAATAAGCAATATTGCTCTGCTTTATTTATCGATATCTCACAGGCATTTGACAAAGTCTGGCACGAAGGTCTTATATTCAAGATTACAAACCTGCTCCCTGCAAGTACACATAAACTTTTCAAAAGTTATTTATCTGATAGAAACTTTCGCGAACGGTTGGAAGACGAACTTTCTTCTTCCAGAAAAATTTCTGCTGGAGTCCCACAAGGTAGTATACTAGGTCTTTTGCTATATATTATCTTCACAGCAGATATGCCAACCAATGCTCTTACTTACACATCTACTTTCGCAGATGACACAGCTTTTATGAGCATTAACTCTGATTGTAAGGTTGCTTCCGCGCTGCTGCAGACTCATGTTCATGAGCTTGAAAAATGGCTAGACAAATGGAAAATTAAAGTTAATCCGACTAAGTGTGTGCCCTAAGAAAAAATAATTGTCCTACAAATAAAATAAACAACATAAACATCCCTGAAAGTAGTCACGTCAAATATCTTGGTGTTCATTTAGATCGACGCCTTACATGGTCCCATCATATTGATTGTAAAGTATCCCAGATGAAATTGAAATCTGCTGAACTTAACTGGCTCATTGGGCCTAATTCTGCTTTAGAATTAGATTACAATTATGGGGAACGGCTTCGGCTTCGAATGTTGCTAAATTACAGAGAAGACAATCGAAACTTTTACGATTGATAACTGGCGCTCATTGGTTTGTCAGAAATGACAATATTCATAGGGATTTAAATATTTCCTCAGTACAAGAATAAATCAAGCGGTTCTGTAAAAAAAACATCACCAAACATCATTAAGAATGGAATTGCAATGGCAACTTCCATTTAATGTATTTAGTTTAAGATTTGATTACTTATTGTTATTTTCTTATAAGAAAGATTCAATAATAAAAAAAAAAAACTGTTAATGATGATGATATATTTTGGGCGCTGTTTTTTGCTTTTGTCAGTTTGTCGCCATAATTTGGAAAATCATAGATATTGTTTATATTGTAGGATCCTTTCATTCTTTTAGGTTCTGGAGATTTATCGGGATCCAGAATTGAAAAATTATGTCCTCCTTAGGAGGAGGCCAATATTAAAGAACGATCAGAAATAAATTATTTTTAACTAGAAAAGAAAATTAGTTTTATTTGTTTATTAAGAGCGCGGAGAGTTAAAAGAAAATTGACGCTATAAACGAAGCGAGGTTTAGTAAACACGTCAGTATACAACAACAAATTTGTGTTTACTGTTTTTTAGTATTATAATAATATTCGGGAGGATATTAATCCACTATGTAAATCAAGGAGAGCATTAAACTTGAAGTTTATTTCTTTCAGCAACTAAACATGTTTTTTAACTTAAATACCTTAACTACATATTAGAGGCTTTAGAAAAACATTTCCCTGGGTGAGGTTTTTATTTCGAAATGACCGGAAAAAGATATTTTCTGTATAACACACTACTGGCGATCTCGTGATGATATGCCGTAAATTTGGGTTATAGCCCTAGTGCACATTACGATTGGTTTTCATTTCTATTGCAGGCGCATGTTTCGTAGGCAACCAATCCGATAAAGGCTTACAAATTTTAGTAGCAACCCCATTGTTTTGTTATTGGATTTTCGGCTCTATGAATTTGGCTTCGGGGTTTTTGGTTTATCGTCGAAACAAAGATATTCTGCGCAACACAAACTCGACGTCCTTGCAAATGTTGCTACAGACAAAATGTTGCATATCCGGCATGTTTCTATTCATTTACTGTATTCCATGTGCTATTTTGCTCCTGGCCATTATCTATGAATTTGCCAATATTGACATTTGGCTAAATGCATCACCGTACATAGCACCGATTAAGGGTGCAGCATCAATAAACAGCCAAACTCCAGAGTGGCCCTTCATAACAAGAGCCTTTATGGAACTAATGCTGGGCATTATTTGTTCGGCCTGGATCTTGGGACCAAAAATATCTTCCATGTATAAAAGTCAATTGTTGACACCATCACATAAACCACAACATCCGAATATACAGGCAGTGCCTGCTCACACTTTGATTGGAGCCAATTCAAGTTCTGGTTGCCGTACATCAAATAAAGCCTATAGTACTGTATCATATCAGACTGTTCGACAACCGAAATCATTGTCGCCGGGTCGTGTGAAACAACATTCTAACAGTGCAATACTTATGAATCATATGCCAAGCTATTCTGTTGGGCGTAATAAAATACCACAAAATCATCTTCATCCCCAGTTATATATGAATTCTTTGTCAATAAAAGGTTGCAATAATGTGAATTCTTTTCGTCGCTATGGAGATGAAACAATTCTTTAATACACCCAATTACATTATATATACAGTCCATTCCAATAGTGGTAATACACGATATGTTCCTATTTATTCTTAATTTGTATTACAGCATTGAACTCATTTTTTACGTATCAAGGCTCTGACGAAAATATCAATATCTAAATTTGAAATAATAGAATATTTTTAATAGCTGTAAAAAAGTTTTTCCGAAAATACATTGAGGCCACTTCAAGAATATTTCAAAAATTCAGTTATTTTCGTCAGAGCACAAGCGACATATTTTTTGTTACATGAATTAAAATTTTAACAAATTGTAGAGCTAGGAAATTTATATAAATAATGTTTGATGTCCTTAGTTTGAGAACATAGTAAACCAAATATCTTCACAAATCAACAAATTTGCAAAAAAAAAAAAAAAAGGTATTTGTTAATGCATATTTTGCAAAAAAATAATCTTTTTGCATATATTTCTATAAATCCATACACTGGGAAATTTAGCTAAAAATACGTGGTTTCAACAGAACGGTGTCACTTGCCACACAGCTAACGAAACAATGGCTTTTTTGACAAATTCATTGGCCGCGTTATCTCACGTGGTAGCGATGTCAATTGGCCGCCAAAATCATGGGATTTGACACCGTTGGACTTCTTTCTTTGGGGTTATTTGAAAGAAAAGGTGTACGTCGATAAGCCAGCAACAATTCAAGAGCTAAAGGATGAGATAATTCGGCACATTAACGGCATAGAACCTCAATTATGCCTCAGCATCATCGAAAATTTGGACCATCCGATGGAGGTGTGCCGCCATGGTCGCGGCGGCCATTTGGCCGATATTTTGTTCCACACATAATTGAACAATACCATATTATCATAATAAAAAGAAATGACAATAATTTTCTAAATAATTTGTGTTTTATTCAAAATCAACATCGGCCCTTAAAAATTAACCACCCTTTATAAAAGAAAAATTATGAAAATAAAAATAGAACCAATAAATTGCATTTTAACCTAAAAAGTGTATAAACAAAAATTGTAATATGATAAACATTTTTTTAAGTTCAATAAATTTTAATTATAGGTTTGTTTTTTCGAATTTTATATAAATATTTCATACAAATTTAAGTAGATATAGACTTGCTAAGTAGTTATAGATATAGCTACTTAAAAATTAAGTATCTATAAAAATGCTGCCAAGTCTAAGAAATTATTGTCTTTTTCTCTTTTTAATGTAGACAAAAATATTTGTCATAAATATATTTGAAATTTTAGAATTTTTAATTTGATAAAATATTAAAAAACAACAAAAGCTAGCAAATAAACAATGTGTTTGTAAGTAAAGGTAAGGCAAGACAAACAATATAATTGCTCTATTTCGCGTTCCTGCGAAGTCCATATACGAAAACAGCTTTCGTACAAAGGCGGCCCCAAATGTTCAAATTGTATTTGTTTACAAAAAATAAAGAAACGTCAGGTAAGTAGGGATAGTCGTTTTCTTTATAAGTAGTTATAGATATAAAATTCGAAAAAAACAAACCTTATGTAATATTAAAAAAAAATAGAAATGCAATAATTGTCAAAGTTCATTCAAAATAAAAGTAAGTAATATGATAAAAGCGAAATAAAATTATTAATACTTTGAAAAATTAAATGACATTTAATTTTTTGTTTAGTTCTTTTTTTCCTTTTAAATTTACTTTAAATTTTTGCCACAAGTAATTTTTAGTTTAGTTCTTTTATCTTTTTAATAGGGTACTTGTTTTATAATTGGCGGATACGCTACCTAGTTTGATTTTTTGGAACACCCTTTTGATCACGTATTCCGGCTGAGCCCCCAGTTAACAAAATATCTGTGGTTTTATATTAAAACATATTTTTATTTTAAGTTACAATTGTTTCCATTCCCACTTCAATATCAACTAATATAACTGAAAAATCAGTAGTTAACTCTGCGCGTGTTGATTAACTTGATATTCTTTTTTATGAGAATTAAAATTTTAATAAAATGTTTTTGTAGTCATTGCGTCAGCAGAGTGTTCGTTGTCGTGCAAATAAAATAATAATCAAAATTTAAATATGTATGTGGGTGAAGCTTATGACAAAGCTGTTTCCTTAACTTGTATATAAAAATTACGCATTTTTTAACATTTCGCAGTTTTATCAGCCGTTTGCTACCTCTAAATAATAACTTTCTCAATTAGTTTGCATTACCTTCAGATAAACATTCGCATCTACGGGGACTTTTATTTCGAAGAACCTTAATAATAGACACTCTATTTATTCCCATTTCATTTGGGGACTCCGGGTAATCACGGTACCATCATACCAACAGAGCCACGCCTTAAAGAGCCAGCATTGTGTGAGTTTTCGTTAAATTATTAATTATGATAAAATTAGTTTATTATTGTTTATGATATTAAAATAATAAATATATTAATAATACTATATAAAGTTATTAAAAATTGGCGTATTGAAACATTAACAAACCAAAATTAGTTTCTTTGCTTAAATTTTTTGGCAGTTGCCTTGGAATATTGCAATAAAAACTTAATCACCGATACCTGTTTTCGCATTGAAGTAGAGAAAGACTTTTAATTCACAAATCGAGAAATAGTGTAATTCAGTAGTAGGAGATTGGGGTATCAGAATGAGTTAATTACCCTTCATTTCAATGGGGTATCAGAATGAGTTAATTACCCTTCATTTCAATGGGGTACCAGAATGAGTTAATGGGTTTTTCTATGGGGTATCAGAATGAGTTAATTACCCTTCATTTCAATGGGGTACCAGAATGAGTTAATGGGTTTTTCTATGGGGTGTGAACTTGATTTAATTACCCTTCATTTCTATGGGGAGTGAACTTGATTTAATTGCCTTCTAGTGTGGCCGTCGGTTGTATGCTTATAATATAAAAGGGTTGTAATACAAAATTTTTATGATCAAGTGAAAGTCATTGATCTACATATTTGTTTTTGGTCTTTTTAAAATTATGTGGTTAGTGTGGCCGTCGGTTAATTCTTTTTATCTCTTGTTATACCCTCCACCATATATGGTGAGGGTATATATCAGTTTGTCATTCCGTTTGTAACATGTCGAAATATAGGTTTAAGACCCCATAAAGTATATATATTCGTGAACCTTGTGCAATTTTAAGTCGATTTAGCGATGTCTGTCTGTCTGTCTGTCTGTCAATTTTTACCCAGATTATTGAACATCCTCCCGAGCAGTTTGGTATTTAAATTACATAAATTGACAAAACATATTCATATTACAGTTCATGCAAAATTAAGTATATACGTATATCATCTTCAGCCCCTATGGTGGAGGGTATTCAAAGATTCGGCACAGCCGAATTTAGCCCTTTTTTACTTGTGTGTTTTTTTTTTTTCTATTCTTTGTTGTTAGTGTTGCTGTCGGTTGTTTGCTTGTAATGTAAAAGTGGTGATTATACAAAAAATTGTCATGTGTGTGTTTTGTTAGAAAGTGTTAAGTGACAAGGATCTTTTTTGAAATTATGAGTGTTGCCGTCGGTTAATTCTTTTTATCTCTTGTGTGTTTTTTTCTATTCTTTGGTGGTCATTGATCTACATATTTGTTTTTGTATTAAGAGGAAATTTGCTTGTAAAGTAAAAGTCATTGATCTACATATGTTT
Organism: Eustalomyia histrio; assembly: GCA_949748255.1. Lineage (NCBI taxonomy): Eukaryota > Metazoa > Arthropoda > Insecta > Diptera > Anthomyiidae > Eustalomyia > Eustalomyia histrio. The sequence goes on along the minus strand of OX456525.1, from coordinate 109,295,292 downwards.
TTTTTTTGTATTAATAGGAAATTTCTATTTATTCTTTCTTGTGTTTATTTTCTATTTTTGTTTTTATTTTTTTGTGTGTTTGGTATATACATTCTACATGTACAAGTAGGTCATAAATTAATTATTTATTAATGTGACATTTTCATTAATCTACAAATTTTGTGTTTTAATGAAATTCGAATCTGTTTGTTTGTTTTGTTCGGTTTTGTTTTCTCGTAATAAAGCGGTAATTGGAATCTGTTAGTGTTTTGTTTGTTTAGTTGAGTGTAAAATAAAACCAAATACATATAAAACTAATTTTTAGTATTGTTTTTATTTTACTTTCTTTTGAAATAATTCTTAAATTAAAATCTAAAAAATTTAGATGTTTATGATAGAGATTTATAGCGTGATACATGAAACACAAACGATTACACCCACCCTCCTCTGCCACTAGCGAATGAGACGCAGGCAGCGAGTCGAATAATAAAGATGTAGAATCATGGTTGGACGAAAATCCCATCAGAAAATTAAGTTCAGTATCCTTTACTTCATCATATAAGTAGATTACTTTATCCGGTTTTTTGTGTTTGTTGAACTTTTTCTGTCTGTAAAATAAATTTTAAATAAAAAAGAAAAAACAAATATATCTCTTACTTCATCATCCGGTTTTTCCTGTTTGTTGAACTTTTTAAAAAAATTTTTGTTAAAACAATTTTTAATAAAAAAAAAAAATCTCTGAGAACTTTATCCACTTATTTTTTCTGTGTGAAGTTATTTTTACTTCATCATATAAGTAGATTACTTTATCCGGTTTTTTGTGTTTGTTGAACTTTTTCTGTCTGTAAAATAAATTTTAAATAAAAAAGAAAAAACAAATATATCTCTTACTTCATCATCCGGTTTTTTCCTGTTTGTTGAACTTTTTAAAAAAAAAAATTTTTTAAAAACAATTTTTAATAAAAAAAAAAATCTCTGAGAACTTTATCCACTTATTTTTTCTGTGTGAAGTTATTTTTACTGTGTGAAATTTTTTTTAATAAAAAAATAAAAAACTAGCTCAAAATGTTTTTCTGCGTGATATGCCAAGCTGCTTTCAACACCAAACACAACATGCTTCAACATAAAAATAAACATTGTGTTGAGTGTGGAAAGTTTTTCCTTAAGCGCTCCACAATGAAGGAGCATGAAAGGACCCATGCAACCACCTCATCAAAATTTTGCGTTCCTTGCAATGAAGCAGTTAGTAGCTTAAACTATAGCCAACACTTGCGAACACTACAACATCGCAGCAATTGTGGGATGAAGACAATTAACCCTAGACTCACTGTAAGGAGCAGTGATTATAGTGAACGAATAGCAATTTATATGCTAGAAAATGAAAAAGATGAAATTCTCATGCCCGAGGAATTTTTTAAAAAAGAGGAATCTATTTTAATAGAACTCCTAAAGGATTGTCAAGCTAAACACATATCCTTTAAATTCAATATGGGGCTTGTGTGTGATTATATCAAAATAAGCGAGCAAGAAATGGTTGCAGCTACAATGACTCACTCAACAAAAATGGCAGTGGTCACTTTAAGCGATGACTTGAATAATATCTATGACTCGCAAACTGATGAAATTAGAAATAAAATGTCTGAGTTCCAAGAAAGGGATAGTGGATGGTCTTTGGTTACCATAAAATTTTTAAATATTAATGTGAATGAAGTTAATATTATAAGAGGATCACAATATATACCTCTGCCAAAGGAATTAGTCAGAAAGCGGGCATTTATAAATATCCAGAATGATGATGTCTACTGCTTCAAATGGTGTTTAATTGCTTCATTGTATTGTGAAAAAGAATTGTCTCGTTGTCAACAAACGGAATGTTCATCCTACAACATAAAAAGTATTTCTGCCGACATAATAATTGTAAACAATTTGCAATTAAACTTTTCAAACCTCACCTTTCCATTAAGTCTAAAAAGCTTAAAAGACTTTGAAAGGCAAAATGTAGATATAAGTGTCAACGTCTTCGGATATGAAGAGAAAAATATAGTCGGACCCTACTATCTAACGAAGAAGGAGAAGAAATATCATATAAACCTCCTGCTTCTCATAGAGGAAGAAAGGTCGCATTACATCCTTATAAGTGATATTTCAAGGTTAGTAGCAAAAAAAATACATGTAAAACTTTATAAAAAGAAATATTTCAAATTTGTTTTTTTTTTTTTTTTTTTGTTATTTTTTATTAAATAAAAGGTTTATTCGAAGCAGTTTGACTGGACACAAAGAGAAAATATTTGTATGTAATGCATGCCTTACTTACAAATATAGTCAACGAGATTTATCACTTCATAAACAAACTTGCAATAAAGTTTGCACAAGGATGCCAGAAGGAGCTGATGCGGTTCTAAAATATTCGAATGCTCATAAGGAACTAGATATTCCGTTTACAGTCTATGCGGACTTTGAATCGATTTTAAGTAGCATTAGTGAAGAGGTTAGTACTAAAACTACAAAAATACAACGACATATTCCATGTGCTTTTAGTTATTTTATAAAATGTAGCTTTAATGATAATTTAGACAAGTTTAAAATTTATTTTGGAGAAGATGCACCTAATGTTTTTGTTAAAGATTTAGTTGAGGACTTAAAAGACATTTATAAAAATTATATTTACAAAGAAGTTAAAATAATAATGACTGAAGATGATATAATTTTTCATAATTCATCTAATATTTGTCATATTTGTGAAAAGGTGATATATTTATCCAAAGTTAAAGATCACTGTCATTTTAGTGGCAAGTATAGAGGCCCTGCTCACAATGATTGTAATTTAAAATATAGAAAACCTAAATTTATTCCAGTATTTTTTCACAACTTTTCTTCATATGATTGTCATATGTTCTTTAAATATTTAAATAGTATTCCAGATAGTGATATACGTGTAGTTCCTCTCAACAAGGAATTATATATATCTTTATCTATATATCTACCTTTTCAAGAAAACTCGACTAAGGAAAAATTCGAAATAAGATTTCTGGATTCGTTCAGATTTATGGCTTCAAGTTTAGATTCCCTAGCAAAAAATTTACGTGTTGAGGATTTAAATATTGTCCGCAAAAATTTCTCTGATGAAAATCATTTTAATCTAATTAGGAGAAAAGGTGTTTTTCCATACTCTTATATGGATTCTGTGGAAAGATTCAATGAAACTGAGCTCCCCAGTCGAGATAAGTTTTTTAATGTTTTAATTGACGCAGAATGTTGTGAAGAAGATTATGAACACGCGAAAAATGTTTGGAATACTTTTAGATGTAAAAATATGTTAGATTATACAGAATTGTATATAAAAACGGATGTGCTTTTATTGGCAGGTATATTTCAAAACTTTAGAAAAATTTGCAAATCCATATATAAGTTAGATCCAAATCATTATTATACCGCCCCAGGTCTTTCATGGGATGCAATGCTTAAAACGACAAAGAAGGAATTAGAATTATTCACAGATAAAGATATGCATCTGTTTATACAAAAGGGAATAAGGGGTGGTCTCGTACAATGTTCACAGAGACATGCCAAAGCCAATAATATATATTTAGATGATTATGATAGTAGTAAGCCATCTGAATATTTAGCTTACTTAGATGCAAATAATTTATATGGATGGGCAATGTCACAGTATCTTCCAGCTGGGGGATTTGAGTGGCTTGGCGAGGACGATTTAAAGAAATTTAATCCAAATAAAATATCTGATACTTCTCCTGTCGGTTACATTTTAGAAGTTGATTTAAAATATCCACACTCTCTTCATAAACTGCATAATGATCTTCCTTTTGCTCCTGAAAATAAAGTAGTTGGAAACTCAAAATGCAAAAAACTTATTGCAGATTTGACTAATAAAACAAAATATCTGATTCATTATCGAAACCTTAAACAATGCCTTGCAAATGGTTTAATTTGTACAAAATATCATAGGGGAATAAAATTCAATCAATCACCATGGCTTCAGAAATATATAAACTTAAATACACAACATAGAGCAGAGGCTCAAAATACATTTGAAAAAGACTTTTTCAAACTTTTAAATAACGCTGTTTATGGGAAGACCATGGAAAATGTTGAGAAAAGGGTGGATGTCAAAATCACAAGAAACTGGGAGAGTGAAAATAGAAATCGTAGAGGTGCAAGATATTTTGTTTCTCGCCCCAATTTTAAAAGCATTTCAAAGTTTTCTGAAGACTTATTTGCAGTTCAGATGGGTAAAGTTGATATATTATACGATAAGCCCATATACATAGGTTTTGCCGTACTTGAATTATCTAAATGGAAAATGTATGATTTTCATTATAGGATAATGAAGTCAAAATATAATTCTCAATTATATGGACACCGATTCATTTATATATTCAATAAAAACTGAAGATTTTTACAAAGATATACTTAATGATTTGTTGTCTGAATTTGATACCTCAGATTACCCCGTTAATAATCGTTACGACATACCGTTAGTGAATAAAAAAGTTTTGGGTAAAATGAAAGATGAGAATAATGGTACTATTATGACTGAATTTGTTGGTCTTAGATCGAAAATGTATTCCATTAAAACTATTGACAACAAGGAAATTAAAAAAGCAAAGGGGGTTAAGAAGTCTGCTTTAAATAAATATTGTATGTTTGATTATAAAACTGCCTTATTTAATCGTAAAATCGTAAGCGATAATATGTGTTTATTTGCATCTAGATTGCATAATGTTTTTACAATAAATATATATAAAATCGTTTTAAGTTATAAGGATGAAAAACGAATAATTATGAACAATCAGGTTCAAACAGTAGCTAGGGGGCATTGTATAATAAAACCCCTGACAATGAATGTCTAAAATGTAGCAATAGGAATTATATTTTTGATGAAGATGGAGATAATACTATTATGGGAGTAAATATGGACTTAGTACAATTCCAGAATGATTCTGAGGATGAAATATTTAATAGCATCAATTATTAGGGAATAAAACATTGTATTTTAATAGCTTTAAATTAAATTTGATGTATATTTTGTAATATAATTTAATAAGTTTAAGATTCCCCCGTTGATTCTTGAAAAAATAAATATTTTGTATTTTTCTCTTAAAATTTTTTGATTATTAAGCAAAATAAAACACTGGTATTTTAGTTTTCTATTTTAAGAATACATATTTTTATTTATAATTTTAAGACATTGTTTTTAAGTGTGTGTATTTTCTAAATATTTAATAAAGATAATAAAAATGGAAAATTGCCTTCATTTATTTTAAAGTTAAAAAATTTTTGTAGTAAAAGAGCATTTTTCAGTGCACATGTTCCATGTTTGTGAGAACTACAACGGATGCAATCGGGATATTTTTCATCGAGCTCTCTTAAATTACAGCAGTTGATATTTTCTATATTGAAAACGTTTTTCTGCAGCATATTCTCCAACCACTTTTTCTTTTCCAAACCCTTGACAAAAATTAAAGAACCCTCTGTGTTTGATTTGAGAAATTCGCACACAGACTTGAATGATACGGATCCATCTTCCCATTGTAGATGATGATGATTTTTTGTTAACCAATTGACTTGTTTTTGATTTTTTGGTGATAAATAACTATAATCGAAGGGGGGTTTTATGATGAAATTTATATACTCCTTAGCGTTAAAAACCAATGCAATTTCTTTGGCAATAAAATTATTAGAATCTGCTCTAAAGCCTTGGAGATCAATAAAAACTATTTTTGGCATTTCCATTGCTTAAACAATTTTATGAACCTGTCCTGTCAAAGGCGTATATTCAATTAAACGATCATGAATAAGAATGCAGTAAGCTGATGAGTTTGGTGGTATATTGATGCCAGTCTCAAACATAATTTTTATATCAATCGGACCCCTTGCAACCGTTTCATTTTGATGGCTTACATCAATAACTGTAATAGGAGCTTTATTTTTGAATTCTTGACAAGTGAGTAGAGGTTGAGGTTCTCTCATATAGTAGTTTTGTTGAAATCTGACATACATATCATAGAGGATGGCAAAGCGTTCTTCCCCAAATTTAATGTTTAGATCATCATAAGGATATGACTCTGAGTTTAAGTGAACTTTGATGTTGGTTAAATCACAATTAATAAATTTATTCTCACGCAGGAATGCTATCAAAACGAAGCGAGGTCGTTCCCTATTTGCAGATAATTTAACATTCCAAATGTGATTAGTTCCGCTTGATAATTGAGGATTAAAATGACAGTCCCAACTGCGGAATGCTATTGGTAAATTTGTTCCATTTTGTATAATTTTTATCATATTTATTTTACTCAAGTCAGAAAGCTGTACATGTGGTATCCTCCATGAAATATTCTTAATAGTAATTTTTGGTTTTTGAACAGATGCTGTTGAATATACGAGATCATCATCACTTTTGCTACGAAGTAATATCAATTCATGTTTGGAATTTAAAATAATTTTATTAAAGTCTTCAGCAAATCCCAATAATATTTTTAATGGTACATAAAAGTTAAAGTGTCCATTTATTACATTTAGGTCATCTACTTTACTCCAAGCAGCATTTTCCATGAGAGCACCGTCCGTTGCCATCAAAGAAACATAATTTTTAATATTAGTTGAAACTCCTAGGTGTCTTGTGCGATCAATTTCAATGCCATTTAGCTCATAACGAATTTCATCAAATAGATGAGCAACAAAATTATTTTTCAATCTGAAAGCAGAAGATGCTACCACTTTTTTACTATCGCCGCTTTCTTCTTCTACTAAACCTTCAATGTAAATAAAACTTTCACTCGGCAAAACATACAAATCCTGATTTTGTATTGATATTCTTATTTCATCGTTATTTTTAAATGATTGCAAGTATGGAGTATAAGTGTGATAATCTTTTTTTATAATGCTTTCATCCGATAAGGGTTTATCCAAAACATTAATTATTGATCTCATTCTCTTTGGTGTTGCTTCTTCAATTGGAAATTCAATGATTTGAGAAAATTTCTATTTGATTCTGTTAAATTGTTGGCTGAATGTGAAGATGAGAACAGCGTGGACGCTAATTTTGGTTTGACTGATGGCAATAATATGGATTTTGGGGATAACAATGTGGTATAAGGAATGCTATTTGAGATAATTTCTTTGTTGTAAATTATCATTATTTTCTTGGCCTTAAATGTAATCGAATAGTAATTTCTTCTCCTCGAAAATTAATTAAATCACCGTCTTGATCAACTATCCGTAGTGTTAGTGAACTTACTTCTTTGGAATTCACGGGCAAATAGATGAGATTGTAGGTATTTCATCCATTTTATAGCCAGGTGGAACATTTATTGCAAATTCGTGTAATGTATGTGCATGAGAATTGTTTATATTTGTGTTTACCACAATATTACATTCTATCCGCACGAGATTTACCTTAAAAATATTTACTGGTAGATCTGAGAAATGGGGGACATTAGGAGAGAGGACATTCTTATTGAAACCAAACAATTTTCCTATCGAATTCTTCTTGTTAAAGTATATCGAATCTTCGGAACTATACAATTTGACTTGCATTGTATTGTTATTAGCTTCTATAATAATTTTCTTCTTCCCCAACCCATCTTTCTCATATTCCCCCTTTATGAAATCAACAATATCATTCAGCTCATAGGATCCAATAGGTATTGTAATAATTTTACTACCAATGTGAAACAAATTATTGTATTTGTCCACATTTGGTATGCTGTTGTATGTGTGAAAATCTACGAGAGCACACTCGTAATCGCCGTTTAAATTTATTGGAGGAAAGTAATTTGCTGATAAATTTGAGGAGTTTCCGCTCAATGTTAGTGTAATTGACATTTTGCTTACCAAATGGCTAATGTAGGAAATAAAACAAAATATTGTTTTTTTAAAGGGTTGCTTTTTTCTTTATTTATTTTAGATAATTTTATATCAATACTTAAAGTACATGTAGTATATACCTATATATATATATATATATATATATATATATATATATATATATCAATTTTAACATTCTTTCCAGAAGATTCTCATTTATTAACTTTATTATCATCTTTCTTCTGATTGCATTTATTTTCATTGTGATCATTACTGCCACAATAATTACAATACTTTAGTTTTTCATATTTAATCTCAGAGCTCTTAAAAATCTTATCCATTCTCCTCCTGCTAATATATAAATATAATGTATTATCAAGCTAAAGTTTTTTATTCAACTAAAAAAAGGGAGAAAACATTTAATCCTTTTATACTTAATTTTTATAGTCGTAAAAGTAATCACACACACACACACACATTACAAAATATCATTTTTATTTATCCAAGAATTATGCTGATTTGAAAACCCCAACCATTTCACGAATACTTTATTATCTTTAGTTTTAATAACTTTTTCTACAAGATATGTATTAGGCAGTCGAGTTTTTGAGAGTTCTTCATCATAGAAGGCACCTTTAATTCTATTTCCCCCGTAATCCACCAAAATATTTGTTGCTGGATAAGTGTTGTTTATAGATTTGATTTTAAAAATTTCTGTTGTCCAGTTAGGTGTGTATCCTTTTTCAAAAATATGCTTATATTTGCTGATGCGTACCGAATCTCCAACATGAAATTTCGAGATTTTGTACATTTTCAAGTGATTATACACTGTGTCTAGTAACATTTTCTCATTCGTAGAATTAACATTAATGGGTGCCATTTTTATGGTACGATGAATCTTGTGATTGTACTCATCAATTAAATCTTTATATAAATCAATCCAATGATATGATCCGTTGTAGCTAAATTCCTTCCACATCATACCTTTAAGAGTTCTATTGAATCGTTCAACAATAGACGCTTTCATTACACTATACGTTGAGTAATGATTAATATTATGCTTTTTCATCAATTTACTAAAGTTTTTATTAAAGAATTCCTTGCCATCATCAGTATGTAAATTTTTTGGCACACGACCCAAATTCAATATATTTTCCATTGCTTTGCAAACATCCGATGAACTTTTAGATTTGAGAGGTGCTGCCCAAGCATATTTTGAAAAAGTATCAATGACCGTTAGCAGATAACGATAGTCCTTGTTATCCGATGAATAATTACCCATTTCAACTAGATCTGCTTGCCATAAATCATCAATGCCTTTCATTACAACTCTTCGACGCTTAAAATTTTTTCGAGCCTGTTTATGCAACTCTTTTACCAGAATTCTCTTTGTATTCATTATCGACAACATATATTAGTTTATTATGTTATCAGTGTTAGACATCATATGTAACACATCTTCCCTCGGCATCAATTTTAGTAGTAAACTCTGCAAAAGTTTAATTCGTTGATGCAACAACTCAAGTTCTCTGTCAAAGTACGATTTTTGATTATGATTTATATCAGAAATTTTCTTATATACTACATCATTATTTTTATCTATATTCAAAAGTATGTCTGTCTGCATTTTGTTGACTTGTAAGAGTAGAAAGTCTTTTGTGACGGCGTCGTTTTCTTCCACAGGGCTCGCAACATTTTTAATTCTTTTGTTTTGGATATTCAAGTTCTTATCGCTATCCAAAATGGGGCCAAATATTTTCGAATCATTCTTTCTTATTATATTATTATAGTTCAGCTTAGAATTGTAATAGTGTCCGAACTTGTCGACAGACATTTTCAATATATATCCTTAACTCACAAAACTTTATATATATTATAATATTATATCAGCTTCCTGCAGTTCTTCGATAATAGAAACAATTTCATTGTTATGATTGTTATGACCAGCAGCTTGAGAGGCGATTAATAATCTGAGACGGTCAACTAATTCATTCGGATCATTCCAATATACATAATTAGGTTTATTAGAATTTAATTTCATTAGACCACTTCCTGTTTTGTCATTTTTAAATAATTTGCTGATAATGTTTACATATTTGTAGGCCCTTGTCCCTTTAATTTGTTCGTCTGATTTATAGTCTCTTTTGTGAGCATTTGTCTCCATTAAAATCTTTTTGTAAATCTCCAATTCTGTTTTATCATAATTTTTTGGAGTTTTATAAAACATTAACTGAACCAAACCTGGTGTTAGCAACCAATTTTGATTTCCTAGCATAATTTTATCATCACTCAACTTAATGTAGCTATTCCCAAATTTCCACTCACCATTCGAATCTTTGTGAGGACCATAAAGCGTTTCCAGTTCATTTTTTCGAGCTAAATGCGATAAATCGAGTGAGTTTATTATTGTATCGTTTGTAACATCAGCGGGGGATTCAGTTTGATAGTAAATATCATCATCATTTTCATCAATTGTTTTGTATTCATCACTCGTATAATCTTTCTTTGGGGTACTTGTACCCAGTTTCATTGGTAATTTTCTAAACGATAAACTCGTCTCATTTTCTATTTCATTTTTTATTTCATTTTTAATTTCTTCTTTTTCATCTTTATAAATTCTCTTTTCTTTAGAAGAATTATTTATAAATTCTTTCAGCGGGTTAGTTATGGGCTTAAATGTTTTTTGTAGTCTTTCATGAGTATTAGCTTCACCCATTTTTATGCTTCGAAATTTCTTCTTCAAAGCATTTCTTACCTTGACCAGTTCCTCCAACACTTCAGTCATATCAGACCAGGAATAGATCAGAAACAGACCAGGAACAGATCAGCAACAGACCAGGAACAGATCAGAAACAGATCAGGAACAGATCAGGAATAGATCAGAAACAGATCAGAAATAGATCAGAAACAGATCAGAAACAGATCAGAAACAGATCAGGAACAGATCAGGAATAGATCAGAAACAGAGCAGGAATAGATCAGAAACAGACCAGGAATAGATCAGAAACAGATCAGCAACAGATCAGAAACAGATCAGCAACAGACCAGGAACAGATCAGAAACAGACCATAAAATGTAGCAAGCTTATTTGGAATCAGCTGAATTCATAAAAGGATGTAATTATTTAAATGTTTTTAATTTGTTAATCCTATCGATTCAAGAGGTCAAACTTTACTAATATCATCATATTATTCCAACATCCTTATATTTCAATGAAAACATTAAATGTCTTTCTATATCGACCAGCATTTAAGTTATCATCTTTACATATTGTTAAAAATCCATAGTTTTCTCTCCAACATTCTTGACATATTTTACGAAATTGTTCAAAGGACATATCCGTTCCAACATGATCACTATAGACGTGTTTCATATTCATTTCATCCTGCTTAAACATTATAATCATATTGGCATTATCTCGTATCAATATATTCTTAATAGTAATTTTTGGTTTTTGAACAGATGCTGTTGAATATACGAGATCATCATCACTTTTGCTACGAAGTAATATCAATTCATGTTTGGAATTTAACATAATTTTATTAAAGTCTTCAGCAAATCCCAATAATATTTTTAATGGTACATAAAAGTTAAAGTGTCCATTTATTACATTTAGGTCATCTACTTTACTCCAAGCAGCATTTTCCATGAGATCACCGTCCGTTGCCATCAAAGAAACATAATTTTTAATATTAGTTGAAACTCCTAGGTGTCTTGTGCGATCAATTTCAATGCCATTTAGCTCATAACGAATTTCATCAAATAGATGAGCAACAAAATTATTTTTCAATCTGAAAGCAGAAGATGCTACCACTTTTTTACTATCGCCGCTTTCTTCTTCTACTAAACCTTCAATGTAAATAAAACTTTCACTCGGCAAAACATACAAATCCTGATTTTGTATTGATATTCTTATTTCATCGTTATTTTTAAATGATTGCAAGTATGGAGTATAAGTGTGATAATCTTTTTTTATAATGCTTTCATCCGATAAGGGTTTATCCAAAACATTAATTATTGATCTCATTCTCTTTGGTGTTGCTTCTTCAATTGGAAATTCAATGATTTGAGAAAATTTCTATTTGATTCTGTTAAATTGTTGGCTGAATGTGAAGATGAGAACAGCGTGGACGCTAATTTTGGTTTGACTGATGGCAATAATATGGATTTTGGGGATAACAATGTGGTATAAGGAATGCTATTTGAGATAATTTCTTTGTTGTAAATTATCATTATTTTCTTGGCCTTAAATGTAATCGAATAGTAATTTCTTCTCCTCGAAAATTAATTAAATCACCGTCTTGATCAACTATCCGTAGTGTTAGTGAACTTACTTCTTTGGAATTCACGGGCAAATAGATGAGATTTGTAGGTATTTCATCCATTTTATAGCCAGGTGGAACATTTATTGCAAATTCGTGTAATGTATGTGCATGAGAATTGTTTATATATGTGTTTACCACAATATTACATTCTATCCGCACGAGATTTACCTTAAATATATTTACTGGTAGATCTGAGAAATGGGGGACATTAGGAGAGAGGACATTCTTATTGAAACCAAACAATTTTCCTATCGAATTCTTCTTGTTAAAGTATATCGAATCTTCGGAACTATACAATTTGACTTGCATTGTATTGTTATTAGCTTCTATAATAATTTTCTTCTTCCCCAACCCATCTTTCTCATATTCCCCCTTTATGAAATCAACAATATCATTCAGCTCATAGGATCCAATAGGTATTGTAATAATTTTACTACCAATGTGAAACAAATTATTGTATTTGTCCACATTTGGTATGCTGTTGTATGTGTGAAAATCTACGAGAGCACACTCGTAATCGCCGTTTAAATTTATTGGAGGAAAGTAATTTGCTGATAAATTTGAGGAGTTTCCGCTCAATGTTAGTGTAATTGACATTTTGCTTACCAAATGGCTAATGTAGGAAATAAAACAAAATATTGTTTTTTTAAAGGGTTGCTTTTTTCTTTATTTATTTTAGATAATTTTATATCAATACTTAAAGTACATGTAGTATATACCTATATATATATATATATATATATATATATATATATATATATCAATTTTAACATTCTTTCCAGAAGATTCTCATTTATTAACTTTATTATCATCTTTCTTCTGATTGCATTTATTTTCATTGTGATCATTACTACCACAATAATTACAATACTTTAGTTTTTCATATTTAATCTCAGAGCTCTTAAAAATCTTATCCATTCTCCTCCTGCTAATATATAAATATAATGTATTATCAAGCTAAAGTTTTTTATTCAACTAAAAAAAGTGGAGAAAACATTTAATCCTTTTATACTTAATTTTTATAGTCGTAAAAGTAATCACACACACACACACACACACACATTACAAAATATCATTTTTATTTATCCAAGAATTATGCTGATTTGAAAAACCCAACCATTTCACGAATACTTTATTATCTTTAGTTTTAATAACTTTTTCTACAAGATATGTATTAGGCAGTCGAGTTTTTGAGAGTTCTTCATCATAGAAGGCACCTTTAATTCTATTTCCCCCGTAATCCACCAAAATATTTGTTGCTGGATAAGTGTTGTTAATAGATTTGATTTTAAAAATTTCTGTTGTCCAGTTAGGTGTGTATCCCTTTTCAAAAATATGCTTATATTTGCTGATGCGTACCGAATCTCCAACATGAAATTTCGAGATTTTGTACATTTTCAAGTGATTATACACTGTGTCTAGTAACATTTTCTCATTCGTAGAATTAACATTAATGGGTGCCATTTTTATGGTACGATGAATCTTGTGATTGTACTCATCAATTAAATCTTTATATAAATCAATCCAATGATATGATCCGTTGTAGCTAAATTCCTTCCACATCATACCTTTAAGAGTTCTATTGAATCGTTCAACAATAGACGCTTTCATTACACTATACGTTGAGTAATGATTAATATTATGCTTTTTCATCAATTTACTAAAGTTTTTATTAAAGAATTCCTTGCCATCATCAGTATGTAAATTTTTTGGCACACGACCCAAATTCAATATATTTTCCATTGCTTTGCAAACATCCGATGAACTTTTAGATTTGAGAGGTGCTGCCCAAGCATATTTTGAAAAAGTATCAATGACCGTTAGCAGATAACGATAGTCCTTGTTATCCGATGAATAATTACCCATTTCAACTAGATCTGCTTGCCATAAATCATCAATGCCTTTCATTACAACTCTTCGACGCTTAAAATTTTTTCGAGCCTGTTTATGCAACTCTTTTACCAGAATTCTCTTTGTATTCATTATCGACAACATATATTAGTTTATTATGTTATCAGTGTTAGACATCATATGTAACACATCTTCCCTCGGCATCAATTTTAGTAGTAAACTCTGCAAAAGTTTAATTCGTTGATGCAACAACTCAAGTTCTCTGTCAAAGTACGATTTTTGATTATGATTTATATCAGAAATTTTCTTATATACTACATCATTATTTTTATCTATATTCAAAAGTATGTCTGTCTGCATTTTGTTGACTTGTAAGAGTAGAAAGTCTTTTGTGACGGCGTCGTTTTCTTCCACAGGGCTCGCAACATTTTTAATTCTTTTGTTTTGGATATTAAAGTTCTTATCGCTATCCAAAATGGGGCCAAATATTTTCAAATCATTCTTTCTTATTATATTATTATAGTTCAGCTTAGAATTGTAATAGTGTCCGAACTTGTCGACAGACATTTTCAATATATATCCTTAACTCACAAAACTTTATATATATTATAATATTATATCAGCTTCTGCAGTTCTTCGATAATAGAAACAATTTCATTGTTATGATTGTTATGACCAGCAGCTTGAGAGGCGATTAATAATCTGAGACGGTCAACTAATTCATTCGGATCATTCCAATATACATAATTAGGTTTATTAGAATTTAATTTCATTAGACCACTTCCTGTTTTGTCATTTTTAAATAATTTGCTGATAATGTTTACATATTTGTAGGCCCTTGTCCCTTTAATTTGTTCGTCTGATTTATAGTCTCTTTTGTGAGCATTTGTCTCCATTAAAATCTTTTTGTAAATCTCCAATTCTGTTTTATCATAATTTTTTGGAGTTTTATAAAACATTAACTGAACCAAACCTGGTGTTAGCAACCAATTTTAATTTCCTAGCATAATTTTATCATCACTCAACTTAATGTAGCTATTCCCAAATTTCCACTAACCATTCGAATCTTTGTGAGGACCATAAAGCGTTTCCAGTTCATTTTTTCGAGCTAAATGCGATAAATCGAGTGAGTTTATTATTGTATCGTTTGTAACATCAGCGGGGGATTCAGTTTGATAGTAAATATCATCATCATTTTCATCAATTGTTTTGTATTCATCACTCGTATAATCTTTCTTTGGGGTACTTGTACCCAGTTTCATTGGTAATTTTCTAAACGATAAACTCGTCTCATTTTCTATTTCATTTTTTATTTCATTTTTAATTTCTTCTTTTTCATCTTTATAAATTCTCTTTTCTTTAGAAGAATTATTTATAAATTCTTTCAGCGGGTTAGTTATGGGCTTAAATGTTTTTTGTAGTCTTTCATGAGTATTAGCTTCACCCATTTTTATGCTTCGAAATTTCTTCTTCAAAGCATTTCTTACCTTGACCAGTTCCTCCAACACTTCAGTCATATCAGACCAGGAATAGATCAGAAACAGACCAGGAACAGATCAGCAACAGACCAGGAACAGATCAGAAACAGATCAGGAACAGATCAGGAATAGATCAGAAACAGATCAGGAACAGATCAGCAACAGACCAGGAACAGATCAGAAACAGATCAGGAACAGATCAGGAATAGATCAGAAACAGATCAGAAATAGATCAGAAACAGATCAGAAACAGATCAGAAACAGATCAGGAACAGATCAGGAATAGATCAGAAACAGAGCAGGAATAGATCAGAAACAGACCAGGAATAGATCAGAAACAGATCAGCAACAGATCAGAAACAGATCATTAACAGACCAGGAACAGATCAGAAACAGACCATAAAATGTAGCAAGCTTATTTGGAATCAGCTGAATTCATAAAAGGATGTAATTTTTTAATGTTTTTAATTTGTTAATTCTATCGATTCAAGAGGTCAAACTTTACTTATATCATCATATTATTCCAACATCCTTATATTTCAATGAAAACATTAAATGTCTTTCTATATCGACCAGCATTTAAGTTATCATCTTTACATATTGTTAAAAATCCATAGTTTTCTCTCCAACATTCTTGACATATTTTACGAAATTGTTCAAAGGACATATCCGTTCCAACATGATCACTATAGACGTGTTTCATATTCATTTCATCCTGCTTAAACATTATAATCATATTGGCATTATCTCGTATCAAATGTTTAGGTATTCGGGTATAAGTTTGACACAAGTAAAATGAATCGACATTTTTGTGACGACCCATACAAAAGTATGCACGTATATTATTTTGATTTTCACATGCAACGTCATCAAATATAATTATTGAGTTATTTTTAGCTTCATCTGGTGGAATAACACTTTCATTGTTAGAAAATGAAAAATAACCCATTCCTTTAATCGTTGATACGAGTTTATTTAAGTACTCATATTTAGGTTGAAATAATGATTTCGAATATAAATAGATGTTTTCGAATTTTAATCCATTAGGACTTTCAATCAAACTAATCATTACATTAGTCTTTCCACAGTTCGAAGGTCCCACTATAAGTGCTCTTATAGAATTTGGCAATAGAGAACTGTGTTTTCTTCTCATATCTGTACTTGTTGAGGAATCAACATTCCTAACAACTATATTTTTATGTTGTTTGGTCAACCGCATTTTAACAACTAAAACCAAAGTTTTAAATTACCCTTTTAATTAGTTTCCAGATTACATAAATAGGTCTAACAATATCATAGAATTATCAATCATATGCATTCTGTCACTGGGAGTGGATTAGTAGATAGAGTAATAAATTCTCTACCTTTTGAACTTCATTTACCGGGTTATGAATTTTGTGGACCAGGTACTAAGCTAGAAAAACGTTTAAAGAGGGGTGATAAGGGGATAAATCCGTTGGATGCTGCTTGCAGAGAGCACGATATTGCTTACTCTCAAAATAAGGAAATCAGTAAGCGACACCAAGCAGATAAAATACTTGAAAATCGAGCCTGGGAACGAGTTTTATCGAAAGACAGCAGTATTGGAGAAAAAACAAACTCATATTTTATAACTAACGCCATGAAGGCTAAAGTCAAACTCGGCATGGGTCTAAAGTCAAAAAATAAATTTGGAAAGAAAATGTTTGGCACAGCAATACGAATGGCTACGGCAACTTTAAAGAAAGAAAAACCTAAAGATATAAACGACGCAATTAAAATTGCTCGTAAAGTTTTAAATAAATCGCTGAAAGGAAAAAAATCAAAAGTTGTTATACCTCGCATTATCAATGTACCAAAAGTTGGAGGGTTCTTACCATTAGTACCAATACTAACTGCTTTAGGGACCTTAGGTGGTCTCTCATCTGGTGGAGCAGCTATTGTTAAAGCTATTAATGCTGCAAAAGATGCTAAGAAACAACTCGAAGAGGCTACTAGACATAATAAGAAAATGGAGGCTATAGCAATGGGAAAGGGTCTTTATCTTAAACCATATAAGAAGGGGTATGGTCTTGTATTCGATAAAATGTCAAAAAACTAATTAAGATGCTCCCCAAAAGACCACTTACTGATATCGATTTGATTAAGTTTACCACACATATTCCACACTTTAGAGGTATTTTTATGAGAGATTCACTCCCCAAACATCCTCGACGAATAGAATGTGGCATTGTTAATCTGGATTCTTCAATTGGAGCAGGCACTCATTGGGTAGCATACTACAAAAATAAAGATCATAAGGAGTACTTTGATAGTTTTGGAAATTTGCAGCCACCACTTGAATTAGTAGCATATTTGGGCTCAAATATAGTGTACAATTATAGAAGACATCAAAAATATAATTCATTTAATTGTGGTCACTTATGCCTGAAATTTTTGTATGAAATTATTAATAAATAAAAACGCATTTTTTTTTCTTTTTGTTTTCAATGTATTTTAATATTTTTATTTCTCGTTGTTTAATACAAATTTACAATTTCATCTCCAAAGCGGATATTTGCCACTTTCAGGAACAATATATTCATTTATATCAAATAACTCCAACTCTAATCGCAAGTGTTTATCGTCTACTGTAGGTAATTTTTTGATGAAGTAATTGCCAGATGATAACTCCTTTATCTCATCATCAGTTATAGCATTAAATCTTTTTGGCAGAAAGATGACACAATTTTCTCCCTCAATCTGGATACTTTCCCCATATTTCGTTTGCATTTTAATTGCTTTCAATATTTTGTATAATTTAAGATCCTCCATATCTTTAATATGGAGAATTGGTTTGTTGTTGAGGTCATCAAATTTGTTTATTAATGATTTTGATACAGCGCTCATGGTTGTTGTTTCTTTGAAGACTTTGTTAAGAATAAAACTTTCACATGAATTAAATTTTAAATTAACTTCTTGTTATATATATTAAAATTACTACAATAAATTGCATGGACTAATATGAAAAAAAGAATAAATTTGTTTTCTCTTTTTTTTTTTCTCTTTTTTTTTTTCAAAGACGGATTAATTCTTCACTCTTTATTTCAAAATATTGTGAAATGTATCCTAAAGATATTACAATAAATTGCTCACTTTATTTTCATAGTATTGTTAAATAGTTTAAATATTCACATTATAAATGCGGAGGGTACAATAATAATAATTTCTGGATTCAGACAGAAAGAACGACTCAGACGATTAAGATGTCAATGCGGGAACAAATTGTGGAATTCCTTAATGAATATAAGGAGTTTATATGTCTAGAAGATTTACACTTCTTTTTAAAGAACGCTGATTATTTCGAATTATATGAGAATAAAAGAATTCTTAATTCAGCGCATGGAGAGCATTTTGAGGATTGCATATGGTCTGACGACAGATGTACTGAAGGACCTGATACATGTAGTTGCATCATCTATAAATTTAGAGAAAATTCAGTCAACGATCTTATAAATCTCTATCATAAACATCTAAATTTTTAATTAAATAAAAAAAAAAATAACCGAAATTATTATATTATACGTATTTAAATTTATAAGAAATATTTAATGAGATTTTAATTTAAGAATTATTTCAAAAGAAAGTAAAATAAAAACAATACTAAAAATTAGTTTTATATGTATTTGGTTTTATTTTACACTCAACTAAACCAACAAACAAACAAAACGCTAACAGATTCCAATTACCGCTTTATTACGAGAAAACAAAACCGAACAAAACAAACAAACAGATTCGAATTTCATTAAAACACAAAATTTGTAGATTAATGAAAATGTCACATTAATAAATAATTAATTTATGACCTACTTGTACATGTAGAATGTATATACCAAACACACAAAAAAATAAAAACAAAAATAGAAAATAAACACAAGAAAGAATAAATAGAAATTTCCTATTAATACAAAAAAAAACATATGTAGATCAATGACTTTTACTTTACAAGCAAATTTCCTCTTAATACAAAAACAAATATGTAGATCAATGACCACCAAAGAATAGAAAAAAACACACAAGAGATAAAAAGAATTAACCGACGGCAACACTCATAATTTCAAAAAAGATCCTTGTCACTTAACACTTTCTAACAAAACACACACATGACAATTTTTTGTATAATCACCACTTTTACATTACAAGCAAACAACCGACAGCAACACTAACAACAAAGAATAGAAAAAAAAAAACACACAAGTAAAAAAGGGCTAAATTCGGCTGTGCCGAATCTTTGAATACCCTCCACCATAGGGGCTGAAGATGATATACGTATATACTTAATTTTGCATGAACTGTAATATGAATATGTTTTGTCAATTTATGTAATTTAAATACCAAACTGCTCGGGAGGATGTTCAATAATCTGGGTAAAAATTGACAGACAGACAGACAGACAGACAGACAGACAGACAGACATACAGACAGACAGACATCGCTAAATCGACTTAAAATTGCATAAGGTTCACGAATATATATACTTTATGGGGTCTTAAACCTATATTTCGACATGTTACAAACGGAATGACAAACTGATATATACCCTCACCATATATGGTGGAGGGTATAACAAGAGATAAAAAGAATTAACCGACGGCCACACTAACCACATAATTTTAAAAAGACCAAAAACAAATATGTAGATCAATGACTTTCACTTGATCATAAAAATTTTGTATTACAACCCTTTTATATTATAAGCATACAACCGACGGCCACACTAGAAGGCAATTAAATCAAGTTCACTCCCCATAGAAATGAAGGGTAATTAAATCAAGTTCACACCCCATAGAAAAACCCATTAACTCATTCTGGTACCCCATTGAAATGAAGGGTAATTAACTCATTCTGATACCCCATAGAAAAACCCATTAACTCATTCTGGTACCCCATTGAAATGAAGGGTAATTAACTCATTCTGATACCCCATTGAAATGAAGGGTAATTAACTCATTCTGATACCCCAATCTCCTACTACTTAATTCTTTGTTTCAAACATTTCGATGCGACAACTTCTCGCAAAAAGACAGGAGTTGCCTACCGGCCAACATACATACAAATTCTTGCGTTTTATTTGTTTTTTTGGTTCAGAGAACAAAAATTTTGGGGGCCATCGACTCCGGTTGCCCATAATTAATAAATTGCACAGCGGTCTTCGGACTGTCTGTTCCCCACAGCGGCTTCGACTGTCTGTTCCACACAGCGGTCTTCGGGCTGTCTGTCCCGCCAACCGACATCAGCCGATTTTATTGTGCCGAACACTGCCAACCCGACACCTGCGGAACTGCCGAGTATGTTTTCCGACAACTGCCGACTGCGTTGTGCCGAACGCTGCAACGAGTTTTACCGAACCGACCAATACCGAATAAGTATCACCTAGCCGAATCCCCGAGAAGTCCAACGAAGCACGACCGCCGAATACACCAAACCGATCTTCCCCGAAATAGATTGAGTAGTAAAGAAAGCCCGAACGAATCCGAGTGAATTAGAAGAAATTATTGTATTGTAACATATATGTTTCACACCCTTAAAAGGTAAAATAACCTTGTTTGCACTAGTAAAGCTTTTGAGGGTCCTCAAGTACACCCTGGTCACGACTGATTTACCTCAGCCACACAGTTATTTTACCCTTTCAGGGGGTGAAACAAATATATACAGATCTTAATCCGGCTTTCAAAATATTTGTTGAAATAATTTTTTTCTAAATGCGCTTGGCAATACGCTCTGTTTCCCACTCAGATTCGTTCGGGCTTTCTTTACTACTCAATCTCTCGCTGGCTGTACGAAACAGGACGGCAATCGCGCGACTTTTTGGCAGGGATAGTACGTTAGACTTCGGCAGGAGTTGGCTTTGGCAATTTCGGTAGGATTTGCACGCTGCTAGCGCTTGTGTCTATTTCGGGTTATTCGACGGTCGTGGTTCGGCTAAGTGGCACTTATTCGGTAGTGGTCGGCTCGGGAAAACTCGATGCAACCCAATTGATTGTCTTCGGGTCGACAGCGTTCGGCACAACGCAGTCGGCAGTTGTCGGAATAGTTCGGCAGGTATCGGGTCGGCAGTGTTTGGCACAATAAAATCGGCCCGGCGGTCGCTCTGTGGAACAGACTGTAAAAGTACTTTTTTATTTTGTTATTTTCTTTGTTTGAATTCTTAAAGATTAAAAGCTTTTTGTGTAAATTAAAATATTGCTGTTTATAAAAATGGGTAAACAAACTTTCACTGATATTAGAGAACTTGTGTTAAATCTTCGTGAAATTGGTTCCATTATCAACAGAAGTCATAAACTGTCAAGAAAATAATTGATAAGTATGAATTGGGTATAATAGAAAATCGCCCTGGTGCTGGCCGACCAAGGGCTTTAAATGATGCTGAAATAAGGTCCATTGTGCGTGATGTGAAGAAAAATCCATTAAAAAGTGCTGTTAAAATATCACAGGAAGTTTCTGCTACATCAGATACTAGCGTAAGTGCCAGCACAATACGTCGAGCATTACACGCAAATTACATGGATTATATGGTCGATTCCCAAGAAAGAAGCCGCTCATATCAGCAGCTAATCAGAAACGACGTCTTGATTATGCAAATATATATGAAAATAAGAATGTTTCTTGCTGGAATAATGTCCTGTTTAGCGATGAAAGCAAGTTTGAGGTTTTTGGTCATAAAAAACCCGTAAAAGCATGGGGAACCAAAAATAAAGGGAATGCTAACAAGTGTGGAGAAATTGCCCTGTTGAAAGATCCAGGATCGAGGATCCCAAACACTGCAAGAATTGTAAAAAAATTGCTACTCTATCGCACTCCCAAGACATTGTATTATCCTCCCCAATCGCCGGACTTAAACCTAATCGAGCTTTTATGGGAACATTTAGACCGCCAACCTCGCATTATCAATGTACCAAAAGTTGGAGGGTTCTTACCATTAGTACCAATACTAACTGCTTTAGGGACCTTAGGTGGTCTCTCATCTGGTGGAGCAGCTATTGTTAAAGCTATTAATGCTGCAAAAGATGCTAAGAAACAACTCGAAGAGGCTACTAGACATAATAAGAAAATGGAGGCTATAGCAATGGGAAAGGGTCTTTATCTTAAACCATATAAGAAGGGGTATGGTCTTGTATTCGATAAAATGTCAAAAAACTAATTAAGATGCTCCCCAAAAGACCACTTACTGATATCGATTTGATTAAGTTTACCACACATATTCCACACTTTAGAGGTATTTTTATGAGAGATTCACTCCCCAAACATCCTCGACGAATAGAATGTGGCATTGTTAATCTGGATTCTTCAATTGGAGCAGGCACTCATTGGGTAGCATACTACAAAAATAAAGATCATAAGGAGTACTTTGATAGTTTTGGAAATTTGCAGCCACCACTTGAATTAGTAGCATATTTGGGCTCAAATATAGTGTACAATTATAGAAGACATCAAAAATATAATTCATTTAATTGTGGTCACTTATGCCTGAAATTTTTGTATGAAATTATTAATAAATAAAAACGCATTTTTTTTTCTTTTTGTTTTCAATGTATTTTAATATTTTTATTTCTCGTTGTTTAATACAAATTTACAATTTCATCTCCAAAGCGGATATTTGCCACTTTCAGGAACAATATATTCATTTATATCAAATAACTCCAACTCTAATCGCAAGTGTTTATCGTCTACTGTAGGTAATTTTTTGATGAAGTAATTGCCAGATGATAACTCCTTTATCTCATCATCAGTTATAGCATTAAATCTTTTTGGCAGAAAGATGACACAATTTTCTCCCTCAATCTGGATACTTTCCCCATATTTCGTTTGCATTTTAATTGCTTTCAATATTTTGTATAATTTAAGATCCTCCATATCTTTAATATGGAGAATTGGTTTGTTGTTGAGGTCATCAAATTTGTTTATTAATGATTTTGATACAGCGCTCATGGTTGTTGTTTCTTTGAAGACTTTGTTAAGAATAAAACTTTCACATGAATTAAATTTTAAATTAACTTCTTGTTATATATATTAAAATTACTACAATAAATTGCATGGACTAATATGAAAAAAAGAATAAATTTGTTTTCTCTTTTTTTTTTTCTCTTTTTTTTTTTCAAAGACGGATTAATTCTTCACTCTTTATTTCAAAATATTGTGAAATGTATCCTAAAGATATTACAATAAATTGCTCACTTTATTTTCATAGTATTGTTAAATAGTTTAAATATTCACATTATAAATGCGGAGGGTACAATAATAATAATTTCTGGATTCAGACAGAAAGAACGACTCAGACGATTAAGATGTCAATGCGGGAACAAATTGTGGAATTCCTTAATGAATATAAGGAGTTTATATGTCTAGAAGATTTACACTTCTTTTTAAAGAACGCTGATTATTTCGAATTATATGAGAATAAAAGAATTCTTAATTCAGCGCATGGAGAGCATTTTGAGGATTGCATATGGTCTGACGACAGATGTACTGAAGGACCTGATACATGTAGTTGCATCATCTATAAATTTAGAGAAAATTCAGTCAACGATCTTATAAATCTCTATCATAAACATCTAAATTTTTAATTAAATAAAAAAAAAAATAACCGAAATTATTATATTATACGTATTTAAATTTATAAGAAATATTTAATGAGATTTTAATTTAAGAATTATTTCAAAAGAAAGTAAAATAAAAACAATACTAAAAATTAGTTTTATATGTATTTGGTTTTATTTTACACTCAACTAAACCAACAAACAAACAAAACGCTAACAGATTCCAATTACCGCTTTATTACGAGAAAACAAAACCGAACAAAACAAACAAACAGATTCGAATTTCATTAAAACACAAAATTTGTAGATTAATGAAAATGTCACATTAATAAATAATTAATTTATGACCTACTTGTACATGTAGAATGTATATACCAAACACACAAAAAAATAAAAACAAAAATAGAAAATAAACACAAGAAAGAATAAATAGAAATTTCCTATTAATACAAAAAAAAACATATGTAGATCAATGACTTTTACTTTACAAGCAAATTTCCTCTTAATACAAAAACAAATATGTAGATCAATGACCACCAAAGAATAGAAAAAAACACACAAGAGATAAAAAGAATTAACCGACGGCAACACTCATAATTTCAAAAAAGATCCTTGTCACTTAACACTTTCTAACAAAACACACACATGACAATTTTTTGTATAATCACCACTTTTACATTACAAGCAAACAACCGACAGCAACACTAACAACAAAGAATAGAAAAAAAAAAACACACAAGTAAAAAAGGGCTAAATTCGGCTGTGCCGAATCTTTGAATACCCTCCACCATAGGGGCTGAAGATGATATACGTATATACTTAATTTTGCATGAACTGTAATATGAATATGTTTTGTCAATTTATGTAATTTAAATACCAAACTGCTCGGGAGGATGTTCAATAATCTGGGTAAAAATTGACAGACAGACAGACAGACAGACAGACAGACAGACAGACATACAGACAGACAGACATCGCTAAATCGACTTAAAATTGCATAAGGTTCACGAATATATATACTTTATGGGGTCTTAAACCTATATTTCGACATGTTACAAACGGAATGACAAACTGATATATACCCTCACCATATATGGTGGAGGGTATAACAAGAGATAAAAAGAATTAACCGACGGCCACACTAACCACATAATTTTAAAAAGACCAAAAACAAATATGTAGATCAATGACTTTCACTTGATCATAAAAATTTTGTATTACAACCCTTTTATATTATAAGCATACAACCGACGGCCACACTAGAAGGCAATTAAATCAAGTTCACTCCCCATAGAAATGAAGGGTAATTAAATCAAGTTCACACCCCATAGAAAAACCCATTAACTCATTCTGGTACCCCATTGAAATGAAGGGTAATTAACTCATTCTGATACCCCATAGAAAAACCCATTAACTCATTCTGGTACCCCATTGAAATGAAGGGTAATTAACTCATTCTGATACCCCATTGAAATGAAGGGTAATTAACTCATTCTGATACCCCAATCTCCTACTACTTAATTCTTTGTTTCAAACATTTCGATGCGACAACTTCTCGCAAAAAGACAGGAGTTGCCTACCGGCCAACATACATACAAATTCTTGCGTTTTATTTGTTTTTTTGGTTCAGAGAACAAAAATTTTGGGGGCCATCGACTCCGGTTGCCCATAATTAATAAATTGCACAGCGGTCTTCGGACTGTCTGTTCCCCACAGCGGCTTCGACTGTCTGTTCCACACAGCGGTCTTCGGGCTGTCTGTCCCGCCAACCGACATCAGCCGATTTTATTGTGCCGAACACTGCCAACCCGACACCTGCGGAACTGCCGAGTATGTTTTCCGACAACTGCCGACTGCGTTGTGCCGAACGCTGCAACGAGTTTTACCGAACCGACCAATACCGAATAAGTATCACCTAGCCGAATCCCCGAGAAGTCCAACGAAGCACGACCGCCGAATACACCAAACCGATCTTCCCCGAAATAGATTGAGTAGTAAAGAAAGCCCGAACGAATCCGAGTGAATTAGAAGAAATTATTGTATTGTAACATATATGTTTCACACCCTTAAAAGGTAAAATAACCTTGTTTGCACTAGTAAAGCTTTTGAGGGTCCTCAAGTACACCCTGGTCACGACTGATTTACCTCAGCCACACAGTTATTTTACCCTTTCAGGGGGTGAAACAAATATATACAGATCTTAATCCGGCTTTCAAAATATTTGTTGAAATAATTTTTTTCTAAATGCGCTTGGCAATACGCTCTGTTTCCCACTCAGATTCGTTCGGGCTTTCTTTACTACTCAATCTCTCGCTGGCTGTACGAAACAGGACGGCAATCGCGCGACTTTTTGGCAGGGATAGTACGTTAGACTTCGGCAGGAGTTGGCTTTGGCAATTTCGGTAGGATTTGCACGCTGCTAGCGCTTGTGTCTATTTCGGGTTATTCGACGGTCGTGGTTCGGCTAAGTGGCACTTATTCGGTAGTGGTCGGCTCGGGAAAACTCGATGCAACCCAATTGATTGTCTTCGGGTCGACAGCGTTCGGCACAACGCAGTCGGCAGTTGTCGGAATAGTTCGGCAGGTATCGGGTCGGCAGTGTTTGGCACAATAAAATCGGCCCGGCGGTCGCTCTGTGGAACAGACTGTAAAAGTACTTTTTTATTTTGTTATTTTCTTTGTTTGAATTCTTAAAGATTAAAAGCTTTTTGTGTAAATTAAAATATTGCTGTTTATAAAAATGGGTAAACAAACTTTCACTGATATTAGAGAACTTGTGTTAAATCTTCGTGAAATTGGTTCCATTATCAACAGAAGTCATAAACTGTCAAGAAAATAATTGATAAGTATGAATTGGGTATAATAGAAAATCGCCCTGGTGCTGGCCGACCAAGGGCTTTAAATGATGCTGAAATAAGGTCCATTGTGCGTGATGTGAAGAAAAATCCATTAAAAAGTGCTGTTAAAATATCACAGGAAGTTTCTGCTACATCAGATACTAGCGTAAGTGCCAGCACAATACGTCGAGCATTACACGCAAATTACATGGATTATATGGTCGATTCCCAAGAAAGAAGCCGCTCATATCAGCAGCTAATCAGAAACGACGTCTTGATTATGCAAATATATATGAAAATAAGAATGTTTCTTGCTGGAATAATGTCCTGTTTAGCGATGAAAGCAAGTTTGAGGTTTTTGGTCATAAAAAACCCGTAAAAGCATGGGGAACCAAAAATAAAGGGAATGCTAACAAGTGTGGAGAAATTGCCCTGTTGAAAGATCCAGGATCGAGGATCCCAAACACTGCAAGAATTGTAAAAAAATTGCTACTCTATCGCACTCCCAAGACATTGTATTATCCTCCCCAATCGCCGGACTTAAACCTAATCGAGCTTTTATGGGAACATTTAGACCGCCAAATTCGAAAAAGGACAATTAGCAATATGGATATACTGAAAAGCGTTATTACGGAGGAATGGCAGAAAATTTCGTCCGACGTAACAAAATACTAAAACGTTAACATTTTCATTAAAAAAATTTTTGTACATTTTGCTTTTGTTTCATAACTTTTGTTGTTGTAAAAAGTTTTAGTTGTTTTTTTAGAATTAAGTTAAGTATTAAATAGTGACTTAAAAAACATAAAATGTAAAATATTATCTAATAATAAAATACTGAAATATATAGTATATTATCAAAAATACTGTTATACACTTTATTTTGATGCTCACTGTATATAAAATAAGCGAAAAAAAAAATAAAGTGCAAGTTCTAATAAAACCCAATACGCATAGAAAACATACATATATCACAAACGCATATATCTACATTGTCAACTAAATTTTTCGTGACCTCAAAGTTTGGTAAACTATGATTATATTTCAATTGATCCAGGAATACATTGATCTAAGAATTCATTTTTGTAAGATCTGTGCGTAAAAATATTACAAAATTTCGTAAGTCCTGCAAATACACATAAATTATATTAAGATTTTTAAAAATTTCAACTTATAGGAAAAGGTGTATTATGTATTGTCAACCAACCTGAACTTTACATAGTTTCCTAGCTAATCCCACATGGTAAATATACAATAACTGTGTTATTTCTTTTAAATATGTTTGTTTAATTTTTCCATTTCTTTATTTTAGGTCATTGTATCATGTGCAAATAATATTAATAATGGAATTTAATCCACCTCATCACTATTTTTATAATAGACCGAAATATACTAAGAAAGCAATTATTTGTAAAGGTACTACTTTTTATACCCTTCAGCACAGGTGGTGAAAAAGGGATATATAAGTTTGTCATTCCGTTTGTAATTTCTACAATATTGGTCTTAGACCCTATAAAGTATATATATTCTGGATCCTTATAAAGAGCGAAGTTGATTTAACGATGTCTGTGTGTTGAAATGGGTTTTCCGAAGACCCCAGACATGATGAGGACTTGCTTGGTATATATTTCTGTCACATGAGATCCATTTCTGTTTGCTATTGAAATTCAGCCAGATCGGTTGATAAATGGCTGAGATATGAGCAAAAACCACGACTACCTCGAATTTTTTCTTATTATTATGTATATTGAATTTTACGCATAACAAACACATCCATTTGTTGAACTTCTTTTCTTTCACCTCTTCACCTTTTATACACAAACAACAAACACATACAAAGATCTGCCATTTAAAAACCAAACAAATCTGTTTTAAACGAAAACTGTTAATTTACTTCTATTAACGACCATTGCGTATGTCGTTCAATGGCTTAATGGTCTAAGCTTTTTTTTACAAATAGTTTTTTCTTTTAGTCGCGCGATCAACTTTTTTTGTAAAATTTTTTTTATATTTTCTTAAGACCTTTTTTTTGTTTTTTTTTTTTACACAACAAATACGTACAGCTCAGTTGACTTAACAATGTCGGTCAGTTTTTCTGTATATATGGAGAACGGAAAGAGGAAAAGTTGTCAAATAAGGTACATCTGACCAAATGTGGGCAGGATCCATGAATTGGCCGTGACACAAAATAGATTAATTTATATCTTAAGAACGGTAAGACCGTAATTAAATAATCCATAAAAAAAACATCAAAAGTTTTATAAAAACTAAAATTTTAGAGCTGTAATATGACCTGTGGATACGTCTAATAAAGGGTGGTTAAATTTTACGGGCCGATGTTGAATGTGAACCACACCTAAACGTCAAGTTTTCTTCTGCATTTTATTTGACATTTCTCAATTTCAGACTAACTCAATTTGAACCATGGAAAGATACACACTCGAGGAAGGCGTTAAAGTTATTCAGGCTTATTATGAAAATGTGCGTTTAAATCAAAATGCATTTCGTGCACTTCGTCATTTTTTTTGGTCAGCATAATCGACCAAATGTGTCCACAATCGGGAGAATTGTGGGCAAGTTTCAGCAAACCGGGTCTGTGAAAACACCTATGCATGCTCGCCCAGTTCGTTATGCGGAAAACATTGTTGTTGTTCGCGATAGTGTGTCATGAGGTCGGCCAATCATTTACCGTGAATAGTGTTCGCTATAGCGAGATGATAAAGAACTTATTGTGGCCAGAAATTGAGGATATGATCCTGGACGATATGTGGTTTCAACAGGACGGTGCCACTAGCCACGATGTCAATTGGCCGCCAAGATCATGTGATTTGACACCATTGGACTTCTTTCTTTGGGGTTATTTGAAAGAAAAGGTGTACGTCGATAAGCCAGCAGCAATTCAAGAGCTAAAGGATAAGATAATTCAGCACATTAACGGCATAGAACCTCAATTATGCCTCAGCGTCATCGAAAATTTGGACCATCGGATGGCCGTCGTGGCGGCCATTTGGCCGATATTTTGTTCCATACATAATTGAACCATACCATATTATCATAATAAAAAGAAATGACAATAATTTCCTAAATAATTTGTGATTTATTCAAAATCAACATCGGCCCTTAAAATTTAACCACCCTCTTTATATCAAAAGATGGAAAATCTTTAGTAGAACATATTTGCTGAAAATCTCAGAAATATCGGTTCAGATACAAAAAAGTTATGACCAAAACATAAATTGTTTTAAATACCTATTTTAGGGAACCATAAATTTTTCCGAGTCCAAGTTTTATCACCAAACTAAATGGCTGATTTACTCTTAAAGACGTCTGTATATAAATCTGTCCATTCCATATATGTCCATATATAAACTTCAGTTTTTTCCCAACCATGGTGAAGGGTATATAAGATTCGGCATATCGGAATATAGCACTCTTACTTGTTTTAATATAAAATAAATATTCCTCTTTATTAATAACTACTAATTTTTTTATAATTTTATACTATTTTCTTTAGATTGCGATCACATGAGATAAATTTATTACCTGAATCTAATTATATTACTTCGCCTGAGGCCCATAGTGATGTCCTTGCTGAATGAATGTAAAAAATAAATAATAATCCAAATTAACAGTTTTATATAAATTCATATTCTGTTCCTCACATATTCTTTTCAGGCCCGTTTCCAATTGCCAAATTTCTTCAAGTTTACTTCCAAAGTAACCAGTTGTATATACTATCAATAGTTAAACCTTTCAGGGTCAAAAATAATTTCAGTCGAGCTAAAAATGCAAAAACTTGTAGTTGGGGTAATGTGTTGACTCTGAAGCCATGAAAAATAATATTTTTTGTATTTGATTGCCCCCGTGGCTTGTAGAGAATATCGAATATATTCGACAAATACTTCCAATGACACCTATTATTGTGATGTACATCTGCTACTTTCATGTACAATAATAAAAAAAAAATGTTTTGTTTATCGTGTATTTATATGTTTTCGTTGAAAAGAAGAAAAACGAAAATTAATAAAAAGTCCAAAATTAAATTTTTTAATATATTTAGTATTATTTTAGTAAAAAATTTAAAAACAATTCAAATTTCCCTTCATACAAAGAAACACATTGCATTTTTTGCAAATAATGAACGAGCTTTTGTCACAACCTTGCGCCTTGCGTAGCTTGTACGAAAATTGGGATATGCAACTTTTGGTCGAGGACAACGTCTTGTGGTGGTACTGACGGCATCAAGTCGGCATTGTCTCTACTGTCCAAGTGCAAAGATCTCTTGTGTGTGGGTCTATTGTTTTGACAAAGGATGTTTTATAAGTATTAAGTAAAACAAATTTTCAGACTCTAAGATATATGAACTTTTTAAAGGATTTCAACATTCTGTGGAAAAATTCTTTAGTGCTTAATAACTTTTTCTGCCTCCCCATGTAAAAATCGAAATATATATGAAGATATATGACCCTACATGGGTTTATATATGATGATACATAACCATATATGCTAAACGCAGTAACCGGCAACTCCACGTTACAGCTTGCCAAAAGAGGGATCTGATTGTCACAGAAATAATCTGCGGACATACACGAGGTTTTGGCGGGAGCCCTGGTGGAAATGTGCCATTAGCAGGCGCAAGACCCTTTTTGTCTTCGGTCGTAAAAACAGGTAAAATTGTAGAAATATTGTAGAACGTATCACCCTATGCGAGAGCGTATCACACTATCCGAGAACGTATCAATAAATTAAGTCGTATCACAATATTTGAGACGTATAACCGCATATGTGTCGTAGAACACCGTCTAAATTGTATAGTATTATTAGAGCCGTATCACACTACCATAGAAAGACGCCCAAGTTAATCTAAGCAGTATGGTTGACATTATGACCGCGGTGACCTCGACGCAAATTAAAGGTCATATAAGAGAAATTCTCAACCAACCCTTTTTATAAATATTAGAACATAATCTGCTATGTACTTTATTTTACAAATATCTGTTGTTTTTACCTTAAAATTTAGTACATGTTACTAAGTACATGTTATTAAGTATATTTAGAGAAGTAGTTTTTGTTATTGTTTCCTAAAAATTTGTTCAATAATCATTAATAGGTTTTGAAATGTCCCCATAAATTATAATATTGAATGGATTTTGTCGTAATCAAATTAGATTATTATTCCTAAAACAGAATTTAGTCGGATTCAGATAAATTAAATTAAACGTAATTGCATTTGATTAAAGATCGATTTTTAGAGAGCGAAGAAAATTTGTTTTAATAAGAAGCATTATTTAAGATTAAACATTTTTGATTTTGAGAATTTAGTTAATAGTCAAACTTAATTTAGTTTGAATATTAACAAATAAGTATAAAATAAAGAAATACGTGCGTGCCATTAGCCTGGCAGAGTTAGACACTAAACAGAACCTTACGGTGCGGTGTGCAATTTTTGTTTTTATATGAAGATTAAGCATAAAAAAACTCTGAAGAAAAACGCAATAAAATAAAACTTATTTTATTTTCATTGCGTTTTCTCTTATGCTCTCATTTTTTAAATTTTTTCTCTCACCAACGTTGCCATTTGTTTGCCTAATTTTGTAAACAAAGTCGTATGGTCTATTAATTATTGTGAATATTTCAAGAAAAATAAGAAGCAAATTTGGAGCAAAACAAATTTAAAATTAATTCAATATGGAAAAAATTTATGTTTTCGAAAAAACTATAGAGGAGGTTAAAAAATATGATTGTATTTACAGTTTACAATCTCCACTATAACGAAGATTTGTGGGCTAAAATAGCAAATCAAGTTCGCCTATATACTGTAAAATGAGAATAAACACACACAAATAAACCAAAAATGTATATGTAAATACCCTATAGGAAATGTCGATAGTGGTGACTTTGTCACCAGTACAAGTTAGTAGAAAAATTTGTAAACGGTTTTCAATCCCACTTTACTATTTTTGTACTGATTTTTAGTAAAAAAATTATTATTTAGCAAATTTTTTTGCTATTTACATTTTACAAATTACAGAGTTTTTACAGAATATCTACAAATTTTCGTTGCTAATTTCAGAAATCATTTTACAAATTTTTGAAAACCGATTTGCTAAAATTAGCAAAAAAATTACTAATTTTAAAAAAGTCGATATTGATGGAATTTTATTTCTAATAATTTAAACGTATACATACAAACTTAAATTGCCCTAAAATGTTACATAGGATTAAAAAGGGATCGGAAGTGACTCATGTCTAAAAATAGGACATCCACTTAAAATATCACTAAAAAGTTTTTTTATTTCTAAAAATCAGCCCTAACAACAATTTAAATTTCACCTTAAAAGTAAAAAAAAATTGACTAAAATATTTTTCAAAACAGGAATTACCAAATTAAAACAAAATTATAAATTCGTTTATGTTTTAAGAATTTTTAAGATTTTTAAGCCTTTAATTTTTTTTAATTTTGTATAAAATATCTTTTAAAAAATGTAATTAAAATTTTTGATGCTCGATAAAAAAAATAAATCTAAAACTTTGTACTAATATTAATAGTATTTTGTAATTTTTTTTTTGCTGATTTTAGCAAACGGATTTTAAATTCCACTTTACAAAAAGTCTACTAAAATTTAGTAGCGGCTACTAATTTTTCTACTAATTTCATTGTACTACGCGTCAGCAGACATGTGTTGCTAAGATTAGCAAAAAATACCGCTGGGCTTAAATTAGCAGAATTTCCCGTAATAACAGCAAAATTTTCAGTTGCCATTACAGACTTTTTTTGGTGAGTATACTACTGACTAATTATGCCCCAGCCAACGCTTTCTGCTGTAGACATTTAACATGTGCGTGTCATTGCGAATCTACACAATTATTGACTAGGTATTGACATCGGAACCAGAGATTCACTAGTACATTTTAGTAATTCTATTCTACACTTTTGGAACTTTTTACTTGATTTCAACACTAGGAAGGAAAGAAGATTAAACAGGTGCATTTATATTGTAAAATTAGATATTTTATTAATAAATTTTTTTTATAAATTTCATTAAAGTAAAAAAAATTTCGTGCAAATTTAATTTCGGAGTAGGCAAATCTTCAAAATACTGCACAAAATAATCCACAGTCTTCGTAAAATCTTCATCAGGCTCCACAAAATCTCTAGAGTTGCAATTTTCACTCAAAATTTTTGCCTCTTTCTTGTTATTTTTATACAAAATTGATTTGTGAAAAGTTTTTTGTAATTTCTTTTGTTCATTATATATTTTGTTAACATTTTTATATTTACTTTTTAAATTCATTTTTCTTTATATTTTTATTAAAAAACTTTAATTCTGCCTGCAGCTATGCACATGTATTTTGAACAAAATAAAACAATAAAAAAATCAAGAACAAGCACAGCTTTGCAGCTGCAAAAAAGGAATTAAAAAGTATAGACGCTTTGTGGACATTTCACTAAAAAGTCACTCAAAATAGTCGACAAAAGTGGTGACTTGTAGACACTTGACCCCAGGCTTCCTACAAGGTAGTTTTGCCGTCGAACGCATCATTTAACTTGGTGTCTACACCTGACATTATTATAAATATTTTTCTATTTGCAAACGTCACTTTTAATCGCAGAGTAACGAGACTTAATTATCTATATTAATATTAAGGGTGGAGAACACGAATTTATGTTTATTTATTTTATTATATTAAACATATACAAATTATATCCTAATACCCTAACCGAGCACTAGCAACGAAGGCTATCGGCTCGTTGCAGCGAAAGCAGACCAGAGCCTCTGGTGGGAATCGAACCCACGACCCCCGCACTGATAAGCTATCACGCTACCAACTAGCCTACCGGGGCGCTCAATAATTTATGTTAATATTTATATCTACTCACAATTTTCAGTCAGCCGTGTAGTAAAGTCGTTTGTTTACTAGTGTTTATTTGCGTTGTTTTGCTTGTAATTTTTAATAAAACAAAAAAAAAGTGTTTATTGGAATAAAAAAAATTGTGCTCAAGTGTTTTAAATAAAAAAAGTTTAGTAAAACAAACAAAATGTCATTAAAAACAACTGCTGCACTTTTGGTGGCATTTATGTATGTGTATCTGGCATGATTTTGATAACTCTGTTATAATATAAACATAACACTAAGAGTAACATTAATTTGGAGTCTACACGCAAATATAATTCTCTCTGCGATTGGATATGACGCTTGCAAACAGAAAAATATTATATCAATCGCAGGTGTAGAAACAAGTAAATTACATTCTCTCCCCGCAGCGTGAATCGTCGCCGTCACCGTAAGGTTCTGTTTAGCATCTTATCTTTGATTTGTGAAAAATTAGGTGGCAACACTGTGTATGCAATATTAATGACAGCTGTCGTTTTTAACCAGTTATCACTCCTCAGTGCATGCAATTTATGAAGAAGAGTAGAAATAACCAAATAGTTCCAATAAAAATTGTAGATACACTAAAAATTCTGCGAAAGATTCGGCACCAACAAGGACTTGTCCCAAAAATCGTGGTATGCACGATGGTAGCTGATGACATGAAGATTCTTAAAAGAAGATACAACAAGACTTGTCCTAAAAATCGTGAAACGCACAATGGTAGCTACCCCCATGAATTTCTGGTACAACAACTAAAAACTAAAAATGTTCATAAAAAAGTGCAATTTTCACAAAAACTGTACTTTTTGAAAATTTGCAACAAACATTTTTATAATTCTCATACCAACAGCTACCTTTGTGCGTTTCACGATTTTTAGGACAAGTCCTAGTTTTAGCGCAAACTTCCCCCATGAATTTCTGGTACCAAAACTAAAAAATAAAAATGTTCATAAAAAGGGGCAATTTTCTCAAAAACTATTCTTTTTGAAAATTTGCGATAAAGAATTTTAGAATCCTCATACCAACAGCTACCATTGTGCGTTTTACGATTTTTAGGACAAATCCTAGTTTTAGCGCAATCTACCTCCATGAATTTCTGGTACCAATTTTCTCAAAAACTGTTCTTTTTGAAAATTTGCAATAAAGATTTTAAGAACCTTCATGCCATCAGCTACCATCGTGCATACCACGATTTTTAGGACAAGTCATTGTTGGTGCCGAATCTTTTCCAGAATATTGGTGTATCTACAATTTTATTTAGAACTATTTGGCTATTTCTCCTCTTCTTCATAAATTGCATGCACTGAGGAGTGATAACATGTTAAAAACGTCAGCTGTCATTGATATTGCATACACAGAATTGCCACCTAATTGTTCACAATCCAAGGATAACTCTCCCAGGCTAGAAATTTCTTCACGCGAATTCTGACAGCTGGAAAAATCTAGTGGAATAAACTGGATGTTGACATTCACATCAACATACATTTATTTTTAATTTTATTTTTTATTATTTTTAATGTTAATGAACTACATGGGTTTTATCGCTGACATGACATAGCTTTATTTTAACTTTTTTTGTTTATAAACAATTGTTGACATAGCATTATTTTATTTTGTTTACTTGAAGTTCAATCATCCCAAACAATTGTTAAGCATAATTTTATTTTTTGTCCATTGAAATGTTTGGTCAGCAATTATGCAAACAATTAATTGTGCAATAGTGGCATTCAACTTTAATTAATGTATCAAATTTTAGTATATAAGAAAGAACAAAAATAAAGAAAGACGTTCAATTACTATAAGGCATTTAAGGTGTTTTATTAATTGAATCTGTTAGCGTTCTACAAGTTAAAGTGCTTGGAGGACAATTAAGGCAAATAATATCTCAGTTCAGATTTATGTGTTTGAACTGAATCATATTATAGCGGCAGGAAACAATCCTAGTACAATTATACACTGGAAATAACTAGAATACCAGACAACTCATATAAATACGGGTACTTGGTGACGCAGTAGTTCAGTTCATAAAATAAAATGCTGGAGTGTTAAGAACTAAAGTGTGGCTAACGTTTAGTCTATTTATACCGTGTGAATAATTGTGCTATTAAAGTGTTTTCTGTAATTTTTAGTGCCTGTCATAAATAAATAGAGCTATAAATAATTTCAATTTGTGTTTATTATTTGCAATATAGAAAGAACTCGATTTATTTAAAAGGTAAATAAATCAACGATTTTATAAAGGCTAAAATCGTAACAATACGAAGAATAAAAACGAATAAATAAAAAACAAAAAAATAAATGGTCAAAATAAATAATAAAAACAAGAAAATAAATAAATATACAAGGAACCACCAAATAAATAAATAATCAAAATAAATAAACAAATAAACAAATAAATAAATAGACGGATAAACAAATTAATAAATAATTAAAGTATATAGATCAATAAATAGGGTAACACATAAAATAACGAAAAAAGTACTAATAATATGGCAAACTAAATAACTATTATCTAAACGTAAAAGTATTTATAACAAAAAAAAAAAACAACAAAGAATATTTAAACACGTATTAAATGTATCATAACAACATATCAACACAAACAGCAAACACATACAAATATTTACCATTTAAAAACCAACCAAATCTGTTTTTAACGAAAACTGTTTATTTACTTCTATTATCGATATTAGGGTATGTCCTTCAATGGTTCAGTGGTCTAAGCGCTTTCCCACAAAAAGTTTTTTTCGATCGATCCCCATCTATGCAACTTTTTTTGTACAATTTTTTTTTATATTTTCCTAAGACTTTTTTTGTTTTTTTTTGTTAACAACAAATACGTACAGCACAGTTGACTCAACGATGTCGGTCAGTTTTTCTGTATATTTGGAGAACGGAAAGAGGAAAAGTTCCCAAATAAGGTACAAGCATCTTGGTTATCAATAAACAACATCTGACCAAATGTGGGCGGGGTCCTTGAATTGGGCGTGGCACAAAATAGATTAATTTATATCTTAAGAACGGTAAGACCGTAATCAAACACTCCATAAATGGCTAAAAACATTAAAATTTCTATGAAAACTAAAATTTTAGAGCTGTAGTATAACCTATGGATACATCTTATATTTCAAAAGATCGAAAATCTTTAGTAGAACATATTTGCTGAAAAACTCGGAAATATCGGTTCAGATACAAAAAAGTTCAAAACATACATTTTTTTTTAAATAACTATTTTCGGAAACCATAAATCTACCCGAGTGCAAGTTTTATCACCAAACTAAATGGTTAATTTCCTCTTAAATACGTCCGTATATAAATTTGTCCATTCCATATATGTCCATATATAAATTTCAGTTTTTCGGCATAGCCGAATCTTATATATGGTATGTTTCAATTATGTATGAGCAAAATAGCCGCCGCGACCTCGGCGGCACACCTCCATCCGATGGTTCAAATTTTCGATGACGCTGAGGCAGAATTGATGTTCTATGCCGTTAATGTGCTGAATTATCTCATCCTTTAGCTCTTGAATTGTTGCTGGCTTATCGTACACCTTTTCTTTCAAATAACTCCAAAGAAAGAAGTCCAACGGTGTCAAATCACGTGATCTTGGCGGCCAATTGACATCGCCACCACGTGAGATAACACGGCAAAAGAGCCATTGTTTCGTTAGCTGTGTGGCAAGTGGTACCGTCCTGTTAAAACCACATATGGTGCACATCCTCAATTTCTGGCTTCAAGAATTCCGTTATGATCTCGTGATAGCGAACACCGACGGCGAGTCGATTTTGGCGGCTATTCTGCCACACTTTCGCGAACAACAGCAATGTTTTCTACAGAACGAACTTGGCGAGCATGCAAAGGTGTTTTCTCATTTCCTACAGACCCGATTTGCAGAAATATGTGCACAATTATACCGATTGTGGACACATTTGGTCGATTATGCTAACCAAAAAAATCAAAAAGTACATTTTGATTTGAACGCCCATTTTCATAATAAGCCTGAATAACTTTAACGCGTTGCTCGATTGTGTATCTTTCCATGGTTCAAATTAAGTTAGTCTGAAATTGAGAAATGTCAAATGAAATGCAGAAAAAAAAACTTGACATTTAGGTGTGGTTCACATTCAACATCGGCCCTTAAAATTTAACCACCCTTTATTTTAATACGTTTACAGAGTGCTAAGCATGTGGTAATTAGATTTGATTTGCGGTTGAAAATTTAACGATATCTTAAAGTAGGGAGTGAGAGAACATGGGGTACTTTCATATATGCTTCATTGTCAGGAAACAGAAGTACTACCGATGGCAGTATAAGTCATATGGGGTGAGCTAACTGAGAGGACAAATCTAACTTCGTCTTCATAAGAGAGTGGCCGCAAATGTCAAAATAGAACGCCTGTAGTTGTTCAGTCGGTCTGAGTTTAGTTCCGGAATCGAAAATTTTGGTTACCCGTTCACAAAATACGAAACCAGTAGTCTATGGTTTGTCTGATGTATTTTGAGTAGAGTTTGGATTCTAGTTGCCCGTTATCTTTGTTTTGTGATTTTTCTTATAATTTACTTTATTTTATTGGCTCGTAAAAAAATATTTAATGTGCTACCTCCAGTGGAAAAGAACCCAACCATTCCGGAGAGCTGAGCCGCAGCATTAACCGTGCCATTTCCACAAAGCTCACATGGGAGATACGTCACCATATCTTAGATATGATACAAGATATCGGGAAACGGAATGATAAAGAGAATATTTACAATATATATAATCCATTCCTAAGTAAATTTTTTCACAAATGGTCAGTGGGTCAAACGAAGCTAACGATTAGTTCATGTAATTATTACCATACTCTTAACTACTTTTGCACCTTAACCCATAAACACATAAAACATAACATGCCAGCTTGTAGGCAAGCGGGGTGAAGTTTTTTGGTGGCGTAAAGTTTCAACCAGCTTCTACCCCTCATTAGTAGCACAAAACTATTTCATGCACATTTTTAAAAAACGACAAGTCATCGAATCTTTCAAAAAAGTAAGTCAGATAGTTAAAATCCGATGTTGTAAACCCATTTTGACTGATAAAAACAAAAAGTACGATTACAAAATTTTACAGGACGATCGACTTTTTCATTTTATGAAATTTTTCAAAAAACTGTGAGGGCCATTGGTATCAGCTGTAAAATAATTGGAGGAAAACACAACTAAAAAAACTTAAAGAAATAAATTTTAAGTAAATAAATAAATTGAAACTAAAAACAAAACAATAAAAATGAAAAAAAAAATAGCAATAGACATAACAACTCCTATTGCTGTCATTAATAAGTTTTCGTCCATCTTTTAAACTTACCATTTTTAGCTTTAGATTATGTTGATTTGCATCCGATGGTGTAAACTCGAAAAATATTTTTTTGACAAGCGTTGCATTTTATCGGATTTTTTGTTGATTTTTGTCCGATGAAAAATTCTATAGTCCAAACCCCGCTTAAATGAATACAAAAAACACTAACACCCAATTCGCACGACGACTTTCCATCACGTTTCAAACACATGATTGTTTGAGTTTGTAGGCGAACGGTGTAGAGAAGCAATCGGCGAAGAGAAAAAATCACGTTTTCTGTTCTCGGTGATTGTTTTCATATTTTTCTTTACACACATTCGTTTTTTGTTATGTTGCTTCATTTGATTTTCTCTTTCAATGTGTCAACAGCTCTACAACAGGGATGGAAATTTGGTTTTTTTGTTGGAAATCAAAAAAATTCAAAAGTACTTTTTTGACTGACGCACAGAGTACTATATTTTTTAACAAACAAATTACATAAAATTGATATACATAAAAATGAACACAAAACGTATATAAAATTCGTTTTTACACAAAATTAACATACGTTAAAAACATATATTTTTTTATATTAAACAAAAAATTTTGCTTATTTGAGCTGCTCATTTCTTATGAAATTGCCTTACGAATTCGAATATACAAATTTATATTTTTTTTTATCGAGCAACATTTTATTTTATTTTTTTTGTATCAACTTTTCCATCCCTGCTCTACAATACAGTTGCACTATGTTATTACGTACACACATCAGGTTGTAAAGAGTCTTGATTCTGATCTTGAACGATACAGATGCACATAAAATAACGGAGTGTGAAAATTTATTAAAATATAAATATATTTAACTGAGAAAGTAAAGTAGACTATTGAAACTGCAAAAAGTTTTTATAAAACTAAAAAATATATATATTGCTATATTTATAAAAAAATATATATACCTGAAAATATACTGAATTCGGCTACCACGTGTGCATTTAGTTGCAACGTGGTGCAAGCATGGAATTGAGCAACGATGATCAGCACTCATTTATAGAGAGCAAACATTCAAAGCGAAGAAGAGCAGATGTATTATTGTCACCTCCAAACATTGACGTAACTCATTTGGGTGAAAATAGATTTGGTTTACTTGATGGATTGGAGATTGAAAATACAGAGGACACCACCATACTGAGAAAGGCAAAGAAAACTGCTAGAGCCAAAAAGAAAAATGCCGGCAAATCCTTTTGCCCTCCAATATTTTTATTTGACGTCAACATTTAACGTTTAGTTGATCAATTGGAGGAAATAACACCCACAATAACGTTTAAAATAAGAAACGTTAATAAATCTAAAAGTAAGTTATACCTTTCAGATGCTATAGTGCATTCTGAAATGATGGCCAGTCTGAGGGTGAAGAATATTCACTCTTACTCATACACACCTGAAGAGCTTAGACAGACTTCTTTTATATTAAGAGGTCTTTATCACGGTACTAGTGTTGAGGAAGTTAAGTCTGCCCTTGACAAATCGGTTCCAAACGTTATGTCCAAAATTACACGTTTTACAACTCCGTATTCCGTAAAGAACTCAAACGACACAGGGAATTCACTATCAGATATTTCGCACATTAAATATCATTTAAGGCAAACTATTATTTGGGAGAAACCTAAAAGGAATTACAAGAGGTACAATGCCACAGATGCCAACGTTGGGGTCAAATAGCTAAAAATTGCAATTCTGAATTCCAATGTGTGAAATGCGATAAAAAGCACCCTCCGGGTGAATGCCAGCGCATAAATTTTGAGACGTCTGCACCCCATTACGTGAACTGTGGAGTAAGTGGTCTTCCTGAAAACTGGAGAGGTTGCCCAGCCTATAGAAAATACCTTGCCGTACTAAGGGAACGCATTAAAAAGGCTAGTGAAGAAAAGCTTGTTGACAAAGATAAAGTAAACAATATGATAAACCAATCTATTCGTTCACCAGGCAGATCATTTGCCAGTCTTTTTCAGGTAAATGCTACCCAAGCTCAAACACATAAACCATCCGTAATTGAAGAATTCTTCCCAATATGTTTCTTTTACCTGAGGAATTGTCACTGGAACAGAAAATTACAAACTTCCTTAGGGATTTAAAAAACATGCCAAAAAATGAAGCTAAAGCAGGGTTTCTGCGGCTTCTTAAGAGTTTGAATAACAAATATGGCCCATAGATCTCTTAAATTTATGACATTTAACGTCCGCTCTCTTGTTAACATCAGTCGCCAAATTGAACTGTCAAATATCCTTCATCATAACCAAATTGATGTGGGATTCATACAAGAATGTCATCTTCGCGGAAATAGAAAAGTAAATCTTAATGGATATAATTTCGTTTACGACAATTCAGCTTTAGGAGTAGCAATTGCTATTAAAAACCATGTAGATTATAATAGAATTACTCGCAATAAAACACAATTTAATAACGTTTTTATTGAAAAAGAAATGGTTTCAAACAGCATTAGTAAAAAATATTTATTAAGGTCTTTGTATATTCCTTGTGTATGTGACTCACATGAGTTAAACAACAGCTTAAACCAGATTCTCCAACTGAGCAACAATTATGATAGGTTTATATTCGGTGGTGACCTAAATACGAAAAGTTTTAATTGGGGAGACACTGCAGATAACGCTAATGTAAAAGTTCTACATAGCTGGCTACAAAACTACTGTTTAGATGTAATAAGCGCTTGTGATATATCTCCATCGTTTCCTAACGGGTCTTCTTTTCTAGACCACTTTCTATTAAGTCCCAGCATAATCAACAGTATCCAACCTAATTATCAGATCGAAAGCTTATCAACTTTCTCGGATAATTAGTACTGAAACTGGAAAGTGATGCAGCCTGTTAAACATTAAGAAGTCCCCTGGTAATAACTTCATACGAGAACACTAATTGGAACGCATTCAGTAGAGATTTAGATACAGCCTCAGATGACATTTTACCTCCCAACAATTGCAATTTAAGTAATGATGAATTAGATGTGCTTATAAATACATTTAATAATACACTTACCTCAATACATGAAAGCCACTCCAACAAACTGGAGATAAATGACGAAAAACGTCAGTATCCTGAAGAAAGAAATTTTTAAGTTAAGTATGCATGGCAGAAGAGCCTAAAAAAATATATATCACAGAACTGGAAATAGGATTAGCAGCGAGTATAAAATTTTCATTAAACAGATACAAAAAAATTATGAGTGAGCTTATAAATCTTGAAGATGCTAAAAATTTGAGACATAGACTCTCAAAAATAGCACCAGTTCCTACTGCCTTTAAAGACGTATTTCGGTTCGTCGGTAAAAAGAAGTCTCCTTTTTGCCAGCAGCTCA
The DNA here is from genome assembly GCA_949748255.1 of Eustalomyia histrio. NCBI lineage: Eukaryota > Metazoa > Arthropoda > Insecta > Diptera > Anthomyiidae > Eustalomyia > Eustalomyia histrio. The sequence continues at coordinate 109,251,884 of OX456525.1, read as the reverse complement.
TACACAATGATACTATCACTTCCAATAGTTGTCAACTTTCAGAGATATTTAGATCTCATTATACTGCTGTTTTTCAAGAGGTAAATCCTGAAAGACCGGTTAACAATATAGAGAATCAAATCTCATCATGTGTTGATAGACTTCCGCAACATATCTATACATTTCATGACACGTTTTTGGCCGATAGGAATCTTGATAACTACCATTTTACAAACGTGAATAATATCATAATGCACATTAATAGCAAAAAGTCTTTTGGCTTTGATGGCGTCTAATATTTTATAATTAAAAAATTTCCTGATACAACACTAAAATTATTAGCTGCTATTTTTAACAATTGCAATAATAACGGCTGTTTAAAATCGGCTTGGAAAAGCGCAAAAATACTTCCAATTAAAAAAAAGCAGGACAGTAAAAAGCCTGAAGATTTTCACCCAATATCTCTTTTATCCAACATTGGTAAATTATTTGAACGCGTAATTAAGGAAAAATTAGTTCATTGTGGAACCAATATCAGAATTTCAATTTGGATTTAGAAGATCTCACTCAACACAACATGCATTGTTGAAATTTCACAATGATGTAACTTGCAACTTAAGGGATAAAATATTCACGGTGGCAATATCATTGGATATAGAAAAGGCGTTTGATTCGGCTTATCATAATGGAATCCTCTACAAACTGATAAATCTTGGCGTTGACCCATTTCTGGTAAAAATATTTTGCAGCTACTTTACTAATAGAAGGTTTGGCGTCCAAATCAACAACATTACCTAAGAACTAGGACATGTGAAAAGTGGGGTACCTCAGGGAAGTGTCTTGGCTCGCTTCCTATTTAACATTTTCCTGCATGATTTTCCTCACCAATCTAGAAATTCAAAGGCTATTTTATACGCTGATGACTGCCTTATTTATGCACACAATATATAACCAATACTAGCTCTGAACTATGCTGAATTTCATCTTGGAGAAATAAGCGCCTATTACAAGAAATGGGGCATTAAAATCAACGCAGCCAAGTCTGAGGCTAACATATTCGAAAATATTCCATTTAAAAACTCAATAAAATATCTCGGAATACATTTTGTTAAATTATTGAAATTTAACACCCACGCTGGAAGTATCTTGGGAAAGGCGAAAAAGATTTCTGGAATATTTGCATCACTAATGAACAACACATACTTACCTAAGAACACCAAGCTTTTACTCTACAAGGTCGCCATAAGATCGGTTGTGTCTTATGGATTCCTAATCTGGTTTACTATATCTCCTATAGTAGGCAAAGAATTTGAGATATTTGAACGGAAAATCCTAAGAAAATGCATCGGAAAAAATTATGAAAATTTCATAAAACTATTTTCAAATAGTTATGTCTATGAAAATGCCGATGTTCTACCCCTCTGTAGGTACGCCATGTCGTTGCAAGCCAGATTTGTTGAGAAACTTGCGCTACACGATAATATGGTTGTCAGCCAAATATACGAAAGCGAGAAAAACACCATCTGGGCTGGATCTACATATCTTTTTCCTGTCGGTATAATCAATGGACGTATTGACAAAGATCCAGCTCCTCTGGACCTTCCCTCATTCTATATGAGCCCAGCCTCCGGCAATCATAGGGGCTGAATATACTAAATTTTACATGGACTGTAATTTGTCAATTTATGTAGCAGAACTTTCGTTATTTTGTTTTAGTAATGTTATTTATTTAGTTTTAGTATTGTTATTTACAGACGTCTGCTCTGTTAGCGACTTTAAAGGCCGAAAGCAAGCCTTGTCAAACTTTTAATTTTGTACTTTTTTTTACATATTCTATCTCACTTTAGCAATGTTACTTAACTTACTTATTAGAGTAAGACACATATAGCTCTAAGAATGTTATTATTCTCATAGTATGTAAGACAATCAATGTAATCGAAAAAGAAGAAGACTTAATAAATTGTTTACTTACTTGTTTACAAAAAAGTAAAGAAAAGTCAGGAAAGTAGGGATAGTCGTTTTTTTACAAGTAGTTATAAATAAAAAATTCGAAAAAAAACAAACCAAAAGTTGGCTTATTTCATTCCTATCCCCGTGCCTCCATTAGCAATGAGTTGCTTTTATGACAGCTGTTCTAAAAAAAACTGCATATTTTTATTGTTTTTGTGGTGGAGAATACATTACACTCAAAACCTAGTTCGTGTATAATAGTATAAAGTACCATATGGTCGAAATCCAGTTCAAACTAGATTTCGAACGCAATTGTTTTGCCATAGATTGAACAAAAAGAGCATATAGAAGTAATAGCTGTGTTTATGTGGCATGTTATAATAACATAACAATCCAACGTTTAATGTTCAATTAGACGTGGCATAACCATATAAAACAGCTGTGCGAACAAATCTTGTGGGGAAACAATGTGTTTGATTGTTAGCGACATGCCATAACCGCAGATATCGAATTTTGATTTTCTGCCATAACCATAATAAACAACTAATTATTGTTTTTATTAGTTACTGTGTTTTTATTTTAATGGATATTATATTTTTTTTATATTGTATATATATTTATATTTTACATATATTTAGATATATTTTATTTTTAATGGCTATGGAACCAGTAATCGATAGCAGAAATATGTCGATATAATATGGCACGTCTAATTAAACCTTTAAGTTTCGTTTACATATGTACTCAAATCTTGAGATTTTTCATGCAAATAAAAATCTCGTCAGTGGAAGAGATTTTTGGCAAATCTAATTAAAATCCCACTAAACAACATTGCGTTTGGAACAATCTGATGTTATTTTTTGTTTGTGACACTATTTGACATTTTAAGCGCCATTTTCAGAAAAACACGAAAGAAATAATTAAACTTAATTACTTGACTAAAGATGAACAAGTACGAATTTTCCATTCTTAAAGCCAGTGTTAATTCATTTATTTTAAAATATATTCTATATTCCATCCTGATTTGCTAATAATAAATTTGCATTTGTTTTTGAATAAGGACCTTAATTAAATGATGGGAACTTTTTTCCGCAGGTATTCTATTTCAGATTGTGTTGTATTAACACCAGAAATATTCCTATTTTAAATTACTTTTGTTAATTTTCTCAGTTTCGGATCAGATTTTAAGCAAAATTTCGAGATTTAATGCCAATGTAAACGCTAAACTTTAAATATCTTAAAAATTTTCGGAATTCAATTTAGTGAATAGTTCAATTGAACTAGTTGGTTCACGAACGATTAATTCTAAAAAATGGTAATTCAAGGTTGGTCAGTTAGATATAAATAAAATAATATAAATATGGGATAAGGCAATATAAGCTGTGATTTAATCGTAAGGAGATGAACAGCGCAATGGACAGAGGAAATATCATCACCGACGATAAGACGGAATGTGATAACATAACTGCACTGGAATTGCAAAAAAACAAGCGGATTTTGTATTTTAGTGATGGACAAATGGAAGAGATGTCTGATAGCGATGGTGAAGATATAGGACCGGATGCCACTGACAAAAGTATGGATGTCAATATCGATACGGTAAGTGTAGGTAATATACAATTTTAATAAAATTTAATACTAGACTTTTTCTCGGTTCTCTTCTAAGACTACTCTGCCTTTTATGCCGCGAATGAGATATCAAGCCTATCAAATGGGTAGTTGTGTTTTAAATGGAATTGAATATGTCGGTGAGGGTTTAGCCAGTTTTCTGGGTATAACTACACCAAAATATATGAGCGAATCAGATATCGAGGATGCTTCGAAAAATCCAACTGAAACGAAAGAGTTGCATGATGGTCAAGAGGGTGATGGGGCGTGGAAGCAAAAAAACAACGCAACGAGTATAGTAATTACAAGGTTTCCAAACAATGCTGTAAATAACATACCATAAATGGAAAATATACGAAAATGAAAAAATTATTTTTGACTTGATAAACCGCTAAAAGCCGACCACATGAAGCAAATGTGAATTTTTTTTAACTTAATATTAACATATTTTTTATTTTATTTTTAAAATAATTTCTCTTTTAAAACTACATTATAATAGAGATTTGGTAGTTTTACCTTACATCTCTAACAATTGTTTATTTTATAAAATTTATTATAAATAATGAAACGCAGAGGAAAGGGTAAATTTAGCATATAAGAAAAACTGCGTAAATTTTAATTGTTTTAGCCTAATTTTTACAGTGTTCCGTTAGCTGATAACTGTGACTTTAACTGACACATTTGATGATGTTTCCCATGTATTAAACTGTTGGTTAAAATTTAAATGGGCATTCAGTTATAGGGCCTTAAAAGTCTAACCATACTTTAACAATGTCCAGTTAGCTGCTAACTGGGATTATAACTGACACAATTATTATTTGGACCAGATAATCTGTTGTCACATATTTAACTCTTATGCGGCCTGTAGTCAATGGCTTGATGATTCTGCATAGGCAATCTCTATAAGCTTGTGCATCGAAGAGTATGAAACAAAATATTTGTGAATAGTGTTTTTTTACTTCGGTGGGAAAACGGGCTACGCCAGTGGCGGGCCTTGAAGTTGTCAAGATTGTGGTGTGATATTTTCACATGATCAAAATTACGTATATAATTGGTGTTTTCCATGATACGGACAGATTTTTAATTTTTGTATATTTTTTAATTTATTTGCACCTATAATTCTATTTCACGCGCACTGATTTTTTCTATTTTGTTGATCGTGTAAGGGGTGCGAATTAAATAGAATTTTGGTAGTATATCAATTGAATACAAAATTTATAAAATTTGAACTTTTTTATTATAAGAACGTGATAGGTACCAAAAAAACTCTAGTAATATTTTACACTTAAAAAAAATGCAGCATACATTTGGCAACTTCACGGCATGGATACGATAATTACGTTTTTATTGGAATATTCCAAGGCAATTATCAAAAAATGTTAACAAAGAAACTGATTTTAGTTTGCAAATATTTTCAATGCATGATTTTTTACAAAGAACTCTCCGAATTTGAAAAAAAAATTCCGATTAATCCATATAACCCTGCCTTTACATAAGCAAGTTATTGTGTACGTATTATCAACGAAACATTCTTCGAAATAGTCGAATCTCTTGCCATTTGCTTTTCTTTTTACACATGCGAGCTTTAAATAGAGTTACCGAGTTCATCATATAGGCACATTTTTGGAGAAACGAAACATTCTTCGAAATAGTCGAATCTCTTGCCATTTGCTTTTCTTTTTACACATGCGAGCTTTAAATAGAGTTACCGAGTTCATCATATAGGCACATTTTTGGAGAAACGGTTAACATTTATTATTATTAGTATTATTTAAATAATATTAATGCTCTATAATAAAAAAACTTGCGTATTTCCAGAAATAAATCATTATAAAACTTTCAGTTAATAATTCAATTACAATTTTAAAGTAATCCAATAAATTTGCATTCAATTTTTAAGAAGGTAACATTGTTTAGTAGCATGCAAATGCCACGTTTTACTCGCATACAAAATTTGCTGTCCTTGCGAAAAATGTGAGTGGCTTATAATACATATATCGCACTTGATCAACAAGAGGGTAATAACTCAAAATTTATAAAATGTTCAGTAGAGGTGAAAAACTGTTTGTGGTTTCATTTTAAGATAATTTAAAAATCCAAATACATCATAGTAAGCAAATTCCATTTGAAAATATATTTACATTGTTTTTCTTTTTAATTTTTGCACATATTGCATAAAAAATTTATTTTTTGATTTAAAACCATTTTTCTGAAAATTCTCTACATTTTTTTTTGTATTATTTTGAGTTGTGACGCTTTAGTTGAAATTTAATTAAAGTTTCCAATTTTTTTTTTCAACAAAAGGTTATTAACTCGAAAAAAATTTTATCTTACCTTGTTATGATATTATATTAACTCCACATTTTTTATAACTTGAATACATTTTCTTAATTTCAGATATACTACGAGTAGTCTTTATTAAATCATAATATAATTTAAATGATAATATACATATGTATAAAGTTAACAACAATTATTGAGTGTTTAAATTAAGTATCTATTAAATTTTTGTAATGCAACTCATGAATATGTTTTGGAATTATATTTTTTTTTACAAGTTACTTAAGATCCTTTTTCTTATTTTCCGACAGAGGAAGCCTTTCCGAATAAATAGAGGATAAACTAAATCAACAATAACTGTAAAATTTATTTTAAATTATAACAGAAAAACATAAAGAAAATAATAATTATTTTAGTTTTCTTCGATCTTCTCTATTTATATAATATTCCTTATTGAGCCAAAGATCCTTTATTTATAAAAAATTTAATTATAAATCTTTATTTATCCCAATATTTCGTCACCACATTGGGTGACTTCTTCAGGGGAAGTTGTCTTTTTTTATTATTAATCAATTAAAATTATAAACTGAAAACTTATATGTAACAATTTTTTTAAAAAAGGCGGTAAATCAAAAATTATTTTCTGTCAATATTAAAAAAAAAAAATAAAAAAAAATAAAAATATCACAGAAAACAAAAATAACAATATTTGAAAAATTAAAATATTACATGAACAAAAATATTTTATATACATTTCATTTAACATAATAATATTTATCCTAGTTTTTATTAACTAAATGTCTATAATTTTGTGCAATATTTGCTATGTCCGTTTTATAATTAATTCGTTGTGTAGATGGTACCTTCATAATTTGTAACATTTCTAACATATATCTACGTCTGTAATTATTTTCCGTGTTTAAAATTGACGTCCTATCAAAATCAGGATAATGATTAAAATTCGTGCAATGTAATGATAATGCTGTTTTCTGTGTAGAAATAGTGTTCCTGTATTTTTGATCAGATCTGTGTCCTGCAATTCTTGTTTTTAATTTATTATTTGTTATACCTACATATACATTACTACAATTCTCATTATCATTTCCACTACAAGGTATTTTATAAACTAAATTGGACATTTCAAATTTATCTATTTTATCTTTCGTTTTGCTAAATAATCTACCTAATGTGTAATATGTTCTATGTGCTACTATATATTTCTTATTATCATAAATTTTCGATTTTTCTAATCTTTCAGATATAAGAGGAACATAAGTTAGAGATTTATAAATTTTAGGTTCAGTAACCGTTCTCGTAACTAAATTATTCTGTTTTTACATTGTCTTATCAATCTACAGATTAATTGAATTGGGTAATAATTATTTAACAAAATATTTTTAATCTTTTCCATATTAGTTTTATGAAATTTTGTATCGCTTATCTTTAATATCCTTTCAATCAAATTCCTAGCCGTATTAAGTATGATTCCTTTCGGGTGTTTAGAAAAATAGTTAATAACTCTTCCAGAAGCTGTTGGTTTCTGATACCAATCTATTTATAAACTCTCACCCTTTCTTATTATCAATGTATCTAAATAAGGAATTTTAGAATTACATTCTTTCTCAATCGTAAATTTTATATTGTCATGATATGAGTTAAAAGTTGATAAAATATCACTAATTGAATCATTCGAAATAATGCAAAATAAATCATCAACATATTTTGTGATGATTTTTGGTTTCACATTTAATTTTTCTATACAAGAGTCTAATAATTTTTCCATTACAATATTAGCTATAATTGGTGAAGCTGGAGATCCCATTGGAAGTCCTTGTTGTTGTAAATATATTTTATTATCATATTTTAAATTTTATTAAATTATTATCTGTTGTCTGTTATACAAAATTTTAGAATACGTATAAAAAGGTTCCTTTCAATTCCTGTATAATCCTTTATAACATCCCACTTTTCTTCGATAATATCCAAAGCTATATCAATTGGTATACTCGGAAATAAAGATACAACATCAAGTGAAATTAATTTTTCATCATTTTGTATCTTTAAATTTTGTATCTTTTCTCTAAAATGTAAGGAATCTTTTACATTATATTTAGAGTTTTCAGTTATCTTTTTAAGAATGTTTGTAATATATTTACAAAGTTCATATGATGGGGAATTAATAAATGAACATATTGGTCTTAAAGGAAAATGTTCCTTATGGATTTTAATTAATTGAATTAATTGAATTGGGTAATTATTATTTAACAAAATATTTTTAATCTTTTCCATATTAGTTTTATGAAATTTTGTATCGCTTATCTTTAATATCCTTTCAATCAAATTCCTAGCCGTATTAAGTATGATTCCTTTCGGGTGTTTAGAAAAATAGTTAATAACTCTTCCAGAAGCAGTTGGTTTTTGATACCAATCTATTAAAAACTCTCACCCTTTCTTATTATCAATGTATCTAAATAAGGAATTTTAGAATTACATTCTTTCTCAATCGTAAATTTTATATTGTCATGAAATGAGTTAAAAGTTGATAAAATATCACTAAAATATAATCACACTTATTCATTGCCACAGTGGTATTTCCATATAATATAGATATTAAGTATAATAGAAAATGGTTTGTGAATAAATCGAACTTTCACATTCCCACTGATGTAGAATGGGTTCTTTCTCTAGGACGGAAACACGCACTCCCAGTCAAAAGAGAGAATTTTCCGGTTTTGAAAATGATAGCAGATGGTGAGGACTTTATAAAAACTTTAAAAGGAACAGAGGAACAAGAGATAGCGAGAAATAAATTTACAAATATATTAAGTAGCCATTTAAATAGGGAAAGTTTAACGAATAGGGATAAATTTTTGTTAGATAAGGTGGATAGAACTAAAAAATTCTTAAAAAATAATAAGGATCTACTTATTTTAAATGCAGACAAGGGAAATACCACTGTGGCAATGAATAAGTGTGATTATATTTTAAGAATGAATGATATTGTGGATGATATTACCACATACAGATTATCAAATAGGGATCCAACAAACAAATTACAGACAATAAATAATAATTTAGTTGAAGATCTTTTCAAATTAAATATTATAACATCTTTGGAAAAGAACAAACTTAAGACAAATATATCTGTTGCACCTAGATTATATGGGTTACCTAAAATCCATAAGGAACATTTTCCTTTAAGACCAATATGTTCATTTATTAATTCCCCATCATATGAACTTTGTAAATATATTACAAACATTCTTAAAAAGATAACTGAAAACTCTAAATATAATGTAAAAGATTCCTTACATTTTAGAGAAAAGATACAAAATTTAAAGATACAAAATGATGAAAAATTAATTTCACTTGATGTATCTTTATTTCCGAGTATACCAATTGATATAGCTTTGGATATTATCGAAGAAAAGTGGGATGTTATAAAGGATTATACAGGAATTGAAAGGAACCTTTTTATTCGTATTCTAAAATTTTGTATAATAGACAACAGATTTTTTAAATATGATAATAAAATATATTTACAACAACAAGGACTTCCAATGGGATCTCCAGCTTCACCAATTATAGCTGATATTGTAATGGAAAAATTTTTAGATTCTTGTATAGAAAAACTAAATGTGAAACCAAAAATCATCACAAAATATGTTGATGATTTATTTTGCATTATTTCGAATGATTCAATTAGTGATATTTTATCAACTTTTAACTCATTTCATGACAATATAAAATTTACGATTGAGAAAGAATGTAATTCTAAAATTCCTTATTTAGATACATTGATAATAAGAAAGGGTGAGAGTTTATTAATAGATTGGTATCAGAAATCAACAGCTTCTGGAAGAGTTATTAACTATTTTTCTAAACACCCGAAAGGAATCATACTTAATACGGCTAGGAATTCGATTGAAAGGATATTAAAGATTAGCGATACAAAATTTCATAAAACTAATATGGAAAAGATTAAAAATATTTTGTTAAATAATAATTACCCAATTCAATTAATCTGTAGATTGATAAGACAATGTAAGGAACAGAATAATTTAGTTACGAGAACGGTTACTGAACCTAAAATTTATAAATCTCTAACTTATGTTCCTCTTATATCTGAAAGATTAGAAAAATCGAAAATTTATGATAATAAGTGAAAATGTGATGAACTTGATTCTTCCTATTGGGAGCGTTGATTAGAAAAAACTACTGCTTCAGAATTATCACCTCGTTTGTTAGCTCAACAGATTATTGGTATAGAAATATATGAAAGAAAATGCACTATGTTAAGGAATATTCTTTTTCCTTAATATGAAATAAAAAGACCTTACCAATGTTCGTATTCAACAGTTGTTCACACAGTGACTTTATTTTATAATATTACTTAACACAACGGTTTTAATATCGTAACTTAAAACTACATTTGTATAACTACAATTTGCAAATAACGCCATCTGTATTTCAATATTCATTAAATTCAAAAAGTAATCATTTAGATTTAAAAAAAGTAATCACTTAGATCTTTAACGTAAACATTCCGGGCCCCTTGATGGGTACCATCAATTAAAATTTATACAATACAAATTCAGGAATTCAAAAATAAATTGTTAAGTAATAATTTTAATAATTCAATACATGAGTAATATTTAATGTAAATTTTTTAAAAAGTGGTTCTAAAGTTTGAATTTTGAGTTTTCCAACTAAGCAGAACAGGTTCCGGATAAAATCCATCCAAATATAGAATTTTGTGCAATAGGAAGGCCATCGTGATTTGGTAATATGCCATTGAGAATAATCTTGGGATAATAATCCGATCCTAACACCATAGAAATAGGACTACATTCGTAAAAAGACGAATTTGCAAGCACCAAATTTACAAATTTTTCACGAAATGTTATAGGTAGAGATTTGCTTGGAGTTTTCATCGTAATTCGATTGTTAACACGCACAACAACTTCGAGGCGAATGGATTTATCAGATTGCGATCGAACATACTGTGAGGTGATCAACAAGCTAGGTTTCATTTCTCAATTTTGAAACTATTGTCTTTGAAATACGGCTTACGCAAGATCCACTGTCAAAAAGTATTCGAATTGGGTGAAGACCATTAACCGAAATTTTTGCGACTGCTGTCGGTAAGATAGTAATAGCTTGTTGGGAAAGTATCACATTACTTTTATTTAATGGGGTTGTTGTAATACTTCGTCGATTTATCTGAAAACTTTCATCTGTATGGAGCAAAGTATGATGGTTACGTCTACAAATGTGACATCCGGACTTAGAAAAGCAAATTTGGTGTGAGTGTTTGTGTGCTAAACAATTCAGACAATATTTTAGTTGTTTAGCGGTCTTTCTTCTTTTAGCTGCATCCATGGATAAGAAACGCTTACATAATCGAAGTGGATGAAAAAGTTTACACACGCGACACTGAAATGGTCTTTTTATTTCCTGAGACGCTCCATCGCGGTTGTTGTTACGATTAGTGATGATTCGGGGCATTCTGAAAATATTGAGGGGAAAACAAACAAAAGAACCTTTAAATTGAAGAAAAGAGTGGCATGGATTACTGAGTAGGAAGAAGAACTAGCTTCACTATCGGCCGTTTAAAAGTGCCTCTTTGAGTGTAGACATCAGCAACTCGGACTTTATTATCAAATCCTAAATAAACGCGTACAACCCGACCTATTCTCCACTCGTTTGGTGGAAGATTTTCGTCGCGAACTACTACAATCGAATCGATTTTTATATTTTCTTCTGGATTTTTCCACTTATTGCGTTTGTGGAGTTCTTTCAAATACTCGTTTTTCCATCGTTGGCAAAACTGTTGTTGAAGAACTTTAACACGCTGCCATCTATTAAATACGGATTCCGGATGAGAATCAATAGAAGGTTCAGGGGGAGCTAGAATTAATCCACCTGTGGGAAAATGACCAGGGGTGAGTGGATTTAAGTCTGTAGGATTTTCAGACATAATAGAAATTGGCCGCGAATTAAGACAAAATTCCTCAAATGTGTATTTGAATGAAATAGCTACTTTTTTGAGATGGGTCTTGAAACTCTTGACCCCTGCCTCCCATAGTCCACCCATATGGGGTGCACCTGGGGGTATGAAATGCCAGGATAAATTTTGGTGTAGAAAATTGGAAACAATATCAGTACGGGCAGCAGCTAAAAAGTCTTTAGCGATTTCTTTAGAGGCGCCTACAAAGTTTTTTCCATTGTCGGAGTATATGTGTAATGGACAACCTCGTCTTGAAATGAAACGATGAAAAGCAGTTAAAAATGTAGAAGTAGATAAAGATGAAGTAGCTTCCAGGTGAATAGCTTTGGTGGAAAAACAGATAAACACGCATACATATCCCTTAGTTACCCTACTTCCTCTGCCAGAAAAATTGGTTATTTCATTAATTGAGTTTGAACCTTTTTCTTGTGAAGAACGCATATTTTACAATTGTGAATGGTAGTTTTAATGAGATTTCTTAATTTTGGAATCCAAAATTGCATTCGAATAAGACATAAAACTTGTTGATTTCCTCCATGAAGGGTAATGATATGAACGAATTGAACAAGAGGTCTAGAAAACTGACAGTTATATGGTAAAATGATGGGATATTTCTCATCATAAGTTAAAGATGGTGAGTTGGCAAGTCTACCATGAGAACGAATAAGGCCTTTTTCGTCAAGGAAGGGGTTCAAATAAAGAATGTCAGACGATTTTGGAACTGACTCGCTTTGGAGTAAGGCTTTATAAGTTTCGGGAAATATGGTTTTCTGTGCCAGAACCATAAATTTGTTTTTCACAGTGACAACTTCCGCTGTTGTTATCTCCGTAGTAGGATAAGAAAGTGAAGAGCTGTGTTTGGATCGTGCATGGTAAATGAACCGAAATACGTAACACAAAACACGAATAGCCCTATTAAATGATGAAAAACGATCAAGAATATCTTGATATTGTGAAAAAAATGTAAAGTTTACACGTAGAGGTTTCAGTTCTAGTTCCGTGTCTGGAAAATTCCGTTTAATAGGCCAAAAATCAGAAGATTTTCTTAACCAATCCGGGCCGTGCCACCACAAACAGTTATCACCTAACTCATGTGGATATACTCCACGGCTGGCCAGGTCAGCTGGATTGGATTTTGAATCCACATGGAACCAGTTTTCTGAACCTGCCTTTTGAACTATTTTGGAAATTCGGTTTGCAACAAATACCTTCCAATTGCAAGGATCTTTTTTGAGCCAGGCCAATACTATGGTAGAGTCAGTCCATTTGAAAACCTCGTAATTTAAAATGTTTAATGATGGAATGACGGAATCTATCATATCAGCTAATAGTGCAGCTCCACAGAGTTCCAATTTTGGAATTGAAAGGTTTTTTACTGGGGAAACCCTGGATTTAGAAGTAAGCAAATTAACAAAGACTGAATGGTTTTCTAATTGAACTCGAGTATAAATGGCGGCGGCATAAGCGTCTTCCGACGCATCGCAAAATGCATGAAATTGTATGTTACAATTGGGAGAAAATGAAATCCATCTTGGTATCTGTATAGAATCTATCCTTGGATAATATTCGAGGAATTTTTTCCAATCTTGTAGACAATTCGGGGATAAAGTTTCGTCCCAATCGATTTTTGATACCCAAATTTTCCTCATAAGAATTTTGGCCAGAACCACTACTGGAGATAACCAACCAGCTGGATCGAATAGTTTTGAAATCTCAGAAAGAACCTCCCTTTTTGTAAAATTGGATTTGTTAGAAAGAGATTTGGAATCGAAAAGGAATTTGTCAGACTTCGCATTCCACTTTACGCCCAAAGTTTTTGTCTGACTGCTATCCTCAAAACTTAAAAAATCTTCTTTTAAAAGATGACTTTTATTAAGGCCCTTGAGAAAATCACTGGAATTAGAACTCCACTTTCGAAGAGGAAAACATGCTGAATTTAAAGCAGAAATAAGTTGATCTCGTGTTTGTATAGCTGAACTCAAATCATGGGTTCCAGCTATGACATCATCAACATACATAGAATTCTCCAGAACTTGACTGGCTAATGGAAGAGAATTTTTTACATCCTGTTACAATTGTAGAAGCGTTCTAATCGCGAGATAAGGAGCACAGTTAACTCCAAATGTCACAGTTTTTACATCAAAATCTTGTATAGTATTGGAAGGAGACGATCTAAACAATATTCTCTGAAATGAAGTTTGGTTTGGATTAACCTTTATTTGGCGGTACATTTTTTCTATGTCCGCATTAAAAACAAAGCGATATAATCGCCACTTCAACAATAAAAGTGTAAGATCCTTTTGCAAAATAGGACCAGTATATAGAATGTCATTTAACGAATTTCCCGAGGAAGTGGGACACGAAGCATTAAAGACTACACGTATCTTTGTAGTGGTTCGTTCAGGTTTGATAACTGCGTGGTGTGGAAGATAGAAGTGATTAGGAAAATTTTCGGGGAGTGGGGAAGATAATGGTTCCATATGGCCCATATCTACATATTCTTGAATAACTGAATCATATTTTAGTTTCTGGTCGAGATTCTTTAATAGACGCGTTTCGTTTCTTAAAAATTGAGAATAAGCACTAGGTCTCGATTGACCTAATTGAATAGATTTATCGTGAAAAGATTTTTTAAATGGCAGTGATACTATGAATCTACCGTCACTATCTCTGGTGGTAGTTTTCGAATATAAATTGTCGCAATATATATCAGATGGGCATAAAATAGGATTTTGTGGAATATCCTCCACCTCCCAAAAACGCTTTAGCTGTTTTTCTAAAGTATTTTCCCCTACAAATGAAGCAAACGTTGACACGGACGATATTTGTTGATCAGGTTGGACAGATCCAGTAATTATCCATTCAAATGTCGTTTCTTGGGCAACTAACGAAGCACAAACATTACGTTCTACTTTATCAAGAAGAATTTTATTAAAAATATCTGCACCAATTAAAAGATCAATGCGAGAACTTTCGTAGAATTTTGAATCTGTTAGTTTGACATTTGGAAGATCCGAAAAAGCTAAGGGATCTATTGAACTTGAGGGTAGGTTGCCTGAGAGATGAGGTACAACCAAAGCATTAATTTGAAGTTCCAAATTAGAATCAAAACGTGAACTGATAGAAAAGGAAGAAAATTTTCTCGATTTGGCTGATGTAGTACCATTTAAGCCGGAAATGTCAACGTCAATTCGTTTAAATGGCAGTTTAAGAATATTAAATATTCTTTCGGAAATAAAAGTTCCCTGGGACCCGGAATCAATCAAAGCACGAGCAGAATATTTTAGACCCAAATGATTTATTTCAATTATGGCTGTTCCCAAAAGAACGCCATAGGAATGAGAAGTATGGTAAGTGTGTATGTGATCTTTAGAAGTTGAAGGATCAAAAGATAATTCATTGGAATGTTTCGGAGTTGGAGTAGGAATTGTGGACTGTAATCTAGAAGAAGTTGTATTTGAAATCTTTGATTTTGAGTAAGAATTGTATTTTGAAGAACTATTTAAATTATCGTTATGTAAAAGAGTGTTATGGCGCTTATTGCACGTGAAACAATTAAAATTGCTTTTGCAATCTTTGACCATGTGAGCACTTGAGAAACAGTTAAGACAGGAAGACCTTTTGTCTATATTCATTGCGATAAATGTTGGACATTTTCAGATAGTATGATGATTATTATTAGGACATAATTTGCAAGGTGTAGTGTATGGTGGAGAAATTCTGGTGTGATTACTACTCACTTGTTTTTGCGAAAGTTTCTTTGAATTTAAAGAAGAATTTTTAGTTAAATTTATGGAACCCCTTGGTTCCGATATAGTCTCTAGAGTTTGAACTCTGCTGGACAAAAATAAGCTTAATTCAGACCATTTCGATACTTCCTTTTTGTTCTGAACCGAATGTTCCCACAAAGCTAAAGTCGTTCTCGGGAGTTTTGTGTAACAAATGTAATCAAATATACTATTCCAACATGTAAGATCTATGGCATACACCTTAAAACATGAAACACATGCACCTATATTACGTTGAAGCCGTTTAATATTTTCTTGGCTGGACTCTGATGTGATTGATGGAAGATTGAATAGTATGTGTAATTGACTACGAATTAATAAACGTTTGTTCTCGAATTGGTCTTTAAGGTCGTTCCATGCTATTTCAAAACCACTATCAGTCAATGGAGCTTTGGCGACAATATCAAATGCATCTGACTGGGTCTTTTCCCTTAAATAGAAGAGTTTCTGAATGCCAGAGAGGCTTGAATCTTTTATATACATGGCTGAGAACATATCTCTGAAAGACGGCCAAGACATATAATCTCCTTTAAAGATTTTAATGTCACAAGCAGGTAACTGAAAATTTGATCTAGTACGAATTATATTAACATTCGATGCAAGATTTTGGGAACGTTCCTGTATAGCAGCACTAATCTTAGATACGATTTTTACATAGGTTTCATATGAGGACTGGTACCTGGAATTGATTGATTCAAGATCAGACTCATCCTGTGCAGTCTGTTCTGCAGAGCGCTTATCAGGTGTTGAAATTGCTTCACCACATTTTCATATTGGCATTTAATGTTCTCCCATATAGATTTAAGTTCATCTCGATGAACTTCTAATGCAAAAACTGTTGACTGGGAAATAGTGTTTTCATCAAGCCCTTGTTCGAAATTTACAAGTTTGACGTTTGCCTGAATAAATTTATTTAACGCAGTCATGTTTTGAAAAATATTTCAATAAAAAATTATTTCAATAAAAATATTTCAATAAAAATAATAGTTTTCGAAAAATATTTGTATAATTAATAATAAAATTATTAAGAATTAAGCCAAATAAATTTCAAAAAACAATTGTGAACGAAAAAATTGGGCAGATCTAATTGTCTGCAAGAAATGTGTGTCAATCAAAAATTGAGAGATATTACAAAAACAATTTTTTATTTTCCTTTGATCAAAAAAATAAAATGAAAATCTAAAATATTTGAACCTTGAAATTAAATTAAATTTTATAAATTGTTATTATAAAAGTCTAATACACTGCAATCGATTATTGTATTTAATTATTTATTTTAATAATTTGTTTCGTAAAATTTTCTTTTTCTGTTCTGTTTTACAAACTGTTTTTGCAAAAAAAATATTTTACGGAAAAAAAATTCTATTTCTATTTCTCTTTGTTTTTGTATTATGTTTTCTTTTCTTTAAATAAATGTCAAATGAATTTGTCTTAAAAGACATTTAACTTTGAAACAGTTAAAATTGAAACAAAATAATTTTTTTTTTTTGAATAATATGCTTTAGCTTTTACAAACTGGTTTTTGCAAGAATATTTAATGAAGAAAAAATTCTATCACTCTTTGCTTTCGGATTATGTTTCTTTAGTTAATGTAAAAATAATATGTCTTAAAAGACAGTTAACATTGAAATCGTTGGGATTTAAACAAAATTATTTTTCAATTTAAAACAAAAGTAGCGAGTGATAACAAAGAGAGTGATATAACCAACTAGTAACTTTATTAATTTATTGGAAGGCGCAAAGTCTCTCTCTTTTACTTTTTTTTTTTTTATTCTTTGTAAATATGTAACTGCAAAAAATAGGATAAGATGTACATACCAGTAGAAAAAGCAACAATTTGCATATAAAAAATGGAGGTGAAATCAAAAACTTTTCTCTTGTAAAGGTTATGTAGAGGTTATTTTTCAAAAATTTAATATTTGAGGTTATGAATTTTATACCACATTTATAAATTTTTATGAATTTTTTTTTTTCTTTTAATTTTTTCCCTTTTTTGTGTGGATTTTTCTAAATCTCACTGCACTGAAAATTGTGGTCGTACAATTTTCTAATTTTCTTAAATATCACAATTTTTTGTTTCAGAAAAACGCACTTTCTTTGTGATTTTATAATTTTAGGATTTAGATTTCGAATTTTTTCTTTAGTATATGAAAATACTCTTTAATTTTTTGAAAAAATCACTTTAATTTTAGCTAATTACAATTTTTATGAATTTTAATGAAATTTACACTTCCGAACACTATTTTTCTTAAATTTTTTTTTTTTTGATTTTATAGAAAATATTGTAAGAATTTAAGATTACCATTTACGTTCACTCTTTTCTTGTTGGTTGATGTTATAAACTAGTCTGACATGTACATACCATAGGGAATAGAAAGAATTGACATAAATGCAAACCTGGAATAATTCGGCAGAATGTAGCGAGATGATCCCAATGATGTTGAAGTAGTAGTACTTGGTATAATCGATTACCCAATGTGAAAATCTGGTTCGAATAGGACCAAAATGAAAATGTGATGAACTTGATTCTTCCTATTGGGAGCGTTGATTAGAAAAAACTACTGCTTCAGAATTATCACCTCGTTTGTTAGCTCAACAGATTATTGGTATAGAAATATATGAAAGAAAATGCACCATGTTAAGGAATATTTTTTTTCTTAATATGAAATAAAAAGACCTTACCAATGTTCGTATTCAACAGTTGTTTACACAGTGACTTTATTTTATAATATTATTCCTTAACACAACGGTTTTAATATCGTAACTTAAAACTACATTTGTATAACTACAATGGGCAAATAACGCCATCTGTATTTCAATATTCATTAAATTCAAAAAGTAATCATTTAGATTTAAAAAAAGTAATCACTTAGATTTTTAACGTAAACAATAAGAAATATATAGTAGCACATAGAACATATTACACATTAGGTAGATTATTTAGCAAAACGAAAGATAAAATAGATAAATTTGAAATGTCCAATTTAGTTTATAAAATACCTTGTAGTGGAAATGATAATGAGAATTGTAGTAATGTATATGTAGGTATAACAAATAATAAAATAAAAACAAGAATTGCAGGACACAGATCTGATCAAAAATACAGGAACACTATTTCTACACAGAAAACAGCATTATCATTACATTGCACGAATTTTAATCATTATCCTGATTTTGATAGGACGTCAATTTTAAACACGGAAAATAAATACAGACGTAGATATATGTTAGAAATGTTACAAATTATGAAGGTACCATCTACACAACGAATTAATTATAAAACGGACATAGCAAATATTGCACAAAATTATAGACATTTAGTTAATAAAAACTAGGATAAATATTATTATGTTAAATGAAATGTATATAAAATATTTTTGTTCATGTAATATTTTAATTTTTCAAATATTGTTATTTTTGTTTTCTGTGATATTTTTATTTTTTTTATTTTTTTTTTAATATTGACAGAAAATAATTTTTGATTTACCGCCTTTGTTAAAAAAATTGTTACATATAAGTTTTCAGTTTATAATTTTAATTGATTAATAATAAAAAAAGACAACTTCCCCTGAAGAAGTCACCCAATGTGGTGACGAAATATTGGGATAAATAAAGATTTATAATTAAATTTTTTATAAATAAAGGATCTTTGGCTCAATAAGGAATATTACATAAAGAAAATAATTAATAACAAACTAACTTAAGATTTTCCCAATAGCTGGTGCATTTGAATTTGTTTTTTGGACAGTTATATTTGAAAAATCTTTATCCTATAGGAATCTTTATAAAAAAACAATTGATATTTTCGTATCCTACACGCAAAACTTTGATGTTATGCCAGTTAAGTTTTTCATTGGCATCATTTTTAACAAAATTTTGGCCCCATTGCTCTTGTAAGCTCTTAAGATCATAAAATCTTTATATGGTATGCCAGTTTTTGTAGCTATTAATATGATGTATTCATTGAAATATTTCATGAAAAGGGTCACAACTCAAAAAAAATTTCAAAATTTTTATCAAAAAAAAGAGTCACATTTAGAGTTAAAATCATACAGTTACAAATTTTATCAATAAATCAGTATGAACTCAAAATACAACAAAATTTAAATAAAACAGTTTGATTTTTTTCATGAATAAAGGCTCAAATCAAAATAATACCTTTTTTTATGAAAATATACGATTCATTTCTATTTCAATTTTTGTTTCAACTCAAAATAATACCTTTTTGTTGATATAAAGGTAGTCACTACATAATCAAGAAAATAGTCTCAAATTCACTTTTCGAGATGAAAGAGTAATCGTAATACGTTGAAATTTTCACAGTAGATAGATATTGATGTTTTTAATTGATTTCTTGCAAAAAGTGAAATTTTAAATATTTTGAGTTATTACCCTCTTGTCAATTATGTAGGCCAATATTGGCTATATTATATCAGAGCTTTTCAGGTTTCTAAGGACAACTTTGCCTTGAAAAAGAAAAGTTTTGGTAAGTATTGATAATGCTACCAGCTTGTGAGAGTAGTAAAAAAATTTAAAGCTTCGTCAGTAGACGTTAAACGAAAAGGAAAAATCATTTTCATTCCACTTACCAAAACCAAGTGTACTGATATTGCATAGAAATCAAACTCGCAAAAACATTTTATTAGTAATATTTATGGACTACTATAAGGTTTGTTCTTTTTCGAATTTTATATAAATATTTCATACAAATTTAAGTAGATATAGACTTGCTAAGTAGTTATTCTTACTTAAAAATTAGAAATTATTGGCTTTTCTGTTTTATATGTAAAACTAAAATATTTGAAATTCTTATATTTTCAATTTGATAAAATATTAAAAACAACAAAAGCTTACAAATGAATTATGCATTTGTAAGTAAGCGTATAGAAGGGAAAACAATATAATTACTCCCACGAAGTCCATATACGACAACAGCTTTCGTACAAAGGCGGCCCCAATTGTTCAAATTATATTTGTTTACAAAAAATAAAAAAAAAACTCAGGTTAGTCAGGATAGAAATTTTTTTCAGGACTGGAAATAACTGTCATTATTTTTTAAATATGCAATAGGTTATGGTAAAAATAACTGAAAAAAAAATGTTTCTATAATAATAATTATAAATTACCCAGAAAATTGTAGTCCTGCCATAACCATTATAAAAGATTAT
Organism: Eustalomyia histrio; assembly: GCA_949748255.1. NCBI lineage: Eukaryota > Metazoa > Arthropoda > Insecta > Diptera > Anthomyiidae > Eustalomyia > Eustalomyia histrio. Next base: position 109,231,101 of record OX456525.1, on the reverse strand, counting down.
TATTTTTTTGGTCTTTGATAACCAGTTTTAAGTTTCTTATTCGGTATTATATTGCTATATGGATAGCTTTTGCTATATGGATAGCTTTTGTATTACAAATATGAATAAATAAATATGAATGATTATTTTTTTTTTTGGTCTTTGGTAACCATTATGAAAGATTTTTATTATTATTGGTCTTCTATAACCATTATTAAAGATTTTTATTTTTCTGTCTTCTATAACCACGCTACAGTTTTCAAATCTTAAGATATTTTTATAAAATTTTGCACACTGACATATTTGAACAAGAACGAACTTTTTTTATTCATCCGCAAATTTTTTGATATCTTTCTCATATTTGGTAAATAGAAACAAATTATGCCACACAATCATGGTGCTGAGTTTGAATAAAATCGCTCCAGTTCTAGGCATATTTTCCCGATTTTTTTTAAATACACGAAAATTGTATTTATATAACATTGAGTAGTGAGTGCTGTTGATGTAGTAGCTAAGATGTGAACTCTGAAACCAGTAGGACCCGGATTCGATTCCTGGCTCGAGCGACCAAAAAAAAACATTTTTCAAAAATAAATATTTATTTCTTAACAAATCTCGTCGTTCGGATTCAGCATTAAACTGCATTTGGATACCAGGACTGATATTTAAATTTAATGAATATAAATTTCCATTTCATCAGAACAATGAAAGTAAAAAGACGTTAAGGATTTCTAACGGTTTACAGCAAGGAACTGTAAATACATTTATACATATTAGATCTGCTTTGTAGAGTAGAAAATATTACATAACTATATCCTTCCTTGCAGATGATATCATTATATATCATGCTGAAATACTATAGAGAAAATAAATCAAAATTTACAAAAAATATTGAATGCCGTTGAAAAGTACGCCACAGATTGGACTTTTAAAATTAACTCACAAAAATGCGAAACCATTCTATTTATACCCCCCGTAGATAAATGTAATTATAACATAATAACATTGAAAACTAATTGTAATAAAATCTTATTTAAATAACATCAAAATTCCAAATAAAGAAACTGTTATATACTTAGGTAGTTATCTAGATACACCCCGAGAAAAGATTAGTTGCAATTCGATCAAAACCATTAACATTTATTTGTAAGAATTTTATTTGGAATAACCTATAATCCGTTATTATAGCAAACATATGGCATTGGGAATCAAAAAAGAAAAAAGAACTAAAAAAGAATACTATTATCCAATTACACTATGCTACAAAAAAATGCAAGAACTTGCGAAATGACCTAGTGTAGGTTATAGGTCTAGCTGAGTGTATTTTATAACCGATTTAATAAGTTGCAATATACCCTCAAAATTTCGAGAGTATTTTTTTGGACTGGCGCACTTAAACTTTTCTTAATCAGTCATTTTTAACCGATTTCGAAACGGTCAACGGCATTAATTAGAAACGTGCTCTTTCCAAATATATATAGTTCCTGTATACTATTAATATAAATATGTAGATTTTTTTTCAATAATATAAAAATTTTTCATCAACTTTACGAATAAAATTCGTTTAGAAATTGTGTACAGTATAGAGTATTCAAAAACCGAAAACCGGTCAACCGGTTTCTTTTTTTTTTTTAACCAATCGGTTTCGAATATTTTGTAAATTTGAAGAAAACCGAAAACCGGTCTTTTTTGTTCGGTTAACCGGTTTTTTAATTACATCACCAACTAGGTTACTTGGTCTCTTTTCCTTTTTCCGAACACTTTCATAATAGTTTGTTTGGTTATGAAGATTTAGATGTAAGTCTGATAGATTCCGATGAAGACTTAACTTTGGATATTCCAAATTCAAATTGTTTAATTTCTGATCTAAATAACACAATAAACAGTATTCAAAATCCTAAAAAAGAGACTGTACAAAATCATTCATCATTATATGATGATTCATTTATCTTGATAAATGCGACAAGAGAACTGAAAAGTTGGAGAATTTATATAATTGTCTTTTGACTTTTTGTCCAACATCTACTATTAGTGAAAGAGTGTTTTCCACTTCTAGCTTTATCAAAAGCAAACAAAAAAAAATCGACTTAAAATGAAACATTTAAATTGCATATTATTTCTAAAATATTATTTTAGAAGTGAAAAATAGATTTTCTTTTTACATATTTAAAATGTAATATTAAAAAAACTTATTTAATGCCAAACGTTTTAAACCTTCAAATTACTAACGTACCTAATTTTACCCAATTTACAAACTTAATGATCTCTATTCATTTGATATGACTATAGTTTTATAATATTAATTTTTAAGATATTATATTAAAAAATATTAAAACCAATGAATGAAATGTTGAAATGAAATACAATAAAAAATATTATAAAATATTTCTATTTCAAAGAATGTTTTTTTTTTATTTTTATTACTTTATATATTAAATTTCTTTTTTTGTTTGAATTTAAAACAATTAACAAATTATATAAGCTTTTTATTCAAATTAAAAAAAAACCGAAAAAAACCGGTTGACCGGTTTTTTCTGCAAAAACCGAAACCGGTTTTTCCACAAGGCCGGTTTTTTGAATACTCTAGTACAGTAGAAGCAACCATTTATTTAGTGAATGTTCTGGAAAATTAGTACAATCTATCAAATTTATTAAAAAAATTGTCGATATTCAAAAGTGGTAACTGGGACATCCCTTGTTCATGAAAAAATAAGAGTGTTTAAAGGAAAAGTTTGCGGGCTCTCACGTCTAAATTTAGATCGTCAAAAAGTAATTATATAAAATATGTTTTCAAAAAAAATTGTATGACTACTCAAATATTAGATAATTTTATCATTTAATAAGAAAACATTATGTACCTTCAAAATGGCATCCCAACATCATTACTTATGGTTGCCCGATTTGGTTTAATATTTCACCATTGTTCATGAAAAAATAAGAGTGTTGTAAAGAAAAGTTTGCGGGCTCTCACGTCTAAATTTAGATCGTCAAAAAGTAATTATATAAAATATGTTTTCAAAAAAAATTGTATGACTACTCAAATATTAGATAATTTTATCATTTAATAAGAATTATAGAAAATAATTTAATTATGGCACCGTGCTATACGAATGAAGAATATATTATCGATACATTGGAAAAAGGTATTGTACCTCGATAAGGTTAATACACTGTCCAACAAATTAAGACTTTTTGAATGGAACAGAAAATCGACCCCATAATTCTAAAAGGGTATGTTGAGTAGATCATTTTTGTAGAACAAACTTATGGTCCAGCACGTCTGAGTTTTTTTTCGAGAAAATCAAAAAATATCCTTTAAAAAAGGACATTTAAGGAATCAAATATTCTACGAAAATGTTTGCCGGAAAATTTCAAAATTTTTTTGATTTTCTCGAAAAAAGGGTCAAATTGACCCATAAAGAGACCAGTTAGAGGGTTAAGATCTTCCACAAAAATAATCCTCATACAATTCCACAATACAACTCTGACTATAAGAATTCTCTCAGACATTAACTTACAGCATTTTTTTCATATAGTATAATGCTCCCTTCGACCGAAAAATGAAAACTTTGACCCACTGTAAAAAAATACTCAGACGTGCTGGACCATAAGTTTGTTCTACAAAAATTATCTACTCAACATACCCTTTCAGAATTATAGGGTCGCTATTCTGTTCCAAAAATGCTGTTGGACAGTGATATTATACAAAATGAAAATAGTGTGCCAATCTTTATCACAATAATAGACGGGCCAATATTAAAGCTGTTAATTGCAATTCAACTTCAAATGATTTTAGATATAATACTATCATAGGCAATATTACCTCGCAACGACCAAAAACTAAAAATTTTTGGTGGCTAAATCAATAACTTATTACACCGTTTATATTTGTTTTTACCCTAGACTAATTTTTACTAAAACATCACTTTTTAGAAAAGTGATGTTTTTAATATTTTTTTTTTCATTCAAAAAACATAACATATTTTTCAATCGAAGTACAAAAGTATTGCAAAGGTATTTTTATATCAAGAACTCGATTAAGGTACTATGTATATATAATAAAATTAATATTGTTGTTTTCTCGCGAATTAGGTCAATAAAGGTTTATCTCTTTCACCGTCTGGTTCTGTCTACGAATATATGACTAGAAAAAAAATTGCCATTTAACATGTTTTTGTGGCTAAATCCAATAGTTTTTCGGATTGATGAGCAAAACGCTGCTTTTGTTTAATTTTTGAGTCTACGAGAACAAAAAAAAAAGTTGAAAGAAACAAAAGTAAACCGTAACGAAATTTCATAAAAAAATTTAATAAATTCTTAAAATATGACCCTAATGATTTTTCTTTCGAGATTAAATATTAGAAATCTTCATGCTTTACTTATAAATAGCTGTGTTTTTATTTACTATATTCGATTAAAGTTCGTAAATAATTACACTCACAATACTATTTCATTAAAAAAAATACATATTAAATCAAAAATGGAACTACTGATTTTTGTTATATCCGTCCATGTTGTTGTTAATTTTCGATCATTGTTTAATAATCGAACAAATAGTAAAAACGAAATTCGTTAAAGATAACTATCAATTTTTAACTGACAAAATGTTAGGAAAACACAACTTTTTTGGTTTGTTTTTCAAACTGAAAGTTTTTTATTTGTTGTAATTACAAAACACAACACATAGAGATGTATATATTTTTATTTTCTATGAGTGTAGGTATTTGTGAATAATCTCTTATAATTTTTATTGAAATAATTTTGTATTTAAACAAACTATTTTGAAAAAAAAACAAAACGGAATTATTTGAATTTCTATTTCTGGAAACAGGAAACATAAAATTTTACATTCCGCAGAAAATATCCACTCCTACTGAAAGTCTGTTTTTATAGTTTGTTTTTTTTTAATGACTGATTTTAATAGTTAAAAAATATACTTCATTGAATTTCAATTGTTTCTTCTTTTAAAAACAAACTCTACGTATTACCTTTTAAATATACTACAATCGGTAACGAAAAATATATTGTAAGGGAGTCCGGGTCCAGTTTGTTTCCTTTCTATATAAAACTAATAAATCTGAGGTGAGGGTGAAATCGGAAAAGGAAAGTCGAGTCGAAAAACGATTGAAAATTTCAATAGTGTTTATATTGGAAAAATACGAATTTTTCTTAGTTTTTTTCGTTCTATATTTTAATTTCCTTCTAACTATGAATTGTTACAGAAACAACATGGTTTTTTATTGTTTCTTTAGTTTATCTATATGTCAAAAACAGCTGAGTGAAACAAAGCAAAAGTGTGAAAAATAAATTTAATATACGTTGTGTGTGAAATTATCTTAAGGGAAACAAAAGTTTGTTTAAAAAATATATTAAAAAATCAGATTTTTTAATAATAAAATGATTTAAAATTACTAAAAAAAACACGTGAATTTTGTTTTAATAGATTTATTTTCAAATAAAGTCGGCGAGTGAAGATTATACATTAATATAAACTGTAAAATATGTACTTACCACTAAAAATTCTAAAATGACTAAAGGAAACAATTTCGTATAGATGAGTGTTGCAGTGATGACATAGAAGACGCCAACAAGTTGTGTTTTACGTCCCAAAATCGAGTGTAACTTTCAAAATTTATTAAAAAGAGTTTTTTTTTTCAGCTCCTCCGATGATTTGGAAAATGGAACATATTCCAATAGACTATAATTTTTCTTAAAAATTGCTGCTATGTGTGCCATGTTGACGTAATGTGCTGGTGCTTTACAACCGGAAATAGAAATTTAGCCATAATTTTGACAAAATTATAAATGGAATACACTTTCTAGGAGAAGCAAGGGATGGTCAAAGGTTCATTTGTGGATACGTTCGAAGTATGTTGTCTGAAGATTCTAAAACGGTTTGTAAGTGCCGTATTGTCCTGTCAAAAACAGAGTTGCTGAAATTTAATTGTAAAAAATACAATGATAGGACGATGCTGTCTGATGTTGTGTGCTATTATTAAGTCTGATAAAAAACAACAAAAAATCGTCCTTATTGTGAAATTTTTTTTTAACAATTCTGTTTTTAATGGGACGGTACAATATTTAGTACACCTTGTGAAACCCATTAATATTCCATTTAAAAAAATGTATAAAAAATTAATTAGCCTTTTATTACTGCTTATTGTTCTGTTTTAAAAACTTTTGAAATAATTATTGTACAGTTTTTTTCGAAATTGAAAATAACTGATGTTTTTTAAAATTGCATTACCAATAACTTGTATTATTTTTATTCTGAAATACTTAAAATCAAATAAAACACGAACTTAAACAAAAATTTGTATTTGTTTTATTTAAAATATTTAATTTTGTGAAGAACACAACATTATTGCCTTACTTCTAGTAAAAGGGACAAAGTAGAGTTTGTTTTTGTGGAAATGGCATCCTTTGGAAAGAAAATGCTTGTTGGGTGTGTGTGCAACAGACCTAGCAAGAGAATATAATTTACGGATTTATAATCAATATTGGAAACCATAATAGTTTCATATGATGATATAGTAATATCTGGCGATTTTAATTGCAACATTCCGATTGTATCTATCATTACTGATGAAATGTCATCGTTTGGTCTCGTACCCGTGAATGTTACCGTTCCAACACACTATTCAGCAACTAGTAATACATTGCTCGATCTCTTTTTTGTTGCTAACCTATCAAATGTAAAATTTTATGATCAGGTCTCAGCTTCTTGTTTTTCGAAGCATGACTTGATATTTTTAACCTATGAATTTCAAATTCAACAATTGGGTCATATTTGTTACTACCGAGACTTTTAAAGCTTAAATTACAGTTTGTTGAGTGAGAATTTTTGTCAAATTAACTGGAGAAATATATTTTTTATGACCTCTATTGACGAGCAACTGTCGTTTCTTGAACATAACACAGTGCAACACATAAATTGGTTCCTCTTTCGTACCCGGTTTTTTTTGAAGTGTATATCGAAACTAAAAAAAATCCGCAACGGACTTGGCCAGATTACATCGAAATTTTTTTTTATGGACACCCTAAGTTTTTGTACCCAAATATGATTTTTTTAAAAAAGGAAAATTTTTATGGAATGCATATATCATAAACCGTTCGGAATTTTGTTTTTATGTCTTTGGCAAAGTTGTAGATCCAAACCAAAGCAAAAAAATTCTCACATGGACCGACCCAAAAAAATTGCATCCACTGCATCAAAATTGCAAAAAATTGGGAAAAAATGCTATTTTTTATGATTTTTTCATAATTTTGTCCTGAAATGACTTAAATACTGGGAATTTAAGAAATCTTTCTTCAGCTAAATTATATCTAACAAGAATATAAACAACTCTCTAGTACATGTTATCTTAATACGAACATTCCTTAACCCTAGAAAGCACATCTTTTTGCTCACACTTATTTTGCATAGCCAATGTTTGTCGTTTCGACAAAGAAAGACTATATAGGTTAATGCCGTTTTTGTTGTTACTTGTTTTCAAATTTACTATTTAAACATTTTATTGTTGTAATGCTGATATGTTTTTGAAAAAATGAATATATTTATTTTATTAATAAAAAGTAATTATTTTATAACGCAATTAACAATTTCATAATTTTTTTTTATTTTTTGTTTAAGTTTTTTTGTTTATTTATACAAATGCAAAACATGTGTATTATTAACTGCCGATGATTTTATTCTGCTACGATTTTACCCGAAAAAAGTATAGTAACTTCTGGTAAAATGAGAAACACAATTACTTTCTTATCACGCTCTCATTTACCGAATTTTTGTTAATAAAAACGCTTTTTGGTAAGATGGAGTCAAAGCGGGTTCGCGAGGTAACGTTTGTCGAACAGAACTAAAATAAGAAAATATATAATTTTAACAGAATAAATAAATAACATACCATTGCTACTCACGCCTGTTAAGGTTTAAATATTTTTGGTGGCGGTTCAAGGTCATGATCTGACTCTGCACTACTACAAGAAGAAAGAGGATCCAAAGGCACATCTCTAAATCCAGTGTCTCCTGGGTCTTCCATATCACCATCCTCACACAGGCACACCTTGTGGCTCCACCAACAAACCTCTGCAAGCATTGCGTCCAGCTTCTTGCCTTGGTGGAATCGCTCCCCTTGCTCATCTGATTCGGTGGGCAATTGTTTTAAAAAAACATCAATATGATGATGCAAAAAATGCAATTTCAGCGTCATCGATACATTTATATTTTCAAAATATTGCAGCATTGTTGCCACTAATTTCTTTGCTTTATCTGGCTCTGCTCGATCCTTTCCTAAAACATTCTGAATTACAGCTTTGAGAGCGTCCCATGCGTTTCGGAGATTAAAATTTACATTTGTAAGCACAGCTGTAAATGTATCGTTTTTCACTAACTTCCTGATATCTGGGCCGTTCACGACACCTGTTCAATGTAAACAAATTTATTACAAACGATTAAGATAGGTATAGATAAAGCGGGACCCGCGAAATCAGATATAAAAATAATTAAAATTACATAATTACCAGCTTTAATTTTTGCATCGCTGAGTTTCGGAAATATAGTTTTCAAGCAATCAAAAACTTCATCACTACTTCCAACAGCAGTTTTGATGAACTTTGAAGCGATTCCTAGTTTTATGTGGAGCGGCGGAAGTAATATATCACTAGTCTCCCTTATGAACGGCTCATTTTTCAGTTTAAGTTGTTTTACGTTTTCGGCATCTCTTGCACTCCAGTTTGTGCGCTTATACTGATTGCCCGGGTATCGTGAGTCCCAATCGCAAATAAAGCAAAAGAAGCTAGGGAAGCCACCTTTTGAAATTATTCCTGAAAGAAGAGCACTTGAGAAAGGATACTACTAAATACAAATAGAAAATAGTACCTTGCATTATGTTCACGACTTTTAAATCGCAACAAATTTTCCATTTGTGCTCCTCATATTTGATTTTCTCCAATATATTACCTAAAGTTTCATAGCATTCCTTCATATTAGTGCCATATTCTAATGGAATTGAAGGCTTGTTGTTAGTTTTATGGAGCAGCACAGCTTTTAAACTTGATACTGAGCCATCAATAAACAATCGCCAGTCATCAGCAGCATACGCCATTCCCAACTGATTCACTAATCCTTCGATGTCAATGCAGTGGGTAAACGTGTTCGCTGCATCGACGGTGTAAAATGTTTGGAACTCTGTTTGACGGCTCCGGTATGATGAGGCACTAACGGTATGCTCAGTAAGCTTTCGGCGCTTCAAAAATGAGGTTAGAAATTCTGCATTCCGCTGTGATAAGCCCATCTTAGCCACAACATAGTCCATTTCGTTTTGTACGAGCGGTTTTGGTTTATCGTCGTCAATATCAGGCTCATAATCGGCATCTTGGAAATCTGATTGATTTGTGAAAGTCGTAGTGGATGACCGTGTGGACATAACATCCGGACTCGGAGGCTTAGGTGGTTTGACACCATCAGGCATTGACACCGGGAGTATGCCTGTATAAGCGGCCACATATGTTTTGCATTTTAACATATGTTTATTTAACTTAGGGGAGTAATTGATACATGAGTAACACCGGGATTTGTCGTGTGAATTTGTGTCTTTTATCCACACCATTGGCTTCATGAAACTTAAATTTCTACCTCGTCGATGATACCAATCCAAAAGGTTGAAGTAACAAGTGCCACACACTGTATTTGGAGTGTAATCTTCACCGCTGGGATCAACCTCATCGAAATAAGATACATAGGCTAGCTTAAATTCCGGAGTAGACCTTTTCCTTTGCACACTTGTAGGCACCATATGACCACAAACTAAACAAAAATAATCAGTGTTTGGACACCGGCTATTTTCCATATTGCACAATAGTTGAATTGTAAAATTTTGCACAAAACACGGATATAATTAGACTTTTCACTTTCGAATACACTTGTTGAATGACAATGAAACGATACTTGAACTGTTATTTATACTGCGTGCTAGTCTGATTGTCAAGTGTGTTTTATCTTCGTGTTGCACATCACACCAATTTTAAAATCCTGTTTAGGAAGATGAGGTGTTGTAAAAACCCAGTTCCACCTAAAAACCGCAACACGAAGATAAAACACACATGACAATCACACCCACTCAGAAACATTTTTTAAGAAGTTTGGCTATTTCCATATAATCATGAAAAAATAGCATTTTTCCCAATTTTTTGCAATTTTGATGCAGTGGATGCAATTTTTTTGGGTCGGTCCATATGAGAATTTTTTTGCTTTGGTTTGGATCTACAACTTTGCCAAAGACATAAAAACAAAATTCCGAACGGTTTATGATATATGGATTCCATAAAAATTTTCCTTTTTTAAAAAAATCGTGTTTGGGTACAAAAACTTAGGGTGTCCATAAAAAAAAAATTCGATGTAATCTGGCCAAGTCCTTTGCAGTTTTTTTTTAGTTTCGATATATACTTCAAAAAAAAAACGGGTATGAAGGAGGAACCACACGATGACCTTAAAAATGCTGCACTGTGTAATATTCAGCGACTCTATGATGATACTGTCCCATTAAAATCAAAGGAGGAAGTAAACCATGGTTTTCTACAGCTATTAAACAACTTATTCAAAAGAGAGATAATGCTTATTCAACGTGGAAACGATTCAAAACTCCTGAATTAAAAAGTGAATATCGTGCTGCAAGAAGCAATGTCAATAACATGATTAGAATTGCCAAAAGAGAATATTATTCCAAACACTTTGGTTCTGCTCTGGAATAAAAAAAAAAACATGGATAACCATTAGAGAAATCGGGATTGATAAGACTAAACACACAAATAACAGCCAGATTGATGCAAATGAATTAAACAGTGGTTTTACAAACTTACCCATGGTCTAAATTAATGAGAGTTTTTACAGTTTTACAACAAATGTGAACAACTCGACAATCGATATTGATAGTTTCGAATTTGCTTGCGTCGGCCAGTTCGATATTATGACTGCCTTTTCATTAATAAAATCTGAAGCCGTAGGATATGATAATATGCACCCAAAATTCTTGAAAATACGTTTGCCAGTGCTTCTGCCTTATGTTACACACTTCTTTAACACCATAATCTTGACTAGCACTTTTCCAAAGAAATGGAAACACGCTAAAATTATACCAATTCCGAAAAATAACACAGAATTTCGACCAATAGCCATTTTGTGCTTTCTCTCTAAAGTACTGGAAAAGCTCTTACATTCACAAATGAGCGAATATATTAAAAATAAATACCTGCTGTTTCATAAGCCGTCTGGTTTTCGTTTCAATCATAGCTTGAAACAGAAAGTATTCGACGTGAGCTGGATGACGGAAAGATCAATTTCCTGGTGCTGCTTGACCACTCAAAGGCTTTCGATGGATCATTTCTCTCTATGAGAAAAACTCAAAAATTTCTTTAAGTTTTTCAACATAGCTTTTATTTTCGTATTTAACTGGTCGCACAAAATCGGTATTTGTCAATAACAATTGGTCAAATTCATTGCGTCTTACAAGAGGAGTGCTTCAGGGATCGAATCTAGGTCCTCTTCTATTTTCGTTCTATGCTAATGATTTGCCGAAACAACTTTCTTGCTGTAAACTACACATATATGCGGATGATGTACAATTATATTTGAGTAGCCCAATGCAATAAATTAATTGAAACATTACCAAACTTAATGATCATCTAAATAAAATTTATCTATAGGCTACTGCAAATGGGTTTTGTCTGAATCCGCGTAAATCTAAATATCTTATAATTCATAAGCAACGAACTGTACTAGTAATCGAGGATGTTATCGCAATAAATGGAGAGAGAATTAAAATCGTTGAATCAGCTAAAAATTTCGGTATAACTTTTAACAAACATTTAACTTGGACAACCCACATTAACTCACTGGTTGGTCAAACTTACGCCAAGTTACGATCGCTTTGTTCAACACAATTCTTTACGTCTCTGCTCTCAAAGACTTATTTGATTCCTGGTTTGATATATGTCTACGATCTCCTTAATTGTTGTGATACTGTTAGCAAACGTAAACTAAATGTATTGTACAATAATATTATCAGATATGTCTATGGGTTAAGGAGGTTTGACCGCGTTTCATCATTTGCGATGAAACTATATGGCTTATTATTTACTTTACAATAGTATTTACTTTACCATATTTTATTTCTTTCCCCTCAAATGCTTTATTAAAAATTGTGGTATTATAAATTATGTAATTGTTAATGTATTTTTAAGTCATAATTATGCTAAATATGTCAACTTATTTTTAACAAACTGCTATCCTGTACTTTAAATTATAAGATTTAATCTTGTTGTACAGGATATGGAACATTAAATAAAATTAATAAACAAATTATTTTTAATATTACAAAATCGTTGTTAAAACAATAGAATTAAATAAATTAACAATTACAAAATTGTTACAAAATAATAATTGTATATAAAAGAAATCGATTTTATAAAAATCTACACTTATCAAAATATCACAGCTGTAATCACAGATTTCAATCTAAAATTTCATCAAAAACCATACAAAATTCCGCCTCCCCACAGCTGGGCGATCTATGTACTGTAGCCATAATCATACGTGTACTATCATGTTCAACTATGCCAGCTATGATCCAATATTTTGATGGTACTACTTTTTCCAACATTTTTTTCATTTTCCAAGTTTTCTTATAGTATATAATAACACCTCCAGTTCTTGTTGAGTTCGAAAACGATATTAACTGATTATAGCCTGGTAAAATTATTTCACTTTCTTCTATGTTCTCAGTTAGATGTGTTTCCGAGAGTAACATAAAATCCATATTTTCTGTTGCAGCAATAACTTCTACCTGATTAAAATTTTTAATTAATCCTTGTACGTTTGTATATAGAGCCCGTATAATTTTTAATTGTTACATTGCTAAGCCCATTCTTCTTTTTTTCATATTTAATTTGTTTTGATACACTTGGCATTCCTTATTATTTGTTGTATGATTTTCATCTAATCCCAAATTAAGTTTGATATTCATTCTAACACAATTAATGCATTTAACAATTTGTTCCTTATTACACTCCTTTGTTTTGTGATAGCCATGACATTTAAAACATATTTCCTGGTTTCTGCAGTCTTTGGCCATATGGTTGTATCCTTTACATTTAAGGCACTGTAAAACATCCGTACCATCAAAAACTCTACACCTTTCCCATCCTATATTAACTCGTTGTGCGGTAATCATTGTTGTATACGTTTCATTATTAACTGCTAATTTGACATTGTATATTGTTTTATTGTTTCTTTTATATTCGTATTGTTCTATAATTTTCATTTCACTGCTATTAATCATTGGGTTTTGTTTCTTCAATTTTTCAATTATTTCCCTTCTTCATATTTAAATGTCATATCTGTTATTTTAATTTTGAATTCAACTGGACTGGGCACCTTAATTTCATATCCTTCTTTTAATTCACTTTGTATTGCATTTCTTATTTTTTCCCTTTCTTCGTTATTTTCGCTTTGTATCACCACTGTACCGTTTCTTCTGTTTTCCACTCTTGTTATTTTAAAGTTAACTGGATCAACCTTTTTGTTTAGTTCTTCTTTTGATTTATCTACACCTTGCTTTTCTTTAGGTTTTACAATTAATGGCACTTGTTTATAAGGATTCGGTAGCGCGATCTTGTTTTTTAGGGTTTCAGAGTATGTCATTTTCGTTTGTTGTTCACTTGTCTCTTTTATTACTTTCTTTATTTCATTGCACATACTGACATTGCTATCTTCAAATGACTTACAAATTTTTTTGTTGTTATTTTCAAACTCCTTAACGTACCCATACAATTTTTTTACCTCCTCAACATTTTTTTCACATGATTTTTGAACATTGTTCTTTTCATCCTGTCTTCATACCGTAGTTCAATAGCTTTTAATAGTTCTTTAATTTCCCCTTCATTTTGTTTCAGTGATGACCCGAATTCATGTTTATATTCCACTAAATTTTGTTTGTTTTTATCCACAGCTTCTTGTATTTCTGTTAGAACCATGTCGACATTTTTAATATATTGTAGGCAATCATCACACATAAACCGTATAAAGTATTTGCTTTCCAGCATCTGGGATGAATACTGGTCAATTCCCGAACATTTAATTGAACAAAGATATACTTTGTTACACACTCCCATACATCTAATTCCTGTTTCACCACGAATTGATATTTTGCATTTACAACACTCAGACATATCTGAGTGTAATTTTTATATTTCTTTTCCTTGTAACAATTAACAATATTTATACATATTTTTTTAAATCTTTAAATTCCACTACCAGGTTTTTGTAGGTTCTTAATAGTCCTGTCTATTTTTTAACCAAATATTATTATTTTTATTATTTTATTTTAAGAGCTTTATTTTATTCACTTCCTCTCGTCAGTGTTGCCAGAAAAGTTATAAATATTTGTTTGTATCCACAAAAACGTTTCAAAATAATATATTTATTTATAAAATCCATTGCTAAAACGAAATTGATTTTATTTTTAATAAATAAAAAAAAAAAAGTTACAAATAGTTGTTTGTATCCACAAATTCCATTGTTGTTGTCGCATCTTCCAAATCGGAGGAGCTGAGAAAATAATACAATACTTAAAAAGTAGTAAAAATGATTTCTATTACTAAAATATATACAAATATGTACAAAGATATTAGTGGCTTTTCATTTTAATAAACAGCAATAAAGTTTGTTTCAATTACTTACATTTTTAATTAAAAGAAGAATAAAGGAACTTTTAAAGATTAATTTTGATCATCTTTTTAAATCCCGTTTTCCTTTTCTTGAATTTTTAGCCATTTATTCAAGTGACGTACGCGAAAGTGAATCCGGCCTTGAAAAAAAATCCTTTTATTTTATCGGATAATTTTATATATCCGCTTTTATCAAGTAGCCGCGTATGGAGATTTTTTGAATAGCAAATTTCACGCCCATTTATTTTATAAAAACTGCTTCAAGTTCTTTTATTTGCTCCACAAATGACCAAGTGGGTCTCTTAAGAAAACCTTTCGATACCTGATCGACCTATGTCTATGAATTTTCGTGCCATAAGTACTCTTCTAGGTGTAGTTTTCGAATGATATAGCCTGATATATATTCCAAGGCATCCTCTTGAAGAGTACCCATGTCAAGAAAATTTGATTCATCTAGGTCGTCCAGTGTATCAGTGTCAGGATCATTCTCCTCTTCATCAAACAGGTCTGGTAGACTTTGCAAAGTCGCATGTTGCGCAAAACTATTATTATTTATTTCGATGTTGCTGTTGTTAAGCCACTCAGTGGTGTCGAAACCAACGTTGCCTGTACCACTGAGGTGTTCTGTATTTCTTGCTGAAAACAATTAAACAAATTAATAAGAAGATAACGAAACATAAAATTTTTATAACATACCTAAGATGGGTGGTCATTTAAGCCACCTTTACTACGCGTTGCACCGAAAAAATTCTCAAGTATATCTTGATTAAGCCGGTTGGCACAAATATATAACATTTTATATTTCTTCCTAACGTAATTTAGGAGCATTTTCAACGATTGATTAGAAATAAGAATCCCCTTTTGGAAACACTCTAAAGACTTTTTATTTGGTATTATGGGAGAACTCATTACTTCCGTCATGCGCGTTAAAATTTGCTGTTGTTGCTCCAGAGCAATTCCAAATAGCTCCTTGAGGAGAATCATTATGTATATTTTAAAAATAAGGGGCTATTCACATATTACTATTCACATTTTACTCCAACCTGCTCCCCTGCCCTTTGTAACGCTTTTTACAAAATTGTCAGTACAAAAAATTCCACTGTGGATCGTTACGTAATACTTTAATAGCCCTTAAAGAAATTCTTAGAAATTACTTTTCGAGGGTAATTGTATGTTTCCAATAATGAGTTATAAATATCAAACCAATCGTTTACCAGTTGAACAAAGTCTGCGATATTGTATTTGGGGATATAAACATAGATCTCTTAAATAAACACTTCACTACCACTCTTTACCTTGATATGATGTCATCTAACGGCCTACAATGTATAATTAAAGATTGCACGAGAGAAGACTTTAACAGAGATTCTCACACGTGTATAGATCATATGTTTGTTAAAAGTAAACAAATAAATTCAAACATTTATGCTTCTATAGTAAAAACAATAATATCGGATCATTACTCCTTTAAATGTTGTCTCTCAGAGTTTAATGTAAACAAAAACAATAAATGATACATCAAAATAAGTAACAACAAAGTAAAACAGCAGATATGTACAACAAACTGGCACGAAATAGGAAACTTGTAACCCAAATACGATGTTTAATTCAATCAATGAAAAATTTAACAAAATTTATGAAAATTCAAAAATAATTGTACAAAAAAAGAAAAAAAGAATTCCAAGTCCATGGATAAACGATAACTTAATAAAAAACTGTGAAGTTCGGGATAAACTTTATAAAAAATGGTTAGAAAACAAAAGTAACAAAGTAATTGAAAATAAATATAAATAAAAATGTAGAAACTCCTTAAATAAAAAACTTAATTACGCTAAAAACTTTTATTATAAGAAAAAGTTTTATGAAAATAGAAACAATATTCGGGCAACATGGCAAGTCATAAATGAAATAATAGGTAGAACGTCCAACAATGTAGATGAAATAATTATTAAAAACTTTAAAAACATGAATTTATCTGATATTTGCAATAATTTTGCAATAAATTTTAAACAAAATGTAAAAGATATTTTGCATAACTGTGAAATTAAAACAATAAATCAACCAGTACAAGTACTTCAAAACTCCTTTTATCTGGCAAACACATTCAAAGAAGAAATCTTCAATATTTTAAATTCGCTTAATGTAAATAAAAGTGCTGGTCATGATGGGATAAGGCCGATTGATCTTAAGAACAATGCCGCGGCTATGACTCCAATGATCACAAAACTTATAAATCTTATAATAAATACAGCAACCATTCCTGATATATTGAAGGTGTCACATGTTCGGCCAATATAAAAATGGCACAAAATCTAATTTTAACAATTATCGTCCAATTTCAATCCTGCCCGTTGTTGAAAAGATAATGGAAGAAGTCGTATGCGTTAGATTGACGGGCTTTATAAATAAATACCAAATAATAAATACAAATCAGTATGGATTTTAAAAGGGGAAAAATTCAAACCAACTTCTTGGTAACTTTGCAAACTATATAAATGAACAATTAAGTAAAAGCCATCACTGCCTTACATTGTTCATTGACTTTAGTAAAGCGTTTGACACTCTATCGCATACCAAACTACTACAAATGTTAGAGAACATAGGAATTCGTGGAAATGCTATAGAATGGTTCAAAAACTATCTTACCCTGAGAAAATACTTCGTTAAAATTCACAACAACTTAAGTAAAGAATCAGATTCAGATTTTGGTGTACCACAGGGCTCAAAATTAGGACCAGTTCTTTACATAATTTATTCGAACGAGCTTATTAACGTGTTAAGAACTTGTAAAACAAGTACAAAAACGTAGATACCGCAGCAACAATAATGCAACACCAGCTCGATACTGCGGTTAAGTGGTGCCAATACATCGAAAACCAAACTTATGCATATTAAACCACCACACATATTATTTAGAGAAATTAATTTAAAATTTCACTCCACTGAATGTTTACATAATAGAAAGCTATTAGATTTCAACTATAATGACGACCTATGTTCCACTTCGATTGAAATTGTCAACACCCACAATACGAAGATCACAACTTTAAATGGATGGTGCACATTGAAGAAGTTCGTAAAAAACTGAGGAAAGCTACCTTCATGATGCGACATTTAAGTTACAGTTCAAACAGGATGGTAGTCAGACAAGCATATTTTTCCTTAGTAGAAACTCATCTTCGTCATGGGATAACAGCCTGGGGTAGCTCAACATATTGCAACAAACTTAAACGAACACAAAATCAGCTGCTAAAAATAATTAAAAACACCTACACAACAAACAATTCACTGAATACTGCAACAATCAATATAAACGCTGATAGATTAATGGTTAATACTAACAAAAATTACGACACAGCAAGTAATATTGGCCACTTACAAAATGTATCCGATAATTTGAATGATCATGTTCATACAAACAACACGTATAGTTCAACAAATGCGAACTACAGCTTATCAACTAGCAATATAGCTAAAGTTTTGAATATTTTAGACGTTAACAGCAGCTATTATACTACATTGTCGATAGAATTTTTCAATGACTCCAGATTTCTGAAAAGAATTGATCACATACACCAGACCAGAATGAATGCCGAAGGAAGATACCGTGTACAAAGACACAAAAATCATTACGGGAAAAGCACTCTATCTGTAATGCTACCAACAATATTCAACAAAATGCCAAATGAACTAATAAATAACGCAACCAATTATCATAAAAGGGAAAAAATATTTAAAAAATTTTTTATAAACCAGCAATGAATGCTCTATTATTGTTAATTATTGTAAATTGTAAATTATAAATGTAATTTTAAATTTCTGTACCTGCAGACAAGCCGCAATGGCTTCGCAAGGTCATAAATGTAAATGAATTTAATATTTTACTATCAATAAATAATAAAATAAATAAATAAAAAACTTTTAAAAAGGGTCCATCAAATTTTATGACCTAGTGTGTTTTATATAGAAAGGAAACAAATTGGACCACGACACTCTTCAAAATCGCATTTTAATTTTATTGGACGCCTCTAATGTTCACCATTTCGAAAGTTGGTGAAATTTACTTTTTTATGTTTTATTTTTATATTTTATTGCGAAATTACATATATTTAACAAAACTGTTTTAGAAAGTATTTTTTCGCCAAAAAATACGGATGCATATAGAGGTTACTTCAAAGTCCATAATTTTCTACTTTTTTGACCAAAATAAATATTTTTTATTATTGTTAGTACATACATATCGGTGGCTTAGTATAAAAAGGCCCTAACTCGATTTTTTGTTACTTGAAAGAAAAAAACTTAATAAAATCCGTAAAATTTTAGATAAAAAAAAAGTTTTAATGCAATTTCCAAAAATGTGTTGCCTCTTTTTATAAAAATTGCATTAAAACTTTTTTGTATCCAAAATTTTACGTATTTTATTAAGTTTTTTCCTTTTCCTGTCAAGTAACAAAAAATCGAGTTAGGGTCTTTTTATATTAAGTCATCGATATACAGCATTTAAAAATAATTAAAAAGTTATAGATTTATCAATTCAGAAAAACCACAGCCTAAAAAAGTTGATGTTGCCATATGGCAACAAAATAGCGAGTGTTAATAAACAAAACATTACACATTTTACAAAATTTGATGCGCTTTTTATTCTCATAAGGTTAACATCACTGTATATTGTTTTATTTCTTCCACGGCCATGTTTATTTTGCGCCTAAATATTAAACAAATTGTAGGTATTTGTAGAATATTATTTTTTTGAATATGCCATTTGCAACATTTAGCAGAGTTCGTGAAGTAAGCAGTGAGGATGGCGTAAGTTCTATATGAGTTTTGTCAACTTAGAAAACAAAGTTTCATTTTTTTATTTTGTGTTTGATTTCAAGGTTCATTTAGCAGAGAACTTAATTAAAAGTCAGCCCGGAAAAAAATGGAAAACCAAAAATGCGGGGGAAAAATTGGCATATGTTATATTGGATATGTCAGAGTCTCAGAAAATAACCGGTATAGACATTGGAAATGAACATTCGGCATTCATTGAAGTATTAGTTGGCAAATCAAGTAGTGCCCCAGAAGATTTCACGGTACCGCACCACAAAGCATGTTAAGTTATGAATTGTAAAATATTTGTTTTTTTTTTTAAATAGGAGATCCTAATAGTGTCATCATTTATGACTCCGGCAGAAAGTAAAAGTTCAACTAACACCAATCGTGTTAGATGCTTTAATCAAGAAGCTTTAGTGCCAACGGCAGCGGACAATAAATGGTCACTTGTAAAAATACTTTGTACACAACCATTTAATAAACATGTTTCATATGGATTATCTTTTATCAAAGTTCATGTGGCTCAAAATGAATATGCGACAACAATGAATCTAAACAGAAATCTAGTTCCTGCACAATTCCTTGCAACATATACGAGTTCTGAATCCACCGACGTGGTGAAACTGAGTCCCTTTTCTATTGGTAATTTAAAGTTTCGGGAGGATTCCCCAGACTCTGAAAATGATAAAAGTTCAAGTGGGTTTAATAAATGGAAAAAGACAAAAGATGGTGAAAGTGTACAGACAACGGCTGCCTCAATAAGATTAGCGTCTAAAAATCCCATAATGCAGCGTTCCATGAGTGATGTAGTTTCAAAAACTCTGACTTCTCCATCAACAGAAAATGAAGGAAACATACTTGATCCAACAGAAAATAAAGGGCACATACTTGATCGAAATCGTAATGATCTAATGTTTGGGAAAGACGAAGATGACCGCGATAGCAGTAAAGCAAAACAGGCCAAAAAGGAACGTTTAACCAAGCAAATCGAGGTCGACAAAGAGAGAAGACGTTTGGAGACCCAAAACCATGCGGACAAAAATAAACGTAAATCAGTCAATGCACCGCCATCGATTGAAAGCAAAGAAAAAAAACAAATTGAAATAAAAGATGATCCGGATAAGACAAATGTTCCAAACAACCCTATGACTGAAGCAAACAAAAGCAAAAAACGACTAAGTTCTCCAACTGAAAGGCCCAATAAGAAAGTTAAAAGAGATACAACAAAATATAGACCATTTAATCAATTACTAAAAGATGTAACTTTAGTAATAAGTGGAATTCAAAATCCCGATCGTGGAAACTTGAGAAACAAAGCTTTAGCTTTAGGTGCTAAATACAAAGCTGATTGGGACAACACCTGTTCACATTTAATGTAAGTTATGAAACAAATTCTGTTTTTGTCAAAACTTGGTTCGATACATCTAGAAATTAATTTAGTTTTGGAAGAAACTACAACATATGTACCCAGCAAAAACAGGGTTTCAACTACTTACTAACCTATTTAGTCGCATGATTACTTTTGTTAGCGATGTCCCAAAAGTAATGAGTAGTCATTATCTTCTCACAAAAAACACAAATTAATGGGTGGTCATTACACGCTTCTTTTTGTATATCGCGAACAATCGTAATGCCCGTAATTTCAAGAAATTGATACCCACCAGTCCTTAGATACGAACAAAAACCAATAGATCCTTAAAAATGTTCAAATATTTTGATACCAGACATGGGGATTAAAAAGTATTTCTGTTTACTTAATTACAGGGCAATTACTTCGATTATATGTAATTGAAGTAATTGCATGATATTTAAGAACACACAAAATATTCATTATTCCCCATGTCTGGTATTAAAAAGGAAAAGTTTAATCCCACAAACGTGAGCGTAAGTGAATTATTAATATGAACAAATTACACAAGTGAAGAATTGCAAAATGTAATTGAGATCGCCCAGGTCTGGTAGGTATATATTGCTTGAAATTATGGGCTTTAGTAGTTGATACCATATTTTTGATGAGTTTGTATGGCTGCCAGAAACGGCTAAAAATACTAAAGCGAATTGATGAATTTAATGCTTAATTCAAAATATATATGATAGAAACTTTGTCATAGGTAGACATTAAGTCGATTAAATGGTTAACACTGAGTTCAATGCTACTATACGTTTTTGGGACTCACGCTCCCTTTTTATTAGAATGCGTTGCTTTTTATATGATTTATTTTTTAATAAATACTCAAAAATTTTACCAAATTCTTATTACAAATATTCTTGTAAGTTCTATAAATTTCCATTATTTCTAATATATTTTTCACATTCTTTTCTAAATACATTATTATTTGTTTAATTTTTAACAATACTCGGAAGTGCATTGAATAGCTTAAAACCATTTCCGTTGTCGTTATCCGTTGAATTCGAAAATCATCTGCATTTGTTAGGTGATACTTCTCCGACATATTTTATTTGTTCACATAGATATTCTACAGCATCTCCGTGCTAAATTTTTCTGATAAAAATCAATGTGTTGAGTTCTAATCTTTTTAACGTTCATCCACTTAAGATTTCCTATCGTTGATATTTGTATAACGATTAAATTTTAAAATAATTCTCATTGTCGACCTAAATTTAAAATGTGGTTTAATTATTGTATTATATATATTTATTGCAGTCGTTTTTGATATTTTATTTCATATTCTTTGGAAAAAACCGATTTTTTACCAATTTTTTTACAAGATACTTTATATGCTTTACTTTTTCTATTATTTTTTCATTAATTTTAAAAATTATTTCGGAATTCATATTTATTATAATTATTTTAGTTTTACTTTCGTTTAGTTTAACTTTATTCATTTTTAACCAAGTAGTAATTTTATTTATATCATGATCCATATTTTCTCGACATTGTCATTATCTGCTTCCGTGTATATTAGCGTATCGTCTGCGTATAACACAATTTCACATTTGTACAATACGTTTGGCATGTCATTTATGCATATAATGAAAAGCAGCGCACCAAAATAGGTGGACACCGTTATCAATTTATATTTCATTTGATAAAATATCATTAATTTTGTAATTTGCTTTCTATTTTTTCAAATAAGACTCAAACCATTTTATTTCCGTACCTTATATTCCATACCTATAGAGATTTGTACCATAATATATCTGTCAATTGTTTTAAATGCTCTTTTGAAATCTACGAATAAAGCAGTAAAGTTTAGTAAAAATTACTCGGTAACAAAATTACAGAGAATAAAACAAAATATACAATTAAAAAAGAAAAATATCCAAAAAACTACGCAAACCGAAAATTTGTAAGCTGATTGTAAATACCAAAGTCAAAAAAATTCAACCGGTGAATATGGAAAATATGAATAAAACACGAAAATTAGATGTGAAGTGTTCTCCAGAGACATTCCGGACTTCCATCGTAAATAAGCTGATATTAATTTTTTTTACTTTTATATAAAAAATATTTATTGTGTTTGGACAAAGTCTTTGTTTTTCAATTATATTTTTTTCAATCAGCTGTTTTTTTTCTTACAAATTCTTACTGGCAAAAATTTATCCAGTAAAAAAGAGTAATTTCTTTCGCATCGACTGTCACTTTCCTCTCTATTTTTGCTCTCTCCTTACCGAGTATTTGTGTAAACAAACACCATTCAGAAAAAAACTTTTAAAAATTTGTACAAATTTTGGAGTTACCAAACACTTATTGTCTCTCCTGTTAATTTCCAGTTGTCAATAATAAGTCCATTCGTTTACTTTTCTCATTCAAGTCCAATAAGAATTACTCAGTAACAAACTTGCAGAGAAGAGAGTAAGACAAATTTTATTGTAAAACTTTAAGCAGAAACATTTTAGAAGGCTTTCTTTTCTATAATTCATTTAACAATATTTGTTGCTTTGCATTTGCATAAAACAACGTAAAACATTTTTATTTGTATTTACAAAAATTTTTTTTCAATCATATATATGTTTTTTCTGTTTGTAAATTCTTGCTGGCAATAGTTTGTCCAATAAAAATTTGAGTAAAGAAGAAGAACTCTCAACATCAAACTGTCACTTTATTCTCTCTTTTTTCTTTAATGTTTACTGGGTGTTTGTGTAAACGAATGACATCCAGTAAAAATTTGTACAAATTATTGGGTAAACGAACGGAACTAATGATGTTAATGGATATTTTATCATAGTCAGTTTTATTTTCATTTTTGCTTTACGGTTCAATACTGATGTCAAATTACAAATTGTGTGTTTTTTAAATAGTTTCACAAAAAATTTCAAATCTACGCTCAAACAATTCAAGTGATAATTTTGCCATCTCAAGTGATTAATTTGCGCAGTGATTTATGAAATTCTAATTTGTATGTATAAAATTTCAAATAACGTAACGAAAGGCTGTTTCAACGCGAGCAGTCACCTACTTTGATTTACAAAATCGATTTTTTTTTAAATAATGATGTGAAGTGAGTCGTTACGTTTTGCAAAATGAGGACATAACAGAAATATTATATTTATTTGTTATTACATAATCGATTATGGTTTTGACACGTTCTGTTATTCGAGTATATTCATTTACAATTTGTCTTTAGCCATTGTCATTTAGTGTGCATTCAATTTTTTATCAAAAATTTCTTTAAGGACTTCTTACAAACTATTACAAAAATCCAACTCCTCGCAGCTAGGTGATCTGTATATTGCAGCATTTATAAAGGTATTGTTTTCATATTTTACATCTATTATTATTTCAATTATTTTTGTTGCTTTCCAGTGTTTTTTTTTAATATATCGTAACTCCTCCAGTTCTTGTAGATGTAGAAGGCGACACAGCGTCATTTAGTTCTCGTTGACATATTTTTTTTGTTAAATGCGTTTCCGATAGTATAAATATCTCCGGACGTTCTGTTGACGCATTAATTTCCACTTGTTTGTAATTATTTACTAGTGCTTGCACATTTGTGTATAGATAATATATATTTTTTTGGTTGCTTAACTGTTTAGACCCATTCTTTTCATCTTTAAATTTACCTTGTTTTGGTCTACTGGACACTCTTTGTAATTTGTCCGTGTCATTCCATATTAAGTTTGCTGTTCATTTTTACACAATTTATGCATCTCATTAAAGGTTCTTTTACTTATTTGTGCTTTTGTTTTATGTTGACCATGACATCTTAAACATATTTCTACATTGTTTTGCTAAGTAAGTAAGTAAGTAAAAATTTTTTTAACACCCATACTTAGGTAAGCGGAAAGCGTTTTTTAGCTGTAAAAAATTCTCATTCCCATACAATTTGCTTTGCAATTGGAAAATCCGATTTTGACAAGGCGTTAAATAGTGAAGTTAGCTGTAAAAGAGAACAAATGTAAACAAAAAAAAAAAAGAAGATGTAAACAAGCAAGTAAACAATATATTTGTTATTAGAAAATGGAGGTAAGTAAATCTTTTAAATTATATTTGTGTTCTGTGTTAATTATAGTATATATTATATTTTTTTATCAATTTTAATTTACAAATCACAAACACTAATATTGTTATTGTCGAAATAATCAGGGTTGTTATATATTTTTTTTGATAACCCTATTTTTATCGTTTTGACGAAACGTTGCCGCTCTTGTTTAGGTATGGCATTTCAGCGTAAAAGCTAAGCGGAATAAAATGTTCCGCCTTCCGCTCTCATTTAGGTATGGGTGTAATCTTCTTCTTTTTCGATTACATTGATTGTCTTACATACTAAAGGGTGGTTAAATTTTAAGGGCCGATCTTGATTTTAAATAAAACACAAATTATTTAGGAAAATATTGTCATTTCTTTTTATTATGATAACATGGTATGGTTCAATTATGTATGGAACAAAATATCGGCCAAATGGCCGCCGCGAATGCCGTTAATGTGCCGAATTATCTCATCCTTTAGCTTTTGAATTGTTGCTGGCTTATCGACGTACACTTTTTTTTTCAAATAACCCCAAAGAAAGAAGTCCAACGGTGTCAAATCACATGATCTTCGCGGCCAATTGGCATCGCCACCACGTGAGATAACACGGCCATTGAATTTGTCGCGCAAAAGAGCCATTATTTCGTTAGCTGTGTGGCAAGTGGCACCGTCCTGTTGAAACCACATATCGTTCACATCCATAACTTCCAATTCGGTTATCATCTCACGATAGCGAACACCATTCACAGTAACTGCCTGACCGGCCTCATTTTGGAAAAAATACGGCCCGATGATGCCACCAGCACCAAACAGTCACTCTTTGTGGGTGCATTGGTTTTTCGACAATCACTCTTGGATTATCATTCGCCCAAATGCGGCAATTCTGCTTATTGACGAATCCACTGAGGTAAAAATGTGCCCCATCACTGAAGATGATTTTCTTCGAAAATTGATCATCCACTGTTGCCATTTTTTGCCACCATTCTGACCATTGACGACGTTTGGAATGGTCAAGAGGCTTTAGTTCTTGAGTCAATTGCACCTTGTAAGCGTGTTAATGCAAGTCTGTATGCATAATGTTCATCAACGACGAGCGTGAGAAGTGCAATTGTTGGGCACGACGACGAGTTGAGGTGGAAGGCTCTTCAGCCACACTATCGCGAACAACAACAATATTTTCTGCAGTACGAGCTGTACGAGCATGCACTGGTGTTTTTACATCTCCTACAGACCCGGTTTGCTCAAATTTTTGCACGATTTTTCCGATAGTACGCACATTTGGACGATTAAATTGACCGAAAAAATCACGAAGTGCACGATATGCATTTTGATTTGAACGCCCATTTTCATAAAAAGCCTGAATAACTTTAACGCGTTGCTCGATTGTGTATCTTTCCATGGTTCAAATTGAGTTAGTCTGAAATTGACAAATGTCAAACGAAATGTAGAAAAAAACATTACGTTTTGATGTGGTTCACATTCAACATCGGCCCTTAAAATTTAACCACCCTTTATGAGAATAATATCATTCTTAGAGCTATATGTGTCTTACTTTAATAACTTAGTTAACGTTAAAAGCAACATTGCCAAAGTGAGATATAATATGTAAAAAAGTACAGACTGAAAAGTTTGAAAAGGCCTTTAAAGTCGCTAACGAGCAGACATCTGTAAATATTCTTTTGCTAAATGATTATAACCTCTGCATTTTAAGCATTGTATTACCTCTGTGCCATCAAACACACTACACCTCTCCCCATCATAACTTTTCTAGTTGCTAACAATTTTGTATATGTTTCATTATCTACTGATAGTTTTACATTGTATATTGTTTTATTATTTCTTTTAATTTCGTATTTTTCAAATTATTTTTAATTTTGCATCGGATATATATACTAGGGTTCTGTTTTTTTTTAATTTTTCCATTAACTCCTTCTCTTTATGATTATTTTTATTCTTAATCCCATAAGGATGGGCACCTTTATTTCATATCTTTCAGTTAATTCAGTGTCTAATGCATTTTTTATTTTCTTTCTTTCTTCACGGTTCTCGCTTTGAATAACCACCGTTCCATTTCTTCTACTTTATACGCTTGTTATTTTTAAATCTGCAGGATTTACTTTTTTATTTAATTCTTTGGTTTTTTTCTACTGTTTGTTTTTCTTTTGGTTTTAGAATTAGAGCCACCTGTTTGTGTACATCTTGCATCACAGGTTTTATTTTACCAGACTGCATATGATATTTTTGTTTGTTTTTTTGCCAGAGTCTTGATTCTGATCTTGATCGATACAGACGCATAAAAAATAACGGAGTGTGAAAATTTATAAAAATATCAATACAAGTTGGTTGAAAAGTTCCTGCGCTCGAAATGAAAGAATACTGTTTTTGTTACGAAATATATTTTTTTATTCAATATAATCTCCTAGAAGCTCAATACACTTGTTCCAATGATCTCCCAATAATTTTATCCCATCCTTATAATGGTTTTCCGGAAGCTCTGCAAAATAACAGCCTACGGCTGCTATGGCCTCTTCATTTGACGAAAAATGCTTTCCACGAAGGAATTGTTTGAGATTTCTGAAGAGATAGTAGTCACTGGGAGCCTAATCTGGTGAATACGGTGGATGTTCAAGCGATTCGTACTTTAATTCTTTGAATTTAGCCATCGTCAAAACACTTTTGTGAGCAGGTGCATTGTCTTGATGAAAAATTATTTTTTTCTTCTTTAAACCAGGTCTTTTCTCACGAATGTTTTCATCCAGCTGATCCAAAAGGCTGCAATAATATTCAGAGCTGATTGTTTTACCTTTCTGAAGATAATAAATCAACAAAATTCCTTTTGCATCCCAAAAAACTGATGCCATAACCTTCTTTGCTGATCGTTGTGACTTCACCTGCAATTTCGCGCTTAGTCAAACTTGGATCTTCACTAACCATATTATGTACCTGCTCAATGATTTCTGCTGTGGTTGCAGTTTTTGGTCGTCCTTCGCGTGGATCGTCTTCAAGGCTGGTACGACCAGGTTTAAATTCACCAGCCCAAAATTCAACGGTGCGTTTTGAAGGTGAGGACTCCTTATACACTTCTAACAATTGTTCATAAATTTCCTTTGCTTTTAAACCCTTCAAAACAAAGAATCTAATGACTGCACGATATTCAATTTTTTACATATTAAAAAAAATCAATGACACGTCAACTTGAAATGGCTTGTAAACAAAGAAAGAATTGACAGAATGACTTGCAACTTTGCAAGTGTTCTCAGGACAGTTATACCAACTTGAGAAAAAAAAGTTTGGAGCTAGCAGTGTCATCTCTTGGTGAGCGCAGGAACTTTTCAACCAACCTGTATATTTAACGAACAAAGTGAAGTAAACTATTAAAACTGCAAAAGTTTTTATAAAAACTAAGTGCAAAGTGTAAAAAATATAAAAAGCTGGTAATAAAGCTGAAAAAACTAAATTAGGGTACCACGTGTGCATTTAATTGCAACGGTGGTGCCTGTATTCAGTCTAAGGATGGAATTGGGCTCCAATTGGAGAGCAAACAATCCTACAACACACATTCAAAGCCGAGGTATTATTGTCGCCGGCAAACATTGACGTAACTCATTTGGGTGAAAATAGATTTGCTTTACTTGATGGACTGGAAATTGAAAATACAGAGAACAGCCCTGTACAGAGGAGGGAAGAAAACTGTTAGAGCCAAAAAATAAAATGCCGGCAAATACTTTTGCCCTCCAATATTTTTGTTTGATGTCAACATTAAACGTTTTGTCGACCAATTAGAAGCAAAAACACCCAAAATAACGTTTAAAATAAGTAATAATAAACATAAAAGTAACTTGTACCTTTCAGATGCTATAGTGCATTCTGAAATGTTGGCACTCCTGAGGAAGAAAAATATTCACTCTTCTTCATATACACCTTAAGAGCTTAGACAGACTTCTTATTTATTGAGAGGGCTTCATCATGGTATTAGTGTTGAGGAAGTTAGGTCTGCCCTTGACAAATCTGTTCCATTACAACACTATACATTATAATATAATTATTTGCAATAAAACACAATTTAATAACGTTTTTATGGAAATAGAAGTGGTTTCAAACAACATTATTAAAAAATATTTATTTGGTTCTTTATAAGAGTATATACCTTGTTTATATGACTTACATGAGTTAAACAACAGCTTAAACCTAAATGCGAAAAGTTTAAATTGGGGAGATATTGCTAATAACGTTAAGTTCTACATAGCTGGCCACAAAACAAGTGTTTAGATGTAAACAATTGTTGCAAACTGGTATTTTTTTCCTAGACCACTTTCTATTAAGTCCCAACATAATCAACAAAATCCAACTTAGTTATCAGATCAAAAGCTTATCAACTTTCTCAGATCATTTCCCATTAGTATAGAAACTGGAAAGTGATGCAGCCTATTTAACCCTAAGAAGTCCCCTGGGAATAACTTCATACAAAAGCACTAATTGGAACACCTTCAGTAGAGATTTAGAAGCAGCCTCAGATGCCATTTTACCTCCCAACATGTGCAATTTAAATAATGATAAATTTGATGTGCTTATAAATATATTTAATAATACACTTGCCTCAATACATGACAGCCACTCCAACAAACTGGAAATAAACGAACAGAAACGTTAATAACATTAAATTTTTTTAAGTTAAGTATACATGGCAGAAGAACCTAAAGATAATATATATTTTAGAACTCGAAATAAAATTAACAGTGAGTATAAAATTCTCACTAAACAAATAAAACTATCAATAAAAATAATTGTTAATCTCTATGTATAAAGGAATAACGTTACTGACTGACTGACTAACTCATTCAACATCGACCAGCCCAACCGCAAGACCGGCGTAGACATCCACTAAGACGGGGTTTTTTAAATTCCTTCAGGGAGGGACAAAAAGGGGAAAGCTCCCCTTTCACGGCCTGCCCAAACCCCTTTAGCTAGAAACCTGAAATTTGAAATATTCCTTTCTGGGAGTATGTGCTAACTCCTTTTGTAAAAATGGGGGTTTAAAGGGCGAAAAGTTCCCCCTTTACGGCCTGCCCAACCGTTGGACCTAGTAAGTTGAAATTTGGTATGCGGGCTCCTTCTCCAGTGTAGATAATAGCTAGGACGTGATTTTTGGAAAATCCAACGGGGAGGGGCATAAAAGGGTAAAGTCCTCCCCCTTTACGGCCTGCCAAAACAGCTAGAGCTGAGAGTTGAAATTTGGTTAATTGATTCCCCTTAGGTGCATATATTCACCCGGGTGCGATATTTGTAAATTTCTACGGAAGGGCAAAAGGTGAGAAAATCTACCCCTTAACTGCCAGCCCACACTGAAATAGCTAAAAACCTGAAATTTGAAATATATATTGCCTAGAGTATGGATTAACTCACTGATAAGCTACATTTTAGAATTTTTTCCAGAAACGTGGTAATAAAGGGCTTTAAAAGGGTGAAATGTCTCCCCTTTAACGGCCTGCCAAACCGCTGGACCTAGGAAGTTGAAATTTGGTATGTGGGTTTCTTCCCCAGTGTAGCGGAGGGGAAGAAGCGGAAAATTCTTCCCCTTGACGGCATGCCAAAACCGCTGGAGCTGGGAAGATAAAATTTGGCACATAAATTTCTCCTCCAATGTAAATGTGCCAATGTGCATATGATCAAATGTAAAAATTTGCAAATATGGAAATGTGAAAATCTGCAAAAGTGCATATGTGCGATTTGCAAATGTGTAAATCTGCAAAAGTGCAAACGTTCTTGAAAATTCCTTCGGGGAAGAGCAAAACGGGGCAAAAATTCCTTTTCTTGGCCTGCCCAAACGCCTATATCTATAAACCTGAAATTTAAAATGTTTTTCTTGGGGCATGTGCCAACTCATCGATGAAGTCTCCTCCTTAAAATCCTGCACAAACCGTTGGACCTTGAAAGTTGAATTTTAGTATGCAGGCTCCATCTCCAGTGTAGATAACAGTAAATACGTAATTTTTAGAAAATCCAACTGGGAGGGCAGAAGGGGAAAAATTATCACCCTTTACGTCCTACCAAAACCGCTGGTGCTCGAAAGTTGAAATTTGGTGCATAGGTTCCTCCTCCGGAGTAAACATTCACCCAGGTCGGATTTTTGGAAATGTGTACGGGGAGGTTAAAGGTAAGGGTTATTAGATTAAAGGTATGTTTAGTATACATACATATATACAAAATAGCTTGTATTTATACCCTTCACCACAGGTGGAAGGATATATATAGGTTTGTCATTCCGTTTGTAATTTCTACATGGGTCCTTATAAAGAGTGAAGTTCATTTAACGATGTCCGTCTGTGTGTTGAAATGGGTTTTCCGAAGACCCCAGACATGATGAGGACTTAATTGTTATATATTTCTATTACATGTAATCCATTTCTGTTTGCTATTGAAATTCAGCCAGATCGGTTTATAAATGGCTGAGATATTAGCAAAACAACACGACTACCTCTAATTTTTTCCGTAAAATCCCTTTGTTTAATATGTATGTTGAATTTTACACATAACAACACATCCATTTGTTGAACATTCTTTTCTTTCACCTCTTCACCTTTTATACACAAACAACAAACACATACAAAGATTCACCATTTGAAAACCAAACAAATCTGTTTTAAACAAAAACTCTTTATTTTTTACTTCTATTAACGACGATTGCGTATGTCCTTCAATGGCTCAGTGGTCTAAGCGCTTTGTCACAAATAGTTTTTTTTCTCTTAGTCTCGGGATCGATTGCCGTCTATTCAACTTTTTTGTACAATTTTATTTATACTTTCTTAAGACTTTTTTTGTTTTTTTAACATTAAATTATTAATTTAATTTAAATTAAATTTTAAATTAATAATTAAATAATCCATGAATGGGCTAAAAACACCAACAAATTTATAAAAACCCTCTGATACAAACAAAATACAAACGGTTTTATTTCTTTTTTTTTGCTCCGATTTGAAGAATTTATAAAAAGATTTTTATACCATTTTATTTCTCATATATTAAGAAAATTTTATACATAATTGAGTGCAACTATTTTAGGTCATAACTTATAATAATTTATAAAACAATTAAAATTAAGCTAAAGAAATTAAGAACATTTTTTAAAAAAGCGAAATAAAATCCCAAATGCAAATTTGCTAGCTAAATTAAACGTTTTTGTAGAAATAAAACACATGCAGTTCTAGTGAAATCTTTTAACGATTTGTAAAAAAATACATACAGCACAGTTGACTTAACGATGTCGGTTAGTTTTTCTGTATATTTGGAGAACGGAAATAGTCTTATGTTGATATGTTTGGAACTCAACATTAAAGCCTTATGTACTGTTTCTTAATAACAGGCAAGTGATTGTGGAAACAGCACATTTGCTTTTCTTTGCAAGACCAAGAAATGAGAAGAATTTGCTTTGAAATCAGGGAAATTTGTTCAATTTCCTCTCAGTTACCCAAACTTGTAATATGTAAAAAAAATATTTCGATGAAATCTCCATACATTTCCTTCCACTATTAATAATTATTTCCGCACTCGTAATATTATTTGGTAAAAACAACCAAAAATACACTTAAGTTTTAAAAGACCGATCAATTGCCTTTTTTATTTAATTTAAAGCTTTTAGCTTTTTTCGAAGGTTTTCTAAAAAAGGAGTAATTAAAGGATGATTTACACGTCGACTACCCTTATCTGCTATTACTCAGTATTGGCTTTAAATATAAGCAAAACAATAAAATAATTAAAACGTTAGAAAAAAACATATGTAGTTAATTTTTTCAAATGTTGTATTTTGTTTGGGTATGAGCTGGTTAATTAAAATCTAAAATGAATTCAGGTGTCCAAATTTCTATGAAGTTTAAAAAATTGTTCAAATATTTTGTCAAAGGAATTTTAAAATCTTTTGTCAATTTGTATTTAGTTTAAAATTTATTTAGGTACCTCGCACGGGTCCTAAGTGGAATTATTTAATTTGTATATTTTCTTTTAAAACAAAAATATTCGTGTTTCCATTTGTATTACTTTTTATACCCTTCACCATATATGGTGAGGGGTATATATCAGTTTGTCATTCCGTTTGTAACATGTCGAAATATAGGTTTAAGACCCCATAAAGTATATATATTCGTGATCCTTATGCAATTTTAAGTCGATTTAGCGATGTCCGTCTGTCTGTTGAAATGGCGATCACGACGCGAAGACGCAAGCGGGGGTGCCTATTTTTACCCAGAGTATTTAAAATGAGCAAAATCGGTTAAGCGGTTCAAAAGTTATGAGTGAAAATGTGAAGGTACCTCTAAATTTTCCATACAAATTTGTACAATTTTTCTGTACATATTTTTTTTTCTGTTAAGTAAGTAAAAATGTTATTAAGTCTTCTTATTCGATTACATTTATTGTCTTACATACTATGAGAATAATAACATTCTTAGAGCTATATGTGTGTTACTCTAATAACTAAGTTAACGTAAAAATCAACAATGTTAAAGTCGCTAATAGAGCAGACCTCTGTAAATAACATTGCTAAAACTAAATAAATAACATGACTAAAACTAAATAACAAAAGTTCGTTACATAAATTGACAAAACATATTCATATTACAGTTCATGCAAAATTTTGTATATACGTATATCATCTTCAGCCCCTATGGTGGAGGGTATTAAAAGATTCGGCACAGCCGAATTTAGCCCTTTTTTACTTGTTTTTAATTAAAAATCTGAGATCCACATTAAATCTGATACCACATTAAGTCATAACTGGAATCCCCAAAATTTCAGATTTATGAGTTTATTTTTCTATCAAAACATATGTATTTAAAATTGAAAATATTTAATTAACAACTTAACTTATATAGAATTTAAAAGTAGTTATAGTAGTTAAATAGTAAGAATTTATAAAAATGCTGCCAAGTTCTCTTTTAATGTAAACAAAAAAATTTGTCATAAAAATATTTCAAATTTTTTTATTTGTAATTTAATAAAATGTTAAATACAACAAAAGCTAACAAATAAGTAATGTGTTTGTTAGTAAATGTAGAGCAGGGTATACAAAAATAATTGCTATATTTCGTGTCCCGTTGAAATCCATATATGAAAACAAGTAGTTAAAGATATACATATATAAAAATAAAGCTTTTTTACAAAAAAAAAAATAGACAAAATTGCACAAAAATTACAATTTACAATTTTAATTTAAAAATTACAATAGAATTCAAAAATTCGCAATCGAATCAAAAATTAAAAAATACCAAACGCAATTAAAATTATTGAAATTCAACAAATATTTATTTTATTTATTTTGGTGTTTTTGAATTTCAATTGATGCTTTATATTTGCAGTAATTCAAAAGGTTTTTGAAACAATCTAATCGTTTTTGAAATGGTCTTTAAATTTGTGTATAAATTTGCACGTGGCTATTCCACGTTTCCATGATATCTGTGTTATTTTAAAAAATTCAATGTAGTTCACGGTGGCGTTGTGCAAAATGGCTCCAAGAAATATGGCCCCAATCTTAAAATGTAATTATACCCATTATTTGGGGCAAAATTTTATAATGAAAATTAACACTAACAATATGAAAAATTACCCACCCCAGCCAAATAAAAATTAGCCCTAAAATTAAGTTTGGGACATATTTTCATTTATTAGATTGATGCTTTTATTCATTATTTAAAATAACACCAATTTGAAGAAATAAAAAATGACCACAAATATGATGAAATAAAAAATATTGCATGGAATCAATAACATCCGAATGTAATTCTTATAAACATTAAAGTTACTTGGGCCAATCTAAATTGAAATATATATTTTTTTTTTATTCATTTAACATTTTGTAATTTCAAAGCCCTGAGGCCAATTAATAAATTACAATATTCCACTCACTTAAGGTTACCTCAAAATTTAGAAATTAAAATCCTGATAACTATTTATTTGTTACTGTATAAATAAAATATATATTTTGGTATCCCAAACTGAAACGAGAAAAAGAATTATGTTGTAATAAAAAATTATCAAAAAGAAAAGAAAATTGTTGTAATTATTAAAAGTTATTTAAAAGTTTTCTTTTATAAACATGAACGCTATAATTGAATTGCCTTAAAGATGCTGGCAGCGCATTTAATAATAAAACCACACGCCTATGAAAAGACCGACTTACCCAAGTAGTATTGAAAGGTGCAATTAGACTATGAGATCTAGTAAATCTAAAAAAAATTGATATAAACAATTTATACTAAAAACTTGATAGAAATATAATAAGAGAGGAAACGATGTTCCAAGAAAACGAATAACATGTTCTGTAATATGTTCACGAATTCGTACTGAATATACATATCTTATAACTCTGTTAAATAGCAACTGAATGTCCCTAATGTTATAACCCCAAGTACCAGAAAATACCTCCAAACAATATAGAAAAAGAGGCATTATAGTACTGTGAACAATTCTTTCCTTGACATAAACAGGAATAATAAGATTTGTATTATATAATCTCCTCAAAATAAAAAATACCCTTGACGTAAGATATTTAATATGATATTCAAATGTCAAATTGCAGTCAATAACTACGCCTAAGATAGAAAAATGGTGTACAAATTCGATATTAGTTCCATTAATAGATAAATAAACATCCTGAAAATAATTATGTGAGGTCGAAAATAACATTGCCTTTGTCTTCATTGTATTAATTGATAAGTAATTAATAATCATCCAATTTGAAATACAGTTTGTAGAATAATTTAACACAGACTGAAGTACATCTAAATTATCCTTTCTACCACAAAATAAAACTTGAATATCATCCGCATACCCAAAGAGATAACATCTTCCAACATCCAATATATTAAAAAAATCGTTTACGAACATAGTAAACAGAAGGGGACCAATAACAGATCCCTGTGGGATACCACTTATGACTGGTATAACATCAGAAACATCAACACCCGAGGATACAAAATGACCACGATCTGTGAGATATGAACAGATTAATGAAGCTGCTGTCCTTGAAAAATAATGAACTTCAATAAGTTAATATTGTTACGATTTTACCCTTTATAAAATCGTTGATTTATTTACCTTTTAAATAAATCAAGTTCTTTCTATATTGCAAATAATAAACACTGTTTGAAATTCTTTATAGCTCTATTTATTTATAACCGTCACTTAAAATTACAGAAATACACTTTAATAGCACACTTTATTTACACGATTTAGATAAACTAAACGTTAGCAACACTTTAGTTCTTCACACTTTGCGCTTTACTTATGAACTGAACTAATGCGTCATTGAGTACCAGTATTTATGTGAGTAGTCAGGTATTCTAGTTATTTCCAGTTTATTACACTAGATTTTTCCAGCTGTTAAAATTTGTGTGAAGAAATTACTAGGTGTAGAAATTTCGCGTAACACTTCCGCCCACTTAAGCCTGTTCGTCACGAACAGACATAGCTATTCCTTTTCCATAGTTAGATGAACAACCTTCATTTTTGATCTTGGGCTCTGATCTTTCTGTATTCTGTATACCACATCGTTCAACCTTTTAATTACTCTATATGGTCCGTTCCAATGCATTTGTAGTTTGGGAGATAATCCTTTCTTTCGTTGCGGGTTAAAAAGCAGAACCAGCTGACCCTCATTAAATCCTTCAGAATTTGCTGCCCTATCATACCTCGCCTTCATCTTACCGCTGACTATTTTTCCTTTAGCTGCGATGCATTGCGCGCAATTTGCTATCCAGTCGCTTACAGCTTGCTGGCAGCCGACCCAGTAGAATCGTTGTTTTAACTTCTCTAGGGTTTTCGTGACACCGAGATTACCACCACTGGTACCGTCATGGAACTCTTTTAATACTTCGTCAATTTTGCTTGACGGCACCACAATTAGCTTTGTCTCAGTTTTGCCATCCGCACTTTCCCATATACGGTATAAGCAGTGATTAATTACCCGTAGACTGTTCCACTGGGCCCAATACGCCTTCATTAGCGGACTTTCAGCTGATATTTGTTCACGGGTAGGCCTCCTGTCCTCTGCTTTGGCTGACATAATTTTTGACAGTATGGGGTCATTTTGTTGCGCCGCTGACCAGGCTTCACTTGACTCAATATGCGTTAGTCTTATATCAACGATACACTCTTTTCCTTCAGCCCTCGAACAATGTTTGCACTCTAAATTACAGGGGCGTCTTGAAAGGGCGTCCGCATTGCAATGTTTTATGCCTTTCCTGTGCTCGATGCTGAAATCATAGCTTTGAAGTCGTTCAATCCAACTAGCTAGCTGCCCTTCTGGTTGTTTAAATTGCAGCAGCCACCTTAGTGCAGAATGGTCGGTTCTTAGTTGAAAGTGCTGACCGTACAGATACTTGTGGTAGTGCTTTACACATTCTATCGCCGCCAAGAGTTCCCGCCGTGTTACGCAGTAGTTCCTTTCGGGTTTCGAAAGTACTCGACTGTAATAGCCTATGACTTTTTCGGTGCCATTTATCACCTGCGAAAGCACACCTCTTATTCCGTGTCCGCTTCCATCGCTGTCCAGCACAAATTTTTCCCCGGCCACAGGATATCCAAGAATCGGTGTCGTACATAATAACTGCGTGAGCCTTAGGAATGCTTGTTCTTGGGCTTCACCCCAATGAAATGGTCGCGCCCTCTTGGTCAGCTCATGTAGACTGGCAGCCACACCGGCAAAGTTTTGTACAAATCGTCGGTAGTATGTGCAGACCTAGAAAGCTGCGCAACTCGTGCAGATTTTTCGGGCGAGGATAATCTTTTACAGCCCGAATCTTATCTTCATCGGTTGATATACCCTCTGCAGTTACGCGGTGCCCCAAATACTTGACTTCGCTCTGGAACAGTGTACATTTCTTTTGCGCTAAGCTTGAGTCCAGCCGCTGATACTCGCCTTAAAACTTCTGCTAAGTTCTTCAGGTGTTCATCGAAAGTTTTTCCCATGACAATTATGTCATCAAGGTACACTAGGCATGTTTTCCAGTGGAGTCCTTTCAGCACATTTTCCATTAAACGGTCAAATGTAGCTGGAGCATTGCAGAGTCCAAAGGGCATCACATTAAACTGCCATAATCCGTCACCTGTGCTAAAGGCAGTTTTCTCCTTGTCTTGGTCACAAATTTCTACTTGCCAATAACCACTTTGCAAGTCCAATGTGGAGAACCATTTGGTTCCTGCTAGCGTGTCTAGAGTGTCGTCAATTCTCGGTAGTGGATAGCTGTCCTTCTTCGTGTTATCGTTTAGTTTTCTGTAATCAACACAGAATCGGGTGTGCCATATTTTTTCTTAACCAAAACTATAGGCGAGCTGCATGGGCTAGAAGATGGTTCGATTACTCCACTACGCTCCATTTCGTTGACTAACTCCTTTACTTCATTTCGTTTTGCTAGAGGAATACTTCTGGGCGCCTGCTTTATTGGCCTCGCTTCACCAGTATTTATTCGGTGTTTCACAATCGCCGTTCTTCCTTGACTTTGGGTTTTCATGGCGAAGACAGAGCTGTATTTCCTGATTAGCTGTTTGGCTTTATTTCTATCAGGCGGGGCCAGTTCTTTCACCCATTTTTCCACATATTCTGTCAGCATCTCTCGGTCTTCAACGGACGCACTGGAAGGTTCCAAGTTCTTTTCGCAACTGATAATTGCTTCTGGCGCAGTACATTTAGCTATTTCAGAGTTCTCTCGGACAACTTTTTCACAATTTGATAGGTTCAGTACTCTTACAGGAACTTTTTTGTCTTTGCTGGTTTTTACGAGGGCTTTCGCTGTTATAAGGTCACTTTTTATATCTGATGGTTCTACCACCCACAAGCTGCCGTCCTCACAATCTCCCTCCATACGCACCCATACTAAAGTTTCAGCCCGTGCTGGTAGTTTTTGGTGGCTGGTGGTAACTAGCTTTCTTACCTAATGCGCTTGCTCATACCCAACATCAAGAGGTATTTCAACATTGCGCCAAATCATAACTTTTCGCCCCATATGCAGATTAATGCCGTGCCCAATCATGAAATCTGCACCAATTATTACTTCGTCCACAATATCGGCAACAATAAATACGTGATTGACGCTTATGTTGGCAATCGTTAGTTTTACATTTATTTTACCATAGACATAGGCAGGCTCCCCAGTAGCTGTGCGCAGATTTACCCCGTATAGTGGTTCAACTCCCTTTTTCACTAAATCGGGCCTGATGATTGACTGTGATGCTCCTGTGTCTATCGTAAAAATGTGCTTTCGCCCGTTGATGTACCCATTAGCAGTAAGATTGCTTTTCTCCTGCTGTATT
This sequence comes from Eustalomyia histrio, assembly GCA_949748255.1. Lineage (NCBI taxonomy): Eukaryota > Metazoa > Arthropoda > Insecta > Diptera > Anthomyiidae > Eustalomyia > Eustalomyia histrio. Next base: position 109,191,857 of record OX456525.1, on the reverse strand, counting down.
ACTGATATGGAGATTGTGGGGCCATCGGTTGTGGGAGCTAGCTCATGCACCGTAGTGCTAGCTCTTTTTAGTTTAACGGTGACTCTTTAGGTGATTGCTGATCGGCCCGGAGGCTCTTCCTTGGTGCTTTGTAATTTCGCTGGAAATGTCCCATTCTACCGCAGTTGTAGCATTTATCCTTGGCCTTGACTTGCTTTTCACCTAATGCCTTCATAACTGTCTCTGTTAACTCTGTTAACTTTGTGCTTATATCCTTTTCAGCAGTTACTTCGAGGTTACGCACCTTGAATATTTGTGGCTTCGAAATCACCTTCGCAGTCTCTTGGGCCAGAGCGAATGAGACAGTTTCAGCAAACGTCGATTTCTGCGTAGCACACACCGCATGACTCACATCAGAATCCCGAATTCCATTCACAAATGCTTCAATTTTGAACTGATCTAAGAATGGATGATTTTCGCCTGGATAAGTTAGCTGCACCAACCGCTCAATCTCTGTAGCAAAATTTTGCAATGACTCATTTGCTTTCTGAAGTCTACCTCTAAGTTCCATTCGGTAAATTTCCTTTTTGTGTTCGCCACCATACTTTCGCTGCAGTGCCACCATTATGTCGTCATAATTATTTCTGCAGGTAATTGGCACACTTTCCAGAATTTCTGCAGCGTTTCCTTTTAAAGCCAGAATCAACTCTATAGCTTTTTCTTCGATTTTCCACATATTTCTGGCAGCAACTGTCTCGAACTGGAACTTGAAAACATTAAATGGTACGCTGCCGTCAAAAGTAGGGGCCTTTGCTCTACCAGAACTTTCCTGAATAATTCTTACTGGACCCTCTTGACATTGGGGATTATTTACTTTATTTTCTAGATTTTGTATTTTTCTCTCAACATCTTTGGCTTGTATTTCCACGCCAGTCTCTTAGTCGGAAACTCTTTTTGTCAAATCTGTCTATTTTCTCATTAGTGGCTCTAGAAGTTTCCTGAAACTTTTCTTCCATCTTCGTTAGCAATTTCTCGTTATCTGCCCTCGAAGTTTCTATCTTAGTTAACAGTTTCGTTTCCATCTTAGTTAACAGTTTTTCGTCTGCTCTAGCCGTTTCTAAAAGTTTCTGGTTGTTTGCTCTAGAAGTTTCTATTTTTTCCATCATAGCAGCAAACATTGCGCTTAGCTCCATATTACCTTCTGTTTTACGGGTACTAACTTCCATTGCTTCTTTTTCATCAAATTCGTAAGTCGCAATGTCAATGTTACGCCGCTCGAATTCTTCTATCAGCCGTTTTTGCAATTCCGTCTTATTACCTGCTGTCGGTAGCTCCAACTTGCTCAATTCCTTCTTGAGCTGTTCCACCTTAAGCTCCTCCATTTCATGACTGCTTATTATTTTGCAATCCCACTTCTGACACCAATTGTTACGATTTTACCCTTTATAAAATCGTTGATTTATTTACCTTTTAAATAAATCAAGTTCTTTCTATATTGCAAATAATAAACACTGTTTGAAATTCTTTATAGCTCTATTTATTTATAACCGTCACTAAAATTTACAGAAATACACTTTAAAAGCACACCCTTATTTACACGATTTAACGTTAGTACGAACTAAACGTTAGCCACACTTTAGTTCTTCACACTTTGCGTTTTACTTATGAACTGAACTACTGCGTCATTGAGTACCAGTATTTATATGAGTAGTCAGGTATTCTAGTTATTTCCAGTTTATTACACTAGATTTTTCCAGCTGTTAAAATTTGTGAGAAGAAATTTCTAGGTGTAGAAATTACGTGTAACAATATGTCAATAAGTAACTTATGACATATTCTATCAAATGCCTTTGTAAGGTTAAGTGACAGCAGTACACATAAATGTTCAGTATTCACATGAGTCCTTATAGTATCTGTGAGTCCCACTAAAAGCGAAGTAGTACTATGTTTCTCACGAAAACCAAACTGACAGCTACTCAAAAGATTATTTTGGTCCAAATATTCAGTTATCTGAGCCTTCATCAGTCTCTCCACAACCTTCGACAATATTTGTCTCAAATTTTCCACATTATTAGACAAACCATGTTTTCTAATTGGTCTTATACGTGCTATTTTCCAAATATTCGGAAATGCAGAAGTAGTTAAAATCGTGTTAATTAAATGAAGAATATGCCTACCATAAAATGGTGATTAGACGCAAACATCTCATTTAAAGCCGTAGCGTCAGGGTGATCGCCATAAGACTCACTTTCTATAATACCTTTATTTCTCAACACTCTCCATATACTTTTACTATGAAGATTCTCAAATAACTGGGCATGAGCCATACGTTTTTTTTCCTTATTAACGATTTTGCCTACAATATTTTTTCCAATTATCATCAGTCCTGCTGCCCTTAAAAGTTTCATAAGCTAAATCTCTTATTGAAACTGCATATGTTATATCTCTCGAATTAAACCAAGAATCACGCTTAGGTTCAATTTTACGTCTGATAAAAGGAACTACTGAATGTGCTGTATCTAAATTTTGATACAAGACACTCAATTGATCATTTGCATCAGTCGTAGTATAGAGGGCTGAAAAATCAGCAGACAACTCAATACTATCCAAAGACGAAACATAAACAGAATTATAATCATAGTATTAAATTATTCTATCTACTCTTACAACAGGCGCAGACATAGAAAGATATAGAAGTGAATGATGTGAAATACCAGGACATTGTAACTGACCAGATCTCTTAACCATATTTGGATCTGTTACTAAAAAATTATCCAACAATGATGTAGTTCTTGTTCTCACATCAAAGTGTGTAGGCAGTGAATTATGAAAAGTAAACAAATTTAATCTGCCACAAACACGACGTACAATCTCTGCAGTTCGCGTATCAAACATATTATTGTTCATATCACCCATAATTACGGTATCCTGATACTCCTCAATTAAGTTACCTATCGAATCACTAAAATCACCTATGTTCCCATGAGGAAGGTATACAACACCAACTAATATTTTCTTGTTATTAAAATTCACCTCAATAAATAAAGATTCCGCCACACCTTACAAAGTTCCAACAAAAACAACTATGAAATTAATCCTTTTGGAAATAAAAAAAGCAATTAGAAAAATAATCATTTTATATAAATCCAATATTTTAGTGATGCGCAACCACTGCCTTTCAAAATAGTTCAAAAATCAAAAAAATTTCTGCTAGCCGTCCATGAGTGTGTCCTCTTATTAAATTTGCTGGTAACAATGGGAGAGCCATCAATTTCCGATATGTGGTTTTTGCAGCATCCGACGATCGTATTGATAAAATTTTAGAGCGAATGGTTTTCTATGACGTTGCGTCTTAGAGCTTGGCAATTTTAAAACAAAATGAAAGTTTTTAACAAATTTTTGGTAAAAATTTTCACCTGACAAATAGATTTAACGGTCACGATAATGTGGTAAAGAATTTAGAATAGGTTCGTTTTTTTAACTTTATATCTATATCTACTTGTAAAGAAAACGACTATCTCTACTTACCTGACTTTTCTTTATTTTTTGTAAATAAATGTAATTTGAATATTTGGAGCCGCCTGTGTACGAAAGCTGTTTTCGTATATGGACTTCGCCGGAACGAGAAATAGAGCAATTATAGAGCAGAGCCTACCTTTACTTCCAAGCACATAATTCATTTGTTAGCTTTTGTTGTTTTTAATATTTAATCAAACTAAAAATACAAAAATTTCAAATATTTTTATGACAAGTATTTTTGTTTACATTTAAAAGAGAAAAGTCAATTATTTTTTAGGCTTGGCAACGTTTTTATAAATTCTTATAGCCTGCTCCTCTATTTCGAAAGAACACGTTCGTTCGCTTTCTAGTCGAAAGAAAACTGATTTGGGTTTCACTAACTCTATTTCTATGCGAACGATGACAGTCGATTGAAAACGTCACTGATTTCATACAAAATTTGGTTTCTCTATTTCGAACAGCTCGAACGCAAATGTCAAAATCAGTCACTTGCTATTTTTTTGTCGAGTAAATATATATTTGATATTTTTAATAGCAAAATGAAGTAAAAAGCAATGGATAACAAAAGGTAAATACATTTAAAAAAAAAAAGTTTGTAGAAAAATTTGTAAACGGTTTTCAATCCCACTTTACTATTTTTGTACTGATTTTTAGTAAAAAAAATATTATTTAGCAAATCTTTTTGCTATTTACATTTTACAAATAACAGAATTTTTACAGAATATCTACAAACTTTCGTTGCTAATTTAAGAAATCATTTTACAAATTTTTGAAAACTGATTTGCTAAAATTAGCAAAAAAAAATACTAATTTTAAAAAAGTCGATATTGAAGGAAATGTTATTTCTAATAACACTGTCCAACAGCATTTTTGAAACAGAATAGCGACCCTATAATTCTGAAAGGGTATGTTGAGTAGATCATTTTTGTAGAACAAACTTATGGTGTTTGCTCTGGTAATGCCATATTTTCAAAAACTTAATTTTATTTTATAAGGAAGTTGTAATAACCAAAAAAAGTTAAAGGTCACTTTATTCCTCACATTAGCTAAAGTTACCTTTAACTAACACGCACCTTAAAGGCAAGTTATAATATTTGTTGGACAGTGTAATTTAAGCTTATACATACAAACTTAAATTGCCCTAAAATGTTACATATGATTAAAAATGGGATCGGAAGTGAAGATACTGACTCATGTCCAAAAAGAGGACATCCACTTAAAATAGCACTAAAAAGGTTTTTTAGTTCTAAAAATCAGCCCTAAAAACAATTAAATTTAACCTTAAAAGTAAAAAAAAATTGAGTAAAATATTTTTCAAAACAGAAATTACCAAATTAAAACAAAATGATAAATTCGTTTATGTTTTAACAATTTTTAACATTTTTAAGCCTTTGATTTTTTTTTTTCATTTTGTATAACACATTTTTTAAAAAATATCAAAATTTTTGATGCGCGATAAAAAAAAAATAAATCTAAAACTTTGTACTAATATTAATAGTATTTGGTAATTTTTTTTGCTGATTTTAGCAAACAGATTTTAAATTCCACTTTACAAAAAGTCTACTAAAATTTAGTAGCGGCTACTAATTTTTCTACTAATTTTATTGTACTTCACGTCAGCAGACATGTGTTGCTAAGATTAGCAAAAAATACCGTAATAACAGCAAAATTTTCAGTTGCCATTACAGACTTTTTTTGGTGAGTGTACAAAATAATATAATTATTTATAGTTTATTAAGAATTTTAAATTTTAGTTAAAAAAATCAACAATGGACCAGCCGAAGACGCATGTATTTTATATGGAAGAAAAGCCTGATTGTGCCAGAGGGACTCTGGTGTTCGGAGCAAACAAATTTTCTGCAGAGGAGGAAAATTTGACCAGAAAACTAAACTCCCTTTCAGCCCCTATTACGCTGTTGCTGAGTGGTAAAAGATAAGTGTGTATTGTTTGTGACTTACGTTTGCCCCAAGCAGCTCATATTTACATTTTTTTGTTTTTCATCTTTTATTTTACAAGAGCAGTGACCGCACCGAACAGACAACAGCAACAGGCAACAGAAAAGCTTTCCGATTATCAATCTTACTCACAACCAATTGATAACAAACATTTTTAAAAATAAACACATTCTCAAATAAAAATTGATTTGTTTATTGTTATTTTTTTATTTCATTTGTCATATACAAGCTGATCACTGTTAAACAGGGTTGTTTTTGTCTTTAAGCAGTTTAGTAGTATTTTTGCTACTTTTAAAGAAAATTGTAACAAATACTCAAAATATATGATCTGGCATCTTTGTGATTTGTAAATGCGTAAGAAACAAAAATTGACACACGTAAGTCAAGTCGATCGAAGGCTTTCAAAATAGGGAAACCCAAATTGATTCGAATTCGAGTGACTTGCTTTCGTTCGACTAGTTTTTCGTTCGAGATGGAGGAACATGCTATTAACTTTTGAGTAGCTATATCTATAACTACTTAGCAAGTCTATATCTACTTTAATTTGTATGGAATATTTATATAAAATTCGAAAAAAAACAAACCTAATATATTGCACCAAGCCGAGTATTTGGCATTTCGTCAAAAGAATTTTGTAGCATAATAGATTTTTTATCAAAATTATATATAAGCGGAGAGAAGCTTTACAACACAAAAATAAAAATGTACTTAATATTAAATGTATACATTAGATCTCAGTCAATATAATGTAATAAATAAGTTTTATATAAAAATTATTTATTAATTTAAAAGCTGTAAATTTTGTTTTGAAATTTGCAGCTTTAAAAAAAATCAAAAAATATATGAGATATTACAGATATGTACAGGTTGGTTGAAAAGTTTCTGCGCTTACCAAGAGATGGCACTGCCAGCTCCAAAGTTGGTATAACTGTCCTGAGAACACATGCAAAGTTGCAAGTCATTCTGTCAATTCTTTCTTTGTTTATACGCCATTTGAAGTTGACGTGTCATTGATTTTTTTTTAATATGGAAAAAATTTAATATCGTGCAGTCATTAGATTCTTTGTTTTAAAGGATTTAAAAGCAAAGGAAATTTATGAACAATTGTTAGAAGTGCAACCACAGCAGAAATCATTGAGCAGGTACATAATAAGGTTAGTGAAGATCCAAGTTTGACTAAGCGTGAAATTGCTAATGCCATAGGCATCTCAGACGAACGAGTACTCCATATTTTACATGAAGAATTACGTATGAAAAAACTGTTTGGAAAGTTAGTGCCGAACACAATAATTCAACAAAAACTGGATCGAAAACAAATTTCTCAGCGTAATTTGAAGCGTTTTAAGCCGAATAAAACCGACTTCTTGCGTCGTTTTATAACTATGGATGAGACTTGGATCTACCACCATGATCCTAAATTGAAACAAGAACGTTTACAGTGGACTGAAGCTGGTTGTTCAGCTCCAAAGCAGGTGAAGTCAGCAAAGAAGGTTATGGCATCAGTTTTTTGGGATGCAAAAGGAATATTGTTGATTGATTATCTTCAGAAAGGTAAAACAATCAACTCTGAATATTATTGCAGCCTTTTGGATCAGCTGGATGAAAAAATTCGTGAGAAAAGACCTGGTTTAAAGAAGAAAAAAATCATTTTTCATCAAGACAATGCACCTGCTCACAAAAGTGTTTTGACGATGGCTAAATTCAAAGAATTAAAGTACGAATTGCTTGAACATCCACCGTATTCACCAGATTTGGCTCCCAGTGACTACTATCTCCCAGTGACTACTATCTCTTCAGAAATCTCAAACAATTCCTTCGTGGAAAGCATTTTTCGTCGAATGAAGAGGCCATAGCAGCCGTAAGCTGTTATTTTGCAGAGCTTCCGGAAAACCATTATAAGGATGGGATACAATTATTGGGTGATCATTGGAACAAGTGTATTGAGCTTCTAGGAGATTATATTGAATAAAAAAATATATTTCGTAACAAAAACAGTATTCTTTCATTTCGAGCGCAGGAACTTTTCAACCAACCTGTACCATATGTGTCTCTAAATTGCTTCAGATCGGAGATATATATTTTTTTTTTAAATGGATAAATCTTATATTCCATGCAAACAATATAGAGTCACTATAGGACCAAAACGGTAAAAGGTGGGGCAACCATTTCTAATGGAGGTTGAAGCTAAGGAGTAGTAGATTAAAGATGTATGTACCACATGTGTCTCAAAATCGCTTTAGATATCAGATGTAAATTGTTTGAGAAATAGATAAATCTTAATTTCCATCCAAAATATATAGAGTGACTATATGACCAAAGTGGCCAAAAAAAGAAAGGGTGAGGCAACCAAACCACTTTGTATTGGGGTTCAAAACATTGGAATAATCTAAAATAAAGTGATTTTTAAGAGCTATTAATACAAAAATTTAATGTCTCTCGAGAATTTTAAGAAGGAAAAGAAAAGTAATTTGCTAGTACTCTAAATACAAAAAATAATGTCCCAATACTGAAAAAAAACATTTATTACTTATTAAGGGTTTTCACTCTTGGTAGTAAAGTACCCTTGTAGACCGTGTAAAGGTTGTAGATATAGTAAAAGTACTACCATTTACTACACCACAACAAAAAAATGTATAGAACTAAAATTTACTGGGGTGTGGTTAAAATACAAGACAAAAAGGTATAAAGGGTTTTCACTCTTGGTAGTAAATTTACAACCCTTGTATTTTACAACAATTTTATACTACAAAGCGTGAACGACTTTTTCGTGTATTAACTTCCCGCATAAATACAGCTATTGTAAATTAATCAATCAGCTGATTTTTGTTTTGTTTTTCATCTATTTGAAAACTTAAAATATCAAAAAGAATTTGAAGCTAACAAAAATGCCTATAATTACGGAAAAATATAAAATTATAAATTTTTAAAACGAAATGCAATTAACCAAATAGAATTTGCAGAGATTCTGGGCTTGAGGTTACGGTATTACTTGTAATAATAAAAACCAATAGCTGCTGAATTTCACTATCGGTCCATCTTTTATTACTTATTTTTTCACGCTTTTGTTTTAAGTTGGTGTTTTTATTATTTTGATCCATTATTGCACTTTATTTTAATAGTGACCACAAAATGAAAAATAAAAAAATCAAACAATAGTTTTGGCGGCTAAACGATCAGCTGTTTTAGTCTTGTAAATGTACAACATATATTTACTATACCTTTTGGTCTTGTATTTTAACCACACCCTAGTAAATTTTAGTTTTATACATTTTGTTGTTGTTGTGTAGTAAATGGTAATACTTTTACTATATCTACAACCTCTACAAGGTCTACAAGGGTAGTTTACTACCAAGAGTGAATACCCTCATAGTAAATACATGTTGTACATTTACAAGACTAAAACAGCTGATCGTTTAGCCGCCAAAACTATTGTTTGATTTTTTATTTTTCATTTTGTGGTCACTACACAGTACAACAGCCCATCTGGGGGGTGAGAAATTCCAAGTCAGGGTGATGGTACTAGGTCAGTATAGTAAAACCCTCAAAGGGTTTGGCGTTCGTATGTGTCAGTTTTTTTATGACCTTTTAAATTTTTTCCTTGATGTTTTTTCGCTTAGTTGTAACATTTTGGCAAAAACGTAGTTTAACATAACTCGAGAACCACTTGTCCGATTTTGATTAAACAAATTTAGAAAAGTTAAGAATTACAATTTCTCTAATCTGTTTCTATACCGTTTTCCTATATGTGCAACACTTTCGAAGTTAAAAATGAATGTATGAAGGGAAAAAAGTATTTTTTGCCTAAAAATTAAAATATTTTTTTTTAAAATTCATAAAAAATCCAAAATGGAAAAAAGTGCCAAAACTAATTACTTTCGCGTAAAGTCACATAACTCATGAGCAAAAAAAGGCATATCATGAAAATCGATGCACGCGTTTCTCATTTATTCACAATTAGGTAAATGTATGAATTTAAAAAATTTGCTCCAGATATGCACAACATTATTTGGAGAAAACATTGACACTCACAAGCCGAACTCTCTCATATTTTTCTACTGTACTAAAAGAGAAATATTGATGTGGCAACACTGGTTCTGTAATGTTCACATAAAACATGCATTGTCATTATACTTCTTCTCTTTCTCACACTGGTTCTGTGATTTTTGTCATTCAACAAGTGCCGACGAACGCGAACAGTAAAAGTGATTTTTCTCCAGTTTTTTAAAAGTGAATAAAACTGAACAGAATATGGAACTGTGCAAGCCAGATATAAATAGCTTTTGCTACTGCTGTGGTCAATATGTCTCAACACATAAAAAAAGGGGAAATTTCAGTACTGATTTTGTTCAAACATACGAGATGTACTTCAACCAAAATGTTATAGTGAACGAAAATTGGGTACCAAATATAGTGTGTAAGTGGGTACCAAATATAGTGTGTAAAATAGAAGACGTGGAAGTATGCCATTCGGTATCCCAATGACTTGGACTAATCCTGGCGAAGGTCACAATCCATTGAATTGCTATGCATGTGCGAATAAAGGAGCCGCAAAAAGGATAAGAAAATCGTATAATTACGTTGGTGTTGCAAGTGCCGCAACACCATTGCCTCATTCGGACCACATTCCTGTGCCAAAAGCTTCTAGCCCAGATATTTTCTCTTCTACGACTGCTCCGACATATCATGCGCCAATTTTATCAATGAGCCAATTTTAATACATCAAAATAAGCTTGATTCAATTGTTGCCAAGTTGGAATTAACACAGCATAAATCGGAAGAGCTGGCTTCCATTTTGAAATCAAACAATTTGTTGGCACCCGGTGTGAAAGTCACAGTCGTCAGGCAACACTCCAAAGTTTATTCCTTGTGAATGATGAAAAAACTTCTGCATATTGCCCGGATGTAGGAAAATTGATGGACGCAATGGAAATAAAATATGAAGCAGATGACTGGAGATTATTTATTGACAGTTCAAAACTCAGCTTGAAGGCGGTTTTACTGCATAAGACCAATAAAAAACCTTCAGTTCCAATCGCCTATAGTACAGAAACGAAAGATACATATGATGCACTGGAAAATATTTTAAAAATGGTTAACTACGCCAAACATATGTGGCGCATATGCTGCGATTTAAAAGTTGTAGCAATGCTATGCGGTCTTCAAAGCGGCTATATAAAATATATGTGCTTTTTGTGCGATTGGGACACACGATTTTCCGGTGACCAATATGCATGCCACGGATGGAAACTCAGAGAGCACAGCAGGTTACAAACGGCCAATATTATTCATGAGCCTCTAGTGCCGAAGGAGAAGATATTGCTGCCTCCACTGCATATTAAACTTGGAATTGTTAAGAATTTTATCAAAACTGTCGCCAAAAGAGATGAAGTTTTCTTGTGTTTGAAACTAATTTACCCGAGACTCAGCGAAAGTAAAATTAAAGAAGGTAAGTTATAATATCACATTCATTTCCCATGATTTTCCATCTTAACAAATTAATTTTTTCCAATCAGGCGTAGTAAATGGTCCAGATATACGAAAGCTGATTAAAAGTGACGCATTCAACAATATTTTGATTGACGCTGAATTGAATGCATGGCAGGCAATCAAAGAAGTAATAGAAGGCTTGTTGGGAAAGCATCGTTCTAACAACTACGATGTTTCTGTCGCAAGGATGTTAAGAGCATTCTCGGAAATTGGTGTCCACATGTCCTTGAAAATCCATTATTTACATCAGCAAACAATTGGCTACCGAATCTGATGAACAAGGTGAACGCTATCATCAAGTTGCTATGCCATTTGAAATGAGGTAATACTGATTTTTTATTTTTTCAAACTCATTTAAATAAAACAAAAACTTACAGATATAGAGGCAAAAAGTCGCCGAGTGCAATAATTGCGGAAATTTGCTGGTGGAGTAAGCTTGTGTGGCAAGACAAGGATGATCTTGATGATAAAGAATTTTCAGGAGATGCAGAAGGGCCAACAGTGGAGTCACACATTGACATTATGAGTGGTTCAGAAACTGATGATAGCGATGAATCCGATGCCACTAGTCCCGAACAACCACCATCGAAAAAGTCTAGGCAATATTTATTAAAATAAATAAAAATAAATAAATAAAATAAAAATAAAAAATTATAAAAATGTTTACTTAATTTTTTTAGTAGTTTATGGCCAGAAGTCTGGAGTTATTGGGGAAAATTTATAAAAAAGGCGATAAATAACACTTTTTTGAATAAAAACAAATATCAATATTCTTGTCAAAATGGGATACCTTCACTTAATTGTAAATAAAAGCAGAACGCGTTAATCGATTTCTATGATCAATGTCGCATTTTGTTTATAGGTTATGTGACTTTACATGAAATTAATAACACTTGATCCTTTTTTCCGTTTTGGATTTTTTATGAATTAAAAAAAAAAAAATTTTTAGGCAAAAAAATATTTTTTTTTCTCCACAAATTTATTTTTACCGGCAAAACTGTTGATTATAAAGAAAAACGTTATATGAACGGATTAAAGAAATTGTAATTCTATTTTGAGTTTGTTTTAGCAAAATCGGACAAGTGGTTCTCGAGTTATGTTAAACTACGTTTTTGCCAAAATGTTACAACTAAGCGAAAAAACATCAAGATAAGGAAAAAATTTAAAAGGTCATAAAAAAAACTGACACATACGAACGCCAAACCCTTTGAGGGTTTTACTATACTGACCTAGTACCATCACCCTGACTTGGAATTTTTCACCCCCCAGACAATAATCCCAAAAATGTTCCATAGTGCTATTAGAATAAAGTGTAATAATGGATAAAAATAATGAAAAACCCAACCTAAATAAAACTAAAGCGTGAAAAAATAAGTTATAGAAGATAGTGAAATTCAGCAGCTATTGGTTTTTATTAATACAAGTAATACCATATCTTCAAACCCAGAGTTTTGTCAATTGCTTTTGCACTAAAAACTTTATAATTTTATATTTTTTCGTAATCATGGGCATTTTTGTTAACTTCAAATTCTTTTTGATATTTTATGTTTTCAAATTAATGAAAAACAAAACAAAAATCAACTGATTTATTAACAATAGCTGTGTTTATGTGGAAAGTAATAAACGAAAAAGTTGTTCACGCTTTGTAGTATAAAATCGTTGTGAAAACCGCTATTATTTATATATTCTAATTTTATTATAAATTCTAGAGTAAATTATTTAATTTGTTACACAGACAAAATTTACCAAAATTCTGTTTGTATCATCAACAATGGAATTTTTAAATTCAAAAAATTTGTTTGTAACTTTTTATTGGGTTTTCAAGTTTTTTTTTTGTTTAAAAAAGAGCATTTAAACTTTGAACATATATTAAACTTGGAGCCAAATTCCAAAATTGGATCTAGCAAAGCACTCATGTTATTATTCCAAAAGCACTTTATTGATTGTTTCGCCAATGCTCTGCCGTTAAAAAAAAGAAATGGCTAAGCTCAGCCCGGTGTTATCATTTTGGAATTGGCAAAACACTCATTTCATTATTGGAAAAGCACTTTATTGTTTCCCTAGTACTTTTAAAAATGAAACGGCCAAACCCAGCCCAGCCAAAATATTTATGAGGTTTCAACTGATGAGGACGATTATTTGCATGAGATTCTAAACCAGGTTAATTCTTTAAATTTCTTTAAACCCTTCAAATTTTTTAAATTGGAACAAATAATTGGACAATACGCAGGATATATAACAAATAAACTTTCTGAAGCTTAATATGCTATATAAAATCGTGGTCTAAGTAGTAATGGGAGATTATTATTTGGTGAAACAGTGCGTCCCGTTTGAATTTATAAATGTAATGATTTAGGTAATAAGTTGCCTACCAGCCGCTATTTAATTTATTTTTTTGTATGCACTGAGTAGAGTATTCAAAAACCGAAATCGAAAACCGGTCAATCGGTTTCTTTTTTTTAAAAACCGATCGGTTTCGAATATTTTGTAAATTCGAAGAAAACCGAAAACCGGTCTTTTTTGTTCGGTTAACCGGTTTTTTTTAATTACATCACCAACTGGGTTACTTGGTCTCTTTTATTTTTTCCGAACACTTTTATAATCGTTTGTTTGGTTATGAAGATTTAGATGTAAGTCTTATAGATTCCGATGAATACTTAACTTTGGATATTCCAAATTCAAACAGTTTAATTTCTGATCTAAATAACACAATAAACAATATTCACAATCCTAAAAAGGAGACTGTACAAAATCATTCATCATTATAAGTGACCCTCTCCGAGAAAAGGGACCTAGTGTGGTAAAATGAAGTTTTGAGAACAACGCATTTAAAGTTTCATAACGCATTATCACTGTGAACACACCTTCAGTTGGGAGATGCGATTTGGTATGGTTAGTTATGATTGGGTGCCGACTTTGGTGACGTCATGCCTATGTGGTGACGTACTTTTTTCGCTTTTAGAGTGACAATTTAAAAACAGTTTAAAACCAAAAAATAAAAAAAGGAAAATTTTAATGTTTTTCTCATTTTTATCGATTTTCCCAAGTTCTTCTCGATCAAAATGAGAAAAACATAAAAATTTTCCTTTTTTTATTTTTTGGTTTTAAACTGTTTTTAAATTGTCACTCTAAAAGCGACAAAAGAACTGAAAAGTTGGACAATTTATATAGTTGTCTTTTGACAATTTGTCGAACATATACTATAAGTGATAGAGTATTTTCCACTTCTAGCTTTATTAAAAGCAAACAAAAAAATCGTCTTAAAACGAAACATTTAAATTGCATATTATTTCTAAAATATTATTTTAGAACTGAAAAATAGATTTTCTTTTTACATATTTGAAATGTAATATTAAAAAAACTTCTTTAATGCCAAACGTTTTAATCGTTCAAATTACTAACGTACCTAATTTTACCCAATTTACAAACTTAATGATCTCTATTCATTTGATATGAATATAGTTTTATAATATTAATTTTTAAGATATTATTTAAAAAAATATTAAAACCAACAAATAAAATGTTGAAATGAAATACAATAAAAAAATGTAATTTATATATATATATATATATATATATATATATATATATACTATATATATATATATATATATATATATAAAGGGTGTCCCAAGAAGAACGCAATTTTTAAATTTTAAATAAAACACAGATATTTAAAAAAAAAATCGTGAAACTTTATTATATCGTAAAGTAGACAGAATGAGGTTATGTATGGAACAATATATCGTGCAGATGGCTGCCGCGGCTTTGCTGGCATGCACGCGATCTTTTAATGAAATTTTCGATGACCGTTTTGCATGAATGCTGCGGTATTTCATTAATGCAGCGTCCAATTTCCTCTTTTAAGGCTTGAGTCGTCGGCTTATTCGCGTAAACCATCGACTTCAAAAAACCCCAAAGAAAAAAATCGAATGGTGTTAAATCGCACGATCTAGGCGGCCAATTCTGATCTCCAAAACGCGAAATAACACGACCGGGAAATGACTGATGCAGCAATTGAATTGTTTCTCTGGCTGTATGACATATGGCGCCGTCTTGTTGGAACCACATGCCCTCCACATTCATTTCTTCAATTATAGGCAAGAAAAAACTGGTTATCATTTCACGATACCGAACACCATTGACTGTTTGCGCTTGACCTGCCTCATTTTCATAAAAAAAGGTCCAATGATTCCTCCAGCCCAAAAAACACACCACACAGTGACACGTTGAGGATGCATTTGCTTCTCGTGAATCACTCTAGGATTTTCCTCACCCCAAATGCGACAATTCTGCCTATTGATGAAGCCATCAAGATGAAAATGGGCCTCGTCACTGAAGATGATTTTATCGGCAAAATCAGCATTTTCATGTTGTCTCTCCAATACCCAATTAACGAACTCCCTTCGCTGTCCATGGTCAGCTGGCTTCAGTTCCTGAGTCAATTGAACTTTGTATGCATGAAGATGCAAATCTTTCGTCAAAATTCGCTGCAAAGTGGATTTGGAGACACCAATTTGCTGAGCTCGGTGTCGAATTAAGGTGGATGAAGTTTGAGCGACATCATCACGTACAGCTGCGACATTTTCGGTCGATCGACCTGGTCGATGGCGCGTTGTTGTCTTTACATCACTAACAGACCCAGTTTCGGCAAATTTATCCATTAATCTCTTTACAGTTGACTCTTTTGGAACATTATTGTGACCCCAAATTGATCGCAATTTGCGAACTGTAGCCTCAAAACTTTCACCATTTTGGTAAAACAATTTCACAATGAGAATGCGTTGTTCATTCGTGTAGCGCTCCATTTTTACTAATCTCGTACCTTCTACTAGCAAACAATAACAATTGTTCAAATGTCAAACAATGGCACTTCGAATGTTGCCAGATTTAAAAATTGCGTTCTTCTTGGGACACCCTTTATATATATATATAAATTAAATTTTTTTATTGTATTTCATTTCAACATTTTATTTGTTGGTTTTAATATTTTTTTAAATAATATCTTAAAAATTAATATTATAAAACTATATTCATATCAAATGAATAGAGATCATTAAGTTTGTAAATTGGGTAAAATTAGGTACGTTAGTAATTTGAACGATTAAAACGTTTGGCATTAAAGAAGTTTTTTTAATATTACATTTCAAATATGTAAAAAGAAAATCTATTTTTCAGTTCTAAAATAATATTTTAGAAATAATATGCAATTTAAATGTTTCGTTTTAAGACGATTTTTTTGTTTGCTTTTAATAAAGCTAGAAGTGGAAAATACTCTTTCACTTATAGTATATGTTCGACAAATTGTCAAAAGACAACTATATAAATTGTCCAACTTTTCAGTTCTTTTGTATTTTGTATTTTTTATTACTTTATATTTAATAATAAAATCAATCAACAAATTATATAAGCTTTTTTTCAAATTAAAAAAAACGGTTAACCGGTTTTTTCTGCAAAAACCGAAACCGAAACCGGTTTTTTTTAATTCGATTTTTCCAAGAAAACCGAAACCGATTTTTTCAAAAGGCCGGTTTTTTTGAATACTCTAGCACTGACACATGTTTTACTATGTTTTGCAAAATAAATCCTAATATATATACTAATACTGAATTTATACTTATCCGAAATCTGGTTTAAAATCGAGTTAAATTCGGTTTTAAATTACTCCAGCTTACATAACGAAATTTGACAGCTAAACTGGATTTCGATTTGACAACAACACCAAAATTTTGTAAACAAAAATAGCTTTTATAGACGGTTTGGGATTACTCCATCACTCATTGAATACTTTAAGGAATATATATATATATATATGTTCCTTGCACTTCTCGAGGGAGCATAGGGCCATAACAAGGTGTTTCCAATAATCTCGATCTTCGGCTCGATGTTTGACTTCGTTCCACTTAAACACAATCTCGAAAGTTCCATTGTCAGTTGCCGCTTCCAGGTATGCGCTGTTTTCCCGACTCGTCTACATCCCTGCGGGTTCCAATCTAGGCATTTCTTGGCAATATCATAGTCTGATCTACGGAGGGTGTAACCTATCCAACTCCATTACCGATTACTTATTTCCGTGCTAATAGGCTGCTGGTTTGCCTTTATCCAGAGTTGGTTGTTGGATATTGTTACAGGCCAGAAAATACGTAAGATTTTGCGGAGGCACTTGTTGAGAAATACCTGAAGGCATTGTATATCACGTGGTGCCATGTTCCAGGACTCGCATCCATATAACAGAGTGGATTTTATGTTAGAGTTAAATAATTTGATTTTAGTTCTTTTCGAAATATTAGAAGATTTCCAAATCGGGTTTAACTGGGCAAATGCACCCGTGCCTTATTTATGCGACTAGATATATCTGCTGCTGAGCCACCAGTTGTGTCAATTATGCTACCCAGGTAGCAGAAGGACTTAACACCTTCAATATCTTGATCACATACGAAGAAATGGCGATCTGTGTTACTATTAATGCGTAGAGATTTTGTTTTGGGTATATTTATCTTCAGCCCAACTAATTTTGAAATGTCACTGATGGTGGAAATTTTCGACTGCATTTCTGAGAATGAGTGGCTAAGACATATGTCATCGGCATAATCTAGGTCCTCTAACCGCCCTTGTAAGCCTCACATAATACCTCTCTTATGATGGCCTGTTGCCCTTTTCATCACAGCATCGAAAACGCAGTTAAAAAGTAGAGGTGATAAGACACAACCTTGTCTAACTCCAGTTTTTACCGTGATTCTGTTGCTCAGTCGTTTTTCATGCAACACACGGCAGGTGGCATTCTTGTACAGGGCCTTGATTAGCCGTGTTAGTTTCTCGGGGACACCCTTGCATATCAGCGAGTTTCATATAGCGTAATTATTGAGTGTGTCAAAGGCCTTCTCAAAGTCTATAAAAATGAGGTATAATGGTGATTTCCACTCCACTGATTGCTCAACGTAATCCTAAGACTGTTTACTTGGTCAACGCAAGATTTTCCGGAGTGAAAGCCAGCTTGCTCATTTCTGAGTGATGGGGAAATTGTTGTCGAAAGTCTTTTGTTTATTATATTTACCATGCTTAACAAGGTTATACCTCTCCAATTTTCCTGTTGGTTAAATCACCTTTTTTTGGGAAGATTTATAATAACTCCATCAGACAGCTCATCAGGTAAAGATTCCTGGGCCCAAAACGCCCTAATAATGGGTTCCAGCAGTTGTGCACTGGCAAATATTGCGATTTTTCAAGTCATTCTTAATATTCACGAATATGTCAATCAATATTTTAATCTATATCCGCTTTTTATTTTAATTTAGATGTGCTTTTAAAAATACTCCTAAATACAATCAAGTAAGGGGAAAAGGAAAAATTGTAACACGTAGTTGGATTGAAAAATGTTACAGTTTAAAAAAATATTTGCCATGGAGAAGATATGCATTGGACAGTAAAGACCTATCAAAACCAGAAAGCGATGACGAGATTCTTGATGCATCATTTCAAGCCCAAGATAATGAAAACAGCAATGATGAAGGTATAAGATTGGTTTTTACTGCATTATAAACTAACCCCCTGTTTTTATAAAGCGAGCGGTATAAATCCGCCATACGAATTTTGAGTATTTTGTTATTGTAACATTAACAAAACACCCACCAATCCTCCGGATTAATTAGTGCCCTCTCTTTATAAAAAATCTGGCGGTAAATAATACTGTGCAACAAAATAAAACTTTTTCCAAAAAACTAGGTTGCGACAACGGATTCTGTTAGAGGAAACCAGAAAATTTACGTCTGAATTTTATTTTAGGGGGTTTAAAGTTTCCCCCTTTAGAATATTCTTATGGTGAATCGGCATAGAAAACCATGTGACCCTTATATTTTAGGTATAACAGATTTATGTAAAAAATTACGAGAAATGTTTTTGTGTAATATTTTAACCAACTCCTCAATGTATGGGTTCCTTTCCTAAGGGTTAATTTCGTACGCATTTATTAGTTTGTATGAAAAAAGTGTGTAACGTAAAATTTCAATATAAGTCACCATACAAAAAAATGCTCTAGATATATCTATTGCGGCCCTATGTTCCACTATGAATTAAAGGATTAAATATATATAATATCCAGTGGCGTGCCCAGTAGCGTCTCAGTTACCTAAACTTGTAATATTTACAAAATTTTATTTCGCCGCTTCTTTTAATAAAATTTTTATACGTAGCCATCCTCTATTATTTATTTGTAACGTATCGTTATTCTCATACCCAATCTTATACAACAACATGCAACACCTTATATAATTCTTATTAAGTTGGGAAAATTATTTAGATATGGTGTGAAAGTTAAAGGCTGTAAGGAAGCCAGAACCGAGGGACGGATCGTGTAATACTTCGACCCGGGAACGAAATATTACCTGATTTCTCTACTGATTCCTGCTTTCCTTCATGAGAACCGTTGTTTATTCTCGTTATTAGCTAGTCGTATTATTTGAACACGAGAACCGCTGTTTATTCTCGTTTGTAGTTGTTTATTCTAGGTATTAGCTAGTCGTATTTTTAGAGCACGTAAACCGTTGTTTATTCTCGTTATTAGCTAGTCGTATTATTTGAACACGAGAACCGTTGTTTATTCTAGTAATTAGCTAATCGCATTATTTGAACACGAGAACCGCTGTTTATTCTCGTTTGTAGTTTGTCGTATCATTTGAACACGAGAACCGTTGTTTATTCTCGTTATTCGCTAGTCGTATTATTTAAACACGAGAACCGTTGTTTATTCTCGTTATTAGCTAGTCATATTATTTGAACACGAGGACCGCTGTTTATTCTCGTATTATTCGAACACCATTGCTTAACCTTGATGTTAGCCAATCTTTTGTAGCTAGTCGTATTATTTGAGTACGGGAACCGCTGTTTATCCCCGTTGGTTGCTAATCAATCCAACTAGCCGAGCCGAAACTCCTTCGAGAGTTCGGTAAATATTTCTTTCGGGTAGTGCAGAACATATACGATTAAAACTAGCACAGCGTTCTATAGTTTATCTCTACTCGAACACCAAAACCGTGGATTCCACTCAATCCATGCCGTATTGTCGGCCATCGTTGTAAAGGATTTGGGTTATCGTGTTTATTTTATAATTACCTCAAAGGAAGCAAACCTTTGGCGAATCTGGACAACTGAGCTATACCCCAGCTGGAAAATAAACTTCATCACAAATTATTCTCACACTCATGATATTACACTTAAGTTTTTAAAAACCAATCAAGTGCCTTTTTTTATTTAATTTAACGCTTTTTATCTTTTTTCAAACGTTTTCTAAAAAAAGAGTAATTCAACCTTTAATTACGTCGACTATCCTTATCTGCTATTACTCTATATTGGGTTTAAAATCAGCAAAACAACAAAATAATGAAGACGTTAGAAAAAAATATATGTAGTTTATTGTTTTTCAATGTTGTATTTTGTGTGTGAGCTGGCTAAATAAAATCTAAACTAAATTAATTCAGGTATCCCAATTTTTATGAAATTTTAAAAATTGTTCAAATATTTTGTCAAAGAAATTTTAAAATCTTTTGTCAATTTGTACTTAGTTTAGAATTTCTTAAGCTACCTATCTCTTTTAAATGTAAACAAAAATATTTGAAATTTTCGTATTTGTAATTTCGTAAAATATTAAAAACAACAAAAGCTAACAAATAAATTATGTGTTGGTTAGTAAATGTAAACCTAGGCATACAATATAAATGATATATTTTGTGTTCAATTAAAGTTATTATATGAAAACAAGTAGTTATAGATATAGAGATAAAAAAATAAAGCTTTTGTTATAAAAAATATACAAAATTGGCCAAACATTACAATTGAAATTAAAAAATAAAATCCTAAATGAAAGCACACAAATTAAATTCAAAAAATTTCAAATATAATTTAAAAACTCGCAATCGATACTTAAAAAGTCAATTAAAATATACCAAACGCAATTAAAAAAATTATTGAAATTTAACAAATATTTATTTGATTGAATTTGGTGTTCTTTAATTTCAATTGATGCTTTATATTTGGAGTCATTCCAAAAGTGTTTGAAACAATCTAATCGTTTTTGAAATAGTCTTTGAATTTGAGTAAAAATTTGCACGTGGCTATTCCACGTTCCCGTGCTTTTTTATTTTTAAAAATTCGATGTAGTTCACGGTGGCGTTGTGCAAAATGGCCCCAAGAAATATGACCCCAATTTTAAAATGTTATTAAGCCCCATATTTTGGGGCAAAATTTCATAATGAAAATTAACACAAAAATCATAATGAAAAATTACACCAACCAAATGAAAATTAGCCCCAAAATATGGTTTGGGGCATATTTTCATTTATTAGGTTAAGGCATTTATGCATTATGTTAAATAACACCAATTTGAAGATTTTAAAAATTACCCCAAATATGATGAAATGAAAAATGGTCCCAAAATATGCAAAGCAAAGAAATGTTGCTTATGCACAGCATTATACGCATTTATATTGCATGGAATCAATAACATCCGAATGTAATCCTTAATAACATTAAAGTTACTTGGGCCAATCTAAATTGAAATGTTTTAAAGAATTAGAATAAAAATTATTTTATATAAATCAAATATTTTAGAGATGCGCAACCACTGCCTTTCAAAATAGTTAAAAAAATCAAGTAAATTTCTGCTAGCCGTCCATGAGTGCGTCCTCCCAGCCAGTTCTTATTAAATTTGCTGGTAACAATGGAAGAGCTATCAATTTCCGATATGCGGTTTTTGCGTCTTAGAGCTTAGCAAGTTTGAAACTTGTTAAGAATTATAGTTGTTCTTAATGTATGAAAAACAAAATTTTCCCCTGCGGCGCCAACTTCTACAACTATTAATATACGAACAACGAAATGAAAAATTTTTTAACAAAAATCTTACGATTTTTACTAAAAATTTTCGCCTGACAAATAGATTTTCCGTTCCCGATAATGTGGTAAAGAATTTATAATTTACAAATACAATCAAAATGTACTTAATATTAAACGAATACACTGGCGATCATAAACACTGCACCATTGGCAACTCTTCAGCAATTTCGATAAAAGTTCAAAACACCGCATAGCTACTTTTCTTTTTATTATTGGTATTTGCCTATTTACCGTTATGTAACGAATAAAGCAGTCTGCCAATTTTTTGCCGCATAACTTTAGTTATAAATCCTTTTTTTTGTAGGAACGTAAAAAATGTCTACACGGTATAACAAATTGAATGATGACGAAAAGGTAGAAATTTTTGTTTTAAAGGATAAAGGAGTTCCTTATCGTCGCATAGCACCCGTTCGCAAGGACGAAAGGATCAGGAAGACCTCGGAAGACTAACATCCGGACAGACGGCATAATACGAGGAATAAGTTTGAAGTATCGCTTCAAAAGTGCAGTGGAAATAAGGGCGGAAATGAAGAACTACCACAATGTGGATTTAAGCGCGGAAACTTTGCGTAGAAGGCTTCGGGAGTGCGGACTATATGGATGACGACCGGCTTAAAATCCTTTATTGACGAAGCGGATGAAATCAAACCGCTTGTTTTGGTCCAAAAAGTATCAAAACTGGACCTTCGACGACTGGAGAAAAGTTTTATGGTCTGATGAAAGCAAATTCAACTTGCTATGCGCAGATAATCTGCCGTATGTTCATCGTTCAGATGATGAAAGTTTAAGGCCAACTGTGTAGATAAAAGAGTGAAGTTTCCAGAAAGCCAGATGGTGTGGGATTGTTTTTCCTACTTTATCCGGGGTTCCTTATTCCATATTCAAGGAACCCTGAGCGCTGAAAAATAAGGACAAATTATTAGGGACCACCTTTTCTTTTTTTTCTTTTCTTCAAATTTCTGTGTGGTGCGGTTTTTATGACCGCCAGTGTACATTAGATCTCAGTCAATGTAATAAATAAGTTTTAAATAAAAATTATTTATGAATTAAAAAGCTGTAAATTTTGTTTTAAGTGCTTCAAAAGGGTAAAAAATATAGGTTTACAAATTAATTATTGTTTTTAGTTTATAACACGATAGTAGTATTTTTGAGTTCTCGCTTCAGGTGAACGAAATTCAATGCAGTTTGGTATTCCCATGCGCTGGCTAGACCTAGGTGAGCATGACAAGGCCACCTGTTACGTATGCCAAAGTAGTGTCATATTATCATTGAATAGGTATAGGCGAAAGAGATGTGTACAAAGAAGTACCATCAGCCTTGCTTCCAGTGCCACATTATGATAAACTCCAAGTACCTGTGCTACACCTGGATTTAATGTTAGTGGTTGAACTATGTTTGGCATTGTATGACAACGGTATGGAATTGTCTAGAGCTAAACGAAAAATGTAAAGAATAAATGCTTTCTTAAATACCCAAATTTGTTGTCCTGTTTTTATTAATATATATTATATTTAGAGATTTTATAGTGAATTTTTATCTAACACAGTTATACAAACTAACCTCCTAAAATACGGATTTGTGGGACATTTTAACGCCAATTCTACGAAATTAACACTTAAACACATTTTAAGTATTGACTTATTCTCGATCTCAGGTTGAATTTTGGTGTATTCAGAGACTTTCAATAGAATTTTATGTCAAATATCTTTGTGGAACTTTTTAACCCGTTATATCTCAGTTTTAATGGTATTTTTCACGACAGGGACAGAAAAAAGCCATACATACATTAATGTTCCTCGTAATTTATTACATAATTTTGCTGAACACATTTCATACGATTCACCACAAGAATGTGCAAAAGGGGGAAAATTCAGACGTAAACTTTTAATACCCCGATACACGTATATTTTTTTTCTCCTCTAACAGAATCTGTTGACGGAACCTTGTTTTTTTTTTTTGTGTTGTACATTGTAATTTGTTTTTAGTCGCAGATTTACCATCAACATCAGCAACTAGAAGAGAATCGGATGGTTGCACTAATAGTTTGACATTATATGATCAACCCATAAGCAACAATATAATAGATATAAAACCAGAATTATCTTCAGATACAGATACAGACGATGAAATACAACGAATAAAACAAAGTAATGGAAGTTTATAATTACTTGTTATTCCTATTCATTAACATATCCATATTTATAGTTTCAGGAATCAAACTCCCTAAATCGATAACAAACGAGAGACAAAATATTTATGAGGTGTCAACTGATGAGGAAGATTATTTACAGGAGAAGCTAAACCAGGCTAATTCTTTAAATTTCTTTAAAGCTTTAAAATTTTTCATATGTGATGATATTGGCAGTGTGGATAAAATTAAATTGGAACAAATAATTGGACAATATGCAGGATGTATAACAAATGAACTTTCTGAAGCTCAATATGCTATATCAACTCGTGGTCTAAGTAGTAATGGGAGATTATTTTTTGGTGAAACAGTGCGTCCTGTTTGGATTTATGAATGTAATGATTTAGGTACTAAGTTGTCTACCAGCCGCTATTTAATTTAATTTATTTTTTGTTCTGTATGCACTGAAACATGTTTTACTATGTTTTCGAAAATAAATCCTAATTTATATACCAATACTAAATTTATACTTCTCCGAAATCTCGTTCAAAATCGAGTTAAATATGGTTTTAAATTACCCCCGTTTACATAACGAAAAATGACAGCTAAACTAGATTTTGATTTGACAACAAGATTTAGTAAACAAAACAAAAATAGCTTTCTTTAGACGGTTTGGGATTACTCCATCACTCATTGAATCTTTCCAATTTGACTCACGCCATCATCAATTAATATATTCAAGTGCTTCTGTTGACTTAAATCAACTAGATTTTTTTAGTTGTCTGAAAAAATCGACAATATTGCTGTATTTGATCGGGTAGGTTTTTTATTAATTTTTATTTATTCAGTTCAACATTTCATACATAATGTAAAACCCTCTGGCTTGTATGTAGGTTATAAGAAGAATAAATTTTAATAAGTAAGTTGGATTTTAATTTGGAAAATATTTAGTTATTTTTTTGTCATTGCAAACTTAAGTAAAATTTATTTATTTCTTTTGTATTTGGTATTACGTAATATATCTGTTGGCAATTTGTTGAGAATATTGAACTCCTAGTGTTCTTTTTCCATAATTGTTTTTGAATTTTTCTTTCATCATACATGTACCTAATTTTAAAGCTATTGCATCCCCAAAAAATTATTAAAAAAATAGTAATTTAGTTAAAAGGTAAAAAATTGGCATTTTATAATATGGCGAATATCTCGAAAACTAAGCAAAACGAACAAAATGTTTTAAAAGTTCAACAAAGGGTTCCTTTCGATAGAATAGATTGGGTAGGTCCCCGAAGAGTTTCCTGGAATTTTTATAAAAGAGTCACAGGGTGACGATTTTTTTTATCAAATTAACACACTCCGATAAAACAAATTTCGTTTCCCGTTCATTTCGTTCGTATAAAAATGGGTCTCCCTGTGGGTGTTTTATAATGATAGATACCACGGGATGTCTTTCGGACCTGGCCTATTTTTATTATCGCAATATATTAAAATTTTGTCCGTTTTGCTCTATCTCGATTAGTTTTCGAGATACCGGTCATATTAAAAAATTAACATTTTACAAAATGGCGAATATCTAGAAAACTAAGCGAGATTTGCAAGTCAATTTTAATGTTTTTTTATTTGGTTTTAATTCGCAAATCAAATCAATCTTTTTTAATTCCCAAATTAAAAAAAAATAATAATGTTTAAAATGATTTGATTCAATTGAATCAGAAAAAATTTAAATGAAATTGATTAATCAACTATGATTTTAAATCTTATTTAATTAATTGATTTATAAAATATTGAATAAACTTGCTGATTTACAAAAATAATTAGTTTTTCGCGAATTAATTCAATAAAGATTTATCTTTTTCAAGGTCTGTTTTGCATGATTACATTTTGAATTGGTACATTCACGATTTTATATTTTTTCTTGCAATTTAACTTTCAATTTAATTTTTGTTCTCAATATTGTCACCCTCGTTACACTATGTCATAAACACATGCTTTACGAATGCATTTTTTTATATATAAAATTAATATGAAATTTAAGTATTTTTTTAGAAACAATTTTTTTAGTTTTTTTAAATTTTAGCAAAAAAATTAGCACTAGATATAAACCATACCCTCAACAACCTCCTAACATCAACCTCTTAATTTGCCATCAGCCTCTTAATTTTACATCATCCTTGTTTTAAAACTAATTTATAAATTTGTAAATGTAAATGACTGTTTTTTTTTGGCAAAAAATATTTTTCAACATAATCTCCTTTTAGCTCAATACTCTTAGTCCAACGTGTTTCCAATTTTTGTATCCCTTCCAAAAAGTATGATTTTTCGAAGTCCATAAAATAGGCATTTGTTTGAACAATAATTTCATCGTAGGAGCTAAATCTCTTTCCACCGAGGCTTTCTTTAGGTTTGGAAATAGGAAATAGTCACTGGGGGCTCAATCCGGAGAATATGGCGGATGAGGTACCAATCGTAGCCCAATTCATGCATTATGGTCGAGAGCAACCGCGGCACCCATCTTGCAGACAGCTTTCTTAAATCCAACTGATTATTTAAAATCGAAACCACACTGCTATATGAAATGACTATGGCATCAAGAATATCAAGCACTATTACTCTTCGATCGGCCAACACCAAATCGTTTATTTTTTCGACATTTTCGGGTGTATTGGCCTCAATTGGCTGTTTAGAACGTTCAGCGTCATTTGTACTTGTGCGACCACAATGAAAGTCAGTAAACCACTTTTTACCATTGAAATCGATGGTGCAGAGTCCTCATAGTATTTATCAAGTTTTTCCTTGATTTTATTTACGGTTTTTTTCGCAAAAAATCCACGAGGTTGTATGTTTTGAACAGCTGTTAAACGCAAAGCTAATGACGGTACTTGCACAAAATTTAACAGTAGTGTCTATTAACAGGTGGTACTTGATGGGAGCAGTTCATATAACTACGAGGGAAGTTCGAAAAGTCAGGGGCTTGTTGATCCGCTCTTGTATGCAATGATATAAAAAAAAAGAAAAGATTTTCTGTCGAATTGGATTTGGCTAAAAAAAATTATACTTTAAACTTCAAATCTGTGGGAAATTAATTTAAAAAAAAAACATAAAAAACTAATTTCCACTTACAAATTTGAAATTTGTGTGGTTATAAAATTTAAGTAAAACTTAAAAATTTTTCTGCACGCAGAATATGTTGATGGTCCCCCGGCTGAGTTGAAAAGGAAGATGGAGTTTGGTTTTTGGACCTACTTTGATGTTCATAATAGCCGAATTTTAACAACGTTATTGGAAAAGCATGATGTATATCGTTAGCTAAACGTACAAAGGTCGTAAGTCCATATTTTTTCGAAATTGAGATTTTGATGCAGAAATGTTTAAGAGGTTGAAGTACATTATTTACAAAAAGAAAAATTTTAGATATGTCATTTTTAGTTGTTGTTTTGCAGTGATGTGCAAAAGTCGTAAGTCCAAATGTAACAAAAGAAAAGGTCGTAAGTCCATTAAAAAAATACATATTGAAAATGTCAGTCAAAGTATCAATTTTATTGAATGATATTGAGATCAAATGGTCAGACACACTTAAAAATATACTATTCTTTTTTAGTCTCATCAAATTAAAGGACTTAGCGATGTCCGTCTGACACATCGATTTTCTGTTCGTATAGTTGTCTGTTGAAAGAGATCAATGACGATAACAGAAAGAAAATATTTTCCGAATTATGGCAATTGGAATGGAATCAAAAAAAAATTTATGTAAATAGTTTGGTTGACGCATATCAAATTACTAGACCACGAAACAGAAAAGACTACAGGAAATCCAAAAGATGCCTAACATATAAATATAGTCTTAGATTTCAATGCAAAAATATTAGAGTGTGCAAAAAGTTCTTCTTAAATACGTTGGATATTGGAGAAAAAACAGTGCTTAATTGGATCAAGAAGACCATAGTTTCAAAACCAATTTCAAAAACTACTGCTCAAAATAAACTAACTGATAAAAAGCAACGTCTTCATGGATTTTTTGATGCGCTACCTTTAATAGTCACATTACTGCCGCGCTGTTACGCAAAAAAAATACCTTTTACCAGAATGGCGATCAAAAAAACAACTTTACGACTTTTACGTGAATAACTGGTGTAAAAACAAAAATATACAGCCACTTTTAATAACAGTGTTTAATAAAATATTTCATCAACGAAATTGTGGATTATTCGCGCCTAAAAAAGACCAATGCGAAATATGTGCTCGTTATTCAGTCGGTGACCTGTCTTATGAAAAGTACACACTCCACCAAGAGAAAAAAGAAGAGCTTAGAACAGAGAAGCAATAAGATAAAAACGAAGAAACACATGTCCTTACCGTGGATCTTCAAGCAGTCTTAATGGCTCCAAAGTCTAATGTCAGCAGTTTATACTACCGCGCAAAGTTGCAAGTTCATAATTTGGTATTTTTTAATCTTAAAACCCAAAAAGCTTATTGTTTCATATGTAATGAAGCTGAAGGTGGTGTAAATGCCGAAGAATTCGCTAGTATATGGGTTTACTTTATTGAAAAAAAAAATTCTTAATGAAAATAAAAACCCTGTTAAAATAATTTTTTATAGTGATGGTTGTAATTATCAAAATCGGAACACTGTCATGAGTAATGCCTTACTAAATGTAGCTGTCAAGCGTAATATTATCATTGTAATTATGTTAGTTATTATTTGTTTACTATTTTAAAAACAATGAAAAATTGTATTATTTGTATTAATATTTTTTATTAAAACAATATAAAAAAACACACACACAGAAAAAGTCGTAAGTCCACAAAAAAGTTCACAATTGAAAACAGAAAAAGTCGTAAGTCCACAAAAATTGCTGTAGTTGCTCGAGAAATTATTTTTTTCATATATTTTCTGCTTCAATTAAAGAGCAAGAACAATAAACACGTAACTGTATTTAAAGATTTCAATAATCTTTAAAGGAAAGAAACTGAAAAGTTTTTTGTCTGTCCTGTAAAATTTAAAAAAATGGACTTACGACCTTTGCACGTTTAGCTAACGATATGACGTATAGCATAAAGATACCTCAGTGCTTATTAACTAGTCATCACTTAAGTATATGTTATACACATGGATGGTAACCGAAACAAATGCGGTTATCGGTAAGGGTACCGCTATTTTTTACTATTTCGGTAACATTATTTTAAGGGTAACGCTATTTTCTATTATTTCGGTAACGGTATTTTAGGGATAATGATTTTTTCAGTTATTTCGGTAACGGCATTTTAGGGATAACGATTTTTTCAGTTATTTCGGTATTTTAGCGATAACGGTATTTTCTATTACTTCGGCAACGGCATTTTAGCGATAACGTTATTTTAGTTATTTCGGTAACGATATTTTAAGGGTAACGTTATTTTTGTTATTGTGGTATCGGTATTTTAGTGATAACGCTAGTTTCAATGCACACCGATATATTTAACCCCATCATGATCAGACTTTTGGAAGATAGATATATGTATGTATGTACAGATAATATATTTTTGAATCTTGTTACTTCACAGCGGCCCCTTGCAGAAATATCTATAACTAACACAAACATTTTTACATAATGAACCAGAGATGGTTTGAAATGAATTGGAAAAAAGTAAGTAGGTCCGAGTAAAAAAAATGAATCTGACACAATATTTAATCATTTTCAATTTTATATTCCTTAATATCTTATTTGATCCGAAAAGTGGCAGATCAAATTAGATCCAGAAATATATTTGAGGATTTAGATTGATCTGAATTGATCCGAAAAATGGCAGCTTAATTTAGACCCAACAATATATTTATAAAGTATTATCCAAGTTTATCCGGAAAAAGTCAGATCTAGTTGTATCAGATTAGATCCAACAATATAATATACACGAAAACTACCCCTTTTCTAATTGCATTTCAGAAATAGTCAATTGTATCTCAGAATAGTCAATTGTATTTCAGAAATAATCAATTGTATTTCAGAAA
This sequence comes from Eustalomyia histrio, assembly GCA_949748255.1. Lineage (NCBI taxonomy): Eukaryota > Metazoa > Arthropoda > Insecta > Diptera > Anthomyiidae > Eustalomyia > Eustalomyia histrio. The sequence continues at coordinate 109,161,921 of OX456525.1, read as the reverse complement.
TAGTCAATTGCATTTCAGAAAAAGTCAATTGTATTTCAGAAATAGTCAATTATATATCAGAAATTGTCAATTGCATTTCAGAAATTGTCAATTGTATTTCAGAAATAGTGAATTGCATTTCAGAAATTGTCAATTGTATTTCAGAAATAGTCAATTGTATTTCAGAAATTATCAACTGTATTCCAAAATAGTCAATTGTATTTCAGAAATAGTCAATTGTATTTCTGAATAGTCAATCGTATTTCAAAAATAGTCAACTGCATTTCAGAAATAGCCAATTGTATTTCGGAAATAAAAAACAGTACATCCTACAATTTGGAGTTGTTATATTTAATTTCGTTAGTGTCTTGTATTTAAATATTTTTTGTATTTTTAATTGCTGAAACTAGAGAGTTGAAATTTGGTATGCAGGTTCCTTCTCCAGTGTAGATAACACCTATGGCGTGACTTTTGGAAAATCAAAAGAGGAGGGACAAAAAAGCGGGAAATTCTCCCCCTTGACGGCCTGCCAAAACCGCCAGAGCTGCGAAGTTAAAATTTGGTACATAGATTTCTCATCCAATGTAAATATGCAATTATGCAAATGTGCAATTATGCTAAAGTGCTGATGTGCAAAAGTGCAAATTTGTAAATGTGAGAGTGTGTGAGTGTGCAAATTTGCAGAAGTGCTAATGTGCATATATGATAATGTGAAAATATGCAACTTTTCAAGTCAAAATTTACAAAAGTGCAAATGTGAAAATTTGCAAAATTGCAAATGTGCAAAAGTGAAAATTTGATTGATTGTTTGATGGTTTGATGGAACGAAGGTTTGATGGACTGATAGTTTGATGGTAATGTAAATGCGCAAATGTGTAAATGTGCACATGTACAAATGTGCAATTGTGTGTAACTGTATAAATATTTATTTCCCAGCCAAACCGCAGGAGGTAGGACGCTGAAATTTTGTATGTAGGTTCCCCCTACGGCGTAGACATTCGCTAAGACGAATGTCTACGGTCTGCCCAAACCCTATATCTAGAAACCGGACATTTGAAACATGCTTTAACAGCTTATAAAATTAAAATCCAAAGGGGAGGGGTAGAAAAGGGAAAAATTCTCAACCTTGATGTCCTGCCAAAAACGCTGGAGCTGGGAAGTTGAAATTTGGTTCATATGTTCCTCCTACGAAGAGGGGCGGTGAACAGTGTTCCCCTTAACGGGCTGCCCACACCGATTTAGCTAGGAACCTAAAATTTGAAATATGTGTTACCTGGAGTATGGGCTAACTCATTATTGAGGTACATACTTTTTTACCGAAATGAATAACAACGAAAAAAAATAAATGAAACAACTGGGTTTAAGGTTTAATCAATAATAATCAATCTTTTTTATTTTCTACTTTCTTAAATACTATTATTTTGCTTACTGTTACATTTTGGAGATATAAATTAAAATATAAATGTTTATAAAAATTCTTAAGAAATTTGTCTGGTGCATTTTGCACTTGAACAAAGTATAACAATTCTTTGGACAAAATGTATAATGTTGTTAATGTTGCATTTTCGTTAGCGGAAATGCACCTGAAAATATAATCAATAAAGTTTTTAAAATTCTTTGGAATAAGTGTACTTGGACAATTTAATAAATACAAATAATAAGGTAATTAAACTTATTTGGAATTAATGGTGCATTTTGTTAACTGTTGCATTTTCGTTAGCGGAAATGCATTTTGACAAACAATTCTTGGGAAAATACAATTAATAAATATATTTTAAAATTCTTTGGAATAAAGTAAAAAAACAAATAATTAGTAAAATGCTTAATAAGTTAAAACAGCGTGTGTATATGTGTATGATATAAATAATGTTAAGGGAATAGTGGGAGACACTATAACACCCCCACCGTTAGTTTGAGGCTCCGACGAGATTATATAATCTTTGCCGGGTTATTTATAGTAGTTTCGTTTCTTAATTGTACGTTTGGAATATATGTTCTTGTATTCTTAAAGAAGTATACAAAAATAATTAAGATACATATTGATATAATAATTAATATGTCTATGCTAAAACTAAGTATTTTTGTGTTCTTATTTGTATATAGTACTTGTTTCAGTGTTTCTTCGTATTCTATTTGTTTTAGATATAAAGATTCAATTTTTATGTCTGCAAGTGTTGTATTACTATTGTCTTTAATTTTTGTTATGAGATTAGGTAAAATAAACTTGTCTTGTATTTTTATTTTAACATTTGTAAAAGTTTTATTTAACGCGTATATTTCACAATTTTCGAATTTTATTAGGTAATTTCCCGAAATTTTTAATTTAGCTTTATTGCAATTGTGCGATATGTTACTATTGAATCGTTTGAGAACTAATATGCCTGGAATTATTTCAGATATTTCCTGTTTATTAAATGTTTGCATTTTGCAGTTAGCTTCTTCAAAATTTAATATATTACTTAAGCAATTGTCGTTGATTTTTATTAGATTTCTTTTTAAATTTTCCTTAATGTACGTGCTATAAATATTGTTTTCTGAATCTATGAGAACATTGGAATGATTAAGCTGTATGGATTTATTATTCTTGTCGGGTATTGGTACGAATGTCACCATAGATAATGGGTCTTGTAAAAATTGTGGTATAGAGAGAATAATGATGATGTTACCGTCGTGAAGTGCAATGGATACCCTGATGTTGGTATAACTGTCAAAGTCTGGGATTAGGTTAAGTTCGGTTTGAGTGAGAATATCTGTGGGTATAATACCCAGTTTTCCGGAGAAAATAATTTGTCCGATGTCATCTACATGTTGGCGTAAGAGTGAGATGTCATTGTTAATCTGGTATATGTGTTCTATAAATGTTAACTCGTCTTCAATAGTTGAAATTTTATTTCCTATAATATTTTTGAATTTAGTTAAATAATTTCCAATTGTTTTCTGCTGGTAATTTATATGGTTAGTAATATTCTGAATCTGAGAGTTCATGACATTATTAATATAAGTTAAGTTGTTAATCCTGTTTGTTAAGTTTTCGTCATTTGTGTGTAGTAATTTAAGAGTTTTACTTATTTGTTCTTCGTCTTCGCTGTCCATTGTACCTGCAATTATTTTTAATCCTTTACCTATAATATTTAGTAGAGCCCGTTTTCTTCGAAAATGTGGGTTAAGATTTTCTATTTTTGCCCTCAATAGCATGAAATTCTTGTTTACTGTATCAAATAACCTTTTTGATTCGGTGCTTGATGTCTTAAGGATGCCCATGTTGGTCTTGATTATTTCTAAGGTAAGTTCGTATTCTGTTGTGTTTATTATGTGTAGTATTTTTATGTAGTGTCCAATGATTTTGATCTCTCCTGTTTTGATTGGTATATAGCCGTTATTGTATGATAGGTCTTGTACGTCGATGGTTTGGGCCCTGATGGTTAGGACAATTGTTGTCATCGTTATGATCCATTTTATCATCTAAAAAAAATATTTATTTAATTGTTGCTCTGATTCTTGGGTTATTTTTGTCTTGGTATTTCTTAGTAGGTCTAACGTGAGTTTTGTAATATTTATGTCCAGTTCCTATCGTCTGTATGTGGTCATCGTCTATTTTTTCTGTACTAACTTTTCTATATTTTCTGTGGTTTTTTCCACCTCTTATCTCTCTAATATAATTTAGTCCTCCTTCTAATTCAAAATCTTTCCGGTTTTCGTTTAATTTCTGGGTATATTTTTCTTTTTTTGCGCTCATAAGATTACGAATTTCTGTATATTTATCTTCATGTATTTTGCCGTTTACAAAATCGATCGGTTTGATGCCGGTCGTGCTGTGTATTGTATTATTATAAAAACCTATAATTCTTGTCATTTTATCTTCCATACTTTTGTCCTTGTTTTCTGTATCGTGTCTTAGTAAGCGTATGTGTTCGTTGATGGTATTGTGTAACCTCTCGATATCGGCATTGGACGTATGGTTACTATTTGAGGTATAATGAATTTCTATGTTTTCCTTTTTTAAAAATTCTTGCATCGGTATGGCCTTAAATCCTAATTCATTGTCTACGATGATTTTATCCATTTTCCCGTAGGTATTGATTATCAGCAACAGTTTTGTTTTAAATTCCGTCCAGCTTCTACCGTTTATTTGAAACGCTAAGGCGAATTTTGAAAATTTATCGATTGTAGTCATAAAGAGTTTCTTATCCAGGGTATAAAATACGTCTATGTGTAATATTTCTAGAGGTTTATGTGGAGTTTCTGTAATTTTATAAGGGATTTTTGGAGGTTTTCTATCATACTTTTCTAGGTTGCAGATTTCGCAATTATTTATGAACTGGGTTATCCTCCGTTTCAATTTAGGATTGTAAATTCGCGTAACTAACTCTTTATATACTGCTTGGATTCCTCTATGATTTTTGTTAAGGTGTTCATTTTTAATAATTTCGGTTAACCGGTTTTCATCTTCTATGTCCTCTGTCATAAGTGTAGATCTAAGTACCCTAAAATTTGCGTTATTTGAAAATAGTTCTTCATAAACATTTTTAAGCATTGTATAAAATTCGTCTTCGATAAAAATAACATTCAGTTGTGTTGGGTTAAAATGATTCTTTAGTATTGTAATTGCTGTTTCCCTGTCCATTTCTTTCATAGAAATTATTCTTCTTTTATTTTTAAAAACAGATTTATTTTTTATTCTTAATGATCCAGAGGTTGTTTTTATTATAACAACTTGGTTTTTAAACATATTAATTGGTGAATTAGTACTTTTTATTGTTACACTGTCGCATTCTAGCGTGTTAATGTTGGGTTCAGTTTCAATTCTTGACAAAGCGTCGGCATTACCGTTCTTTGTTCCTTTCTTGTACTTGATTTCGTAATCGTATTCAGATAGTCTTAATCTCCACCTAACAAGTTTTGAATTGGGTTCCTTTATAGAAAAGAGCCATGTTAATGGCTTATGATCTGTTTCTATTATAAATTTGCGACCAGAGATAGGGCCTAAAGTATTTTGTAGCCCATATGATGGCCAATAATTCTTTCTCTATTGTACTATAATTTATTTCGTGTGTATTAAGGGTGCGACTTGCATAGCATATTGGGTGATTATCCTGCGAAAGTACTGCTCCCAAGGCGTAATTACTCGCGTCTGTTGTCAATGTAAATGTTTTAGAAAAGTCTGGGTATGCTAATATTGGATCATGTGTTAATAGGGTCTTGAGGGTGTTGAAACTTTTTTCGTACTCTGGGTCATTTATGGTTATCTTTGAATCCTTCTTTAAGCATTTAGTCATGGGTTTAGCGATAGATGAGTAGTCTTTTATGAACTTCCTGTAGTAGCCTGTGAGCCCTAAGAATTGCTTGATCTGTTTTGTCGTTTTGGGTATTGGGAAGTTAACAACGCATTCTATCTTTTTAGGATTGGGCTTGACTCCCTCCGTTGTTATTATGTGCCCAAGGAACTCTGTTTCCTTTTTTAAAAATTCTGATTTATCCAATTGGATTTTTAGGTTTGCCTCCTGTAATCTTGCGAATATAAGTCTGATTGAGTTCATGTGTTCTTGTAAGGATGTTGAAAATATGATTATATCATCCAGGTGTATATATTTGCTTCTATCCGGTTACTTTGGATGTATCTTAATTTTTCGGCTTTTGTTAGGAATATATTATTGATAAGGGTAAATTTTTTTATCCTCTTCTTCACCTTATTGTTTCTCCGTTTTTTTTTTTTTGTATGTTTAAAGGATTCGTTCTTCAATCTTATGAAGTTCAAATGTCACTTTCACAAAAAGAATTTTTGTATGTTCAAAGGATTGGTTCTTCAATCTTATGAAGTTCAAATGTCACTTTAACTAAAGTTTTCTCAAAAAAAATTTTTATGTCCTTTAATCTTTTAAAGGATTCGTTGTTCTTATTTTCTCTTCACAAAATTTTGTATGTCCTTTAGTTTTTTTTTAAAGGATTCGTTCTTCAATCTTATAAAGTTCAAATGTCACTTTAACTAAAGTTTTCGAAAAATAAAATTTTGTATGAAATTCGAATGTCACTTTTACTAAAAAATTTGTTCCACAAAAATTTTGTATGTCCTTTAATCTTTTAAAGGATTCGTTGTTCTTATATTTTTTTTCAGCCCGTTACAGATATTGAAATATCTAATATCCTTTCTTATGTAACTCGAATTAAAATGATTTACACATAAGGATACACGGGTATCCTACCGACTGCGCCACTTTTTTTACCGAAATGAATAACAACGAAAAAAAATAAATGAAACAACTGGGTTTAAGGTTTAATCAATAATAATCAATCTTTTTTATTTTCTACTTTCTTAAATACTATTATTTTGCTTACTGTTACATTTTGGAGATATAAATTAAAATATAAATGTTTATAAAAATTCTTAAGAAATTTGTCTGGTGCATTTTGCACTTGAACAAAGTATAACAATTCTTTGGACAAAATGTATAATGTTGTTAATGTTGCATTTTCGTTAGCGGAAATGCACCTGAAAATATAATCAATAAAGTTTTTAAAATTCTTTGGAATAAGTGTACTTGGACAATTTAATAAATACAAATAATAAGGTAATTAAACTTATTTGGAATTAATGGTGCATTTTGTTAACTGTTGCATTTTCGTTAGCGGAAATGCATTTTGACAAACAATTCTTGGGAAAATACAATTAATAAATATATTTTAAAATTCTTTGGAATAAAGTAAAAAAACAAATAATTAGTAAAATGCTTAATAAGTTAAAACAGCGTGTGTATATGTGTATGATATAAATAATGTTAAGGGAATAGTGGGAGACACTATAACAGTACATCTTAGAGTTTTGGTCTGGGACATGGTAAAATAATTATATTTAAAGCGAAAAAAATATATATATAAATTTTCACTACTTATATCCTATCAAAAATTTCTAGTTCTTGTTATCCCCAAACGATTTAAATTTGAAAGTTTTGTAAAAAAATATTAATAAGGAAATAAAAACAAACTTAAAGCACAAAAAATTGATCTCACTGGCTGGGATTCGAAACCATTGACATGGGGCCATAAACATATAATTATATCTTTTACCATATCAAAAATACTCTAGATATGGAACTATATGTAACAATATCTCAAATTTGTTTGCACATATTATATCTTATACCATATCAAAAAATATTTCTTCTATAAGAACATATATTAAACCACATATAATTATATCTCATACCATATTAAAAAATTTAATTTAAAAATTACACACAAAAGAACAACGAAAATAATGTTGTTGGTTTTTTGTAAACTTCATATTTTTTTGTACAAAATTTTTATTATTTATTGAATCTTCACAGAATTTAAGTAAACTAACAATAATTGTTCAAATCTTAAAATTAAATAGTAACATTAAATCCAGCCAGTGCCAGACAAAACTTAGGGGATCAGGGACATATTGTATTCAAAGCATTTCCATAATTCATCAGTGCAATAAGTCCAGTGTCCAATCTTCTAAGGCGTCGATGGCCACGGTTGTGTAATAAATTTCGAGCAAGTGTATTAGGGTGAGTTTCCAGTCTTTTTATATATCTTTTGCTGTGCTTCATTATCTCAATTTTAACAAGTGAAACATTTAATTCTTTGTGTATGTTTGAATTACTTATATACCAGGGCGCGTTTGTGATTAATCTCAAGAGTCTGTTTTGTCTTCTATGAATTTTTTCAATATTGGATGCAGATGCGGTTCCCCATAGTGGAATACCATAGGCTCATATGGGATATATAATTGATTTGTAAATAAGTAATTTGCTATCTAGGCTAAGTTTAGAGTTTCTGCCTATTAGCCATAACAGTTGTACAGTTTTTAACTTTATATGGGTAAGTTTAGCATCAATATGAGTTTTCACGTAAGTCGACGGTCAAGATGAATGCCAAGGTATTTAACGTGATTGTTTTGTAGTATATTATGGTAATTTATCTGGGTTGGTGGGCACGATGCTCTTCTTAAAGTGATCGTAATATGGATACATTTTTGTTCGTTTGCTTTAATTCTCCACCTTTCTAGCCAGGTTTCTATCTGAGAGACATGGATTTGTAATTTTTGAGATGCTATTGTTGGGTTCTCATGAACACTTATGATTGCCGTGTCATCAGCAAATGTGGAGGTGTGGGTAAAAATATTTTTTGGAATATCTGAGGTATAGAGTAAGTATAATAATGGCCCCAAAATACTGCCTGTGGAACACCGGCCTTTATATTTTCAGGGGTGCTTATGAAGTTGTTTTCTTGAACTGTAAACTGTCGGCCTTTGATATAACTTTCCAAAAGCTCGTGCCATACCTTATCAAAGGCCTGAGAAATATCAATAAAAATGGCAGAGCAGTATTTTTTCTTCAAAAGCTGTTCTGATAATAGACACAAGCCTGTGGACTTGCTCAATTGTGCTGTGTTTTTTTTTTAGTATCGCTTGCAACAACATGGACTGCATTGTTAATTGAGCTAGTAAAGTTATTAATTGTTTTCACAAGGGACTCCATTGTCGCCTCAAGTCGACTATATTTAGCATTTTCCTCTTCACATTGCTGGATATTGCAGTTTGAAAGGGTATATGGGTTGTGTTGGGTATTTGGGTTGTTTTGGATACTCGGGTTTTGTTGGGGGTTTGGATATGCTTGCGGTTTGGTTTGTTTAATTTTAAAATATTCGCATATGATTGAGTGTTATAATTTCGCTGACGCAGGGATGAGTAATGGGTTGGGTGAGTTTGTGTTGATGGCGCTTTTACTTTAAGGGCAAATGATTTTTTACGGCTGTATATACTGGGCAGCCCCTAAAATTTGCAGTGTGATTTTCATTGCAATTACCGCATATCTTTACCGTAGTGTCATTACGAGATTTGTTGCATGAGTTCGAGTTATGAAGTTCTCCGCAAACAACGCAAACTGGTGGAAGCTGGCAATATGCCTTGGTATGCCCAAATTCTTGGCAGTTTTGGCGTTAGGGTGGGCTCGTACGTTTATGGGGTTCTTCCACCATAATTCTGCGGTGTAGAAGATACCTAAGGTGGTAAATTGGGTGAACTTTACCTTTACCCAAATGAATATCGCCGGGTTGAAATTCTATCCTAAATAGAGGTTGCGGAATTTTCTCCCGATTAATGATGTTTACAACATTTTTTATTTTGAATCCCTTGTTTTCCAAATCTCTTGTAATTTTCGCTGGATTCACGCAAGAATCTTTTCCCTTAATTACAACTTTAAGACCCTTACTGCTCTTTAATTGTAAGTATAAAATTTTTTTGTGGGTTTCAAAATCAGATACTACTTTTCGAAAATCATTCAGGACGTACTTGAATTTTTGTTTCATAACTTTTTCCCTTTTTAGTTGGGATCACATAAAAAGAGTTTTCGCCAATGATTTTGATTAAGTTTTGAACAATTTCATTTTAACTTTGTGCTCTTAGGAATAGTGAGGGTGCACAGTGCTTTGTTCCCATATAACAAGTGGACAAAAATAGAAGGAGTTATCGTAGCTTACTGACATTTGGTATGCGATTTTATTTTGAGTTAATTAGAAGTTAAACGAAATTTGGTGCAAGGACACGCCTACCTCCCATATATCCTGAAGTTTAAAAATGTAATAAAATCTTCAAATTTGGTCAGAACTTAACGAAAATTGATAATTGTTATTAGAACAACGTTATTAACGTGTCTGTCAATTTTCTTTTCAATCGAAGAAAGCACTCGCTTACCTGTCAAAAAGTATTTTTATAATTTCCCGCCTTTTTTAAAAATTTTATATATATATGTTTTTATTGTTGAAAAATTATATAATTTCCCTGAAGAAGTCACCCAATGTGGTGACGAAATATTGGAAAGAAAGAAATAATAAATAATCATTATTATTATTTTTTATAAAAAGGATCTTGAACTCGATTTTAAAGAATAATATAGTATAATATTGAAGATCGAATAAAGGAAGATAAATATAGTAATAACAAATAACTATACAAATTTTTAAATGTTTGCTACTTTATTATTTGAAGGTGCAGAAAGCCAACAATCAATTAAATCTGAATTTTTCAAAATAAAAGCCATCACAAAAAGTTTAAAAATTTTAAATACAGTGTTTTTATTTGATATTTTGTTTATATTAACAATACAATACCCGTGAGAAGTTTTAACATTTACGTTCAACGTACTTAGGAAATTTTATGTTCACCCACAATTACAAAACAAATTATTTTAAAATAGGTTTGACAAACAATAGGTTTATTGCAATTATTTTAAATGGCATTACGCTTTACATACAGTTACATTACACGTCATTGAAATTAATTTTTATCAAAAAAGTTTAATAAATTTATTTTTAATTACGTTTAAAATACCGAAATTATCGATAGATCCGTTAAGAATATGTCGAACTACGCATGATTTCGTTTACCAAGCATGTTAGAAATCCGTGATTAAATTTTTAAAACTTTTCATTAAATAAAAACTATGTCACGTTCTCATGCCTAACTTAATAAATTTTAATAACGGTAAATAATATGTCAATATGATAAAAAAAAACAAAGAATGCGAAAAATATTATCAGGGATGGAACCTTTTAAATAATACGAAAAATTAAATAAAATAAGCGAAAATGAATAGTTACCGAAAACATTTATTTGTTGCCTAATTCCGAGTTTTTAGGATGTAGATTATCTTTAAACTCAGTTTATCGCAGCATGTAACTTGAATACTGATTTTGAAATTTGTTTTAATTTATTTTATTTCAATGAAGACCAAAATTTTATGTAACGAAAAGTTGTTCCGACAAATTTATGTTAATAAACATGGAAATGTCAGACAAAATTCGTTTTCGGTTTAACTAAACCAAGTTTAACTCACATCCAAAAAACTCGGCCTAAGTGTGTGTAATCATTTTATTAGGAAAATTGCACTTTTTATTCGGAATTTGGTTCTTTTTTTATTCGGTATTCGTTTCGAACCGAAAACCGAATATTCGGTATATTGAATACACTATTTGTGATGAATACACTCGAATTCACTATTCGTGATATCTCTAATTAAAACCGATTTCTTGTTAACAAGTTTTCCTTAAAATTCCACGTATTTAGCGCCATCTAGTAGTACAAATAAGAGTCAAATCTAAATTTTTTTCACACAACGCTTTATAATCTTTCTAGAAATATGTTTTTTTAAATATATATTATCGGGGAACTTTATTTTATTTGACTTATGCCCTCATTTTGCAAAACCCAACGCCTCACTTTACATCATTTTTTAAAAAATTCGATTTTGTAAATCACTTGAATAAAGTAGGGGATTGCTCGCGTTGAAACAGCTGTTCGTTACGTTATTTAAAATTGTATACATACAAAGTAGAATTTCATAAATCACTGCGCTGAAAAATTAATCACTTGAGGTGTCAAAATCATCACTTGAATTGTTTGAGCGTTGGTTTGAAATTTTTTTTTTCAAACTATTTTAAAACACAATTTGTAATAAATTTGCAATAAATCTTATTAAGCAGTTTTTGATTTTTTTTGTTCTTGGGTCGATATGTCGTAAAAATGCCTGCAAAAAAAAAATCTAAATGAAAAAATTTCAAATATTGCTCCATACATTTTTTTTTTGCAGATTTAGGTTTCAGGCGGCCTAAATATTTACATAAGAAAAAAAATGATTTTCAATCAGCTGTGTTGCCAATAGCAAAAAAGTAGGAATAAATGTAACAAATCAAACATAAATTCCATATAAATGCAGGTAAATTATTAAATATTGAGCAGAATCATTTTTTAAATTGTTTTTATCTATTCCAAAATTAATTTATTTGCATTTACATTGTGTAATATGACACTTTATCGGGCGTTGTTCAAAAAAGAAATAAATAACCCCTTCTGGAATAAAACAAGAAAATTTTTTACTATTATTTTAATTTGACAATTAGTGATAACGTAAAAGTCCAACGCAAAAATTCAAAAATTGCTCCATACATTTTTTTTGTCGGATTTAGGTTTCAGGCGGCCTAAATATTTACATAAGAAAAAAAAATGATTTTCAATCAGCTGTGTTTCCAATAGCAAAAAAGTAGGAATAAATGTAACAAATCAAACATAAATTCCATATATGAATAAATGCAGGTAAATTATTAAATATTGAGCAGAATCATTTTTTAAATTGTTTTTATCTTTTCCAAAATTAATTTATTTGCATTTACATTGTGTAATATGACACTTTATCGGGCGTTGTTCAAAAAAGAAATAAATAACCCCTTCTGGAATAAAACAAGAAAATGTTTTACTATTATTTTAATTTGACAATTAAAGTGATAACGTAAAAGTCCAACGCAATGACGTAGTGATTTATAAAACTCGAGTTTTTTACACTCGCGTTGGCGTAAGAAAGTGAGGTGTAGGTGAGGCGTTGAACGCAGGGGATTTGAAAAAAATTTGGGCATTAATTTTTATTTTTAACACAACAAAATTGCATAAAATTTATGAAAAAATCGTGAAAATAGACATTTTTAAAAACATGATTTTTTATAATTTGTGGCAAAATATTTATTCTATTCTTTTCATTATCTTTGAGATAATAGTATAAACTTTAAAAAACTAAAAAAATAACCCTTTTTTCGTATTTTTTTTTTACTCCATCAAAATTTTTTAAATTTTGGGGTTTTAACTAAAGAAAATCTATAAATTAAAGCCACAAAAAAAAATTTTAAAATATTTACATTAAAACTTACAAAAAAAATTTATATTTTGAGTTTATTACAAATACACTAGAACAATTAAATAAAAAACCTATGAGCTACTTTTTGAAAAACTTAATTTTTAATTTTTTTTTTGTGAAACATCTAAAAAAATTTTTTTGTGTTTAACTATTTTTGCTTCGAATTCTCTAAGTTTAGCGCCCTTTCGTGGCTCTAAAAAAAGGTAAAACCAAAATATTCTCTTACACGATTTTAAGCTACTTTATAATCTTTCCAAAAATATATTTTTCATCCATATTTACATATGGTAAATATTTATTATTTTTTACGTCATTTAAAATTTTGGCACTTTAAAAGTGGAACAAATTTTAGTATAAATTAAGAAAATAGACATATATAAAAACATGTTTTTTTGTAAATTGTGGCTAAATATTGGTTCAATTCTTTTCATTATCTTTGAGATAATAGTATAAACTTTGAAAAACAACAAAAAAAACCCTTTTTTCGTATTTTATTTTTTTACTCCATCAAAGTTTTGTAAATTTCGATTTTTTAACATAAAAAAAGTAATTTTCAAATCCATAAAAATAATTTTACTAAACATTTATACTATACAGTATATTTTTAGTCGATTAGAAATATATTAAGACAAAATAAAAACCAAACCTTAAATTAATTTTTAAAAAATGAATTTTATATATTTTTTTTCGTGAAACAACTAAAAGCCATATTTATTGTTGTTATACCATTATTGCTTAAAATTTTCCAAGTTTATCGCCCTCTCATGGCGCCAAAAAGAGTTAAACCAAAAAATTTTTTTTATATCTTTTAGTTACTTTATAATCTTTCCAAAAATATATTATTTATCAATATTCATGACCAACATTTTATTTTTGATTTTTGTCTATGGAACAAAGCACTGTGGGGTGGTTTGTGCGTTTTACCAACTGGTTCAGCTTCATTTGCCAGAATAGCAAAACGATTTCATGTTAATATGGGCACGTTTTCATCTCCTGGTTGCTTGGACGGTGAAGCAATACTAGAGGACTTGAGGCTTCGTTTACGTTTCAGTACAGTAAAATACCTGTCAAGTCCCTTCTGAATGATTGGTTTAGGTGTAGCTATGGTTATATCAGATGTCGTGTTGTTTGAACTGGTTTTGGGTGTAGCACCTTTTGATGCGACCATTACCAAAGGTTGTAGTGTATCAGACTAAGGCCAAATATTACAACTTGCCTTTAAGGTGTTAGTTAAAGGTAACTTTAGCTAAAGTGAGGAATAAAGTGACCTTTAACTTTTTTTGGTTATTACAACTTCCTTATAAAATAAAATTAAGTTTTTTGAAAATATGGCATTACCAGAGCAAAAACCGATTACTTTTGACAAATTAAAATGATTCTTAAAAATACGTAGTGGCAACGATGTACTTTTATTTATTTATTTACTTACAACAAACAAAAAATACCAACGAAAAACAAAATTTTATCCATTTGTGTAAAAAATAAAAATGTTTGTTGTAAAATATTTACATTTTCGACGCCGAACACAGAAATAAACCAAACAGCAAAGATACGGTCAAAAAACTACACGGCAACTACACTGCAGAGCAGAAAATGTGGCAACTTCAAATGCTTAAACCTTACGTTAAAAGTTAAAGTTAATATGAACTTACCTTTAGCTTATCGGTCACTTTTAGGTTGAAGTATACTTATAATAACGAAAAACTAATAATCTGTCCGTTAACATCCTCACTTTAGCTATCGGCAAGTTATAATAATGGGCCTAAGTATTAGAATTGTTAATTATGCTCTTTTTTTCAACTATTGTGTTTGATTTAACAAAGCTACTGTTAGCCGTGCAAGTAGACATAATAGGCATATATCAGGGATGCGAAATGAGAATTTCAATTTCGTACAAAAGTCATTGCCAAATTGTTTTTTTTTTAACTCAATTGTACCATTTTTTTAAGTATAAAAAAAACATCAACTATAGAATTTTTTTTAATATTTTTATTTTTAATAAACAACAAAAAAACTGTACAGAAAATTCAGTTGTACATTAAAAGTATATAATAAAAATATGTAAAATAAGGTACAAAAATCCATGAGATCAATATCATATTTAAGTAGGTAACAAACTATTTGTTAATTTAAAATTATAGCAACAAGAATTCGATGAATGTAACAAATCTTTCGTTCGGACTAGACTGGAAACTGTTGACAATTTATACGATGCAATTGACTGCGTGCAATTTTCTTAATTCCCTTTTCTACGTTGCTTCCAAAGTTATGTCTATTTAAACGGTGACTTTAATTGCACAAAAACTAAATGTGAATTAAGCAACAAAATAAGAGTACATATGAGTGTGAAAAAGAGATAAGAAAAACATGCACGACAAACGAAAACTCTGCCTTTTTTGTCACAAAGATGTGACACCAACAATGAGTTGCCAAAAAAAAAAGATAAGGATAAACTGGGAAAATTTGGAAATTGTACAAAATAAACCGTGGGAGTACCATCGTACTTTAAGACCCAAATTGTACCAAAAATGGTACAAATGTACCAACTTTCGCATCCCTGGCATAGATGAAAGCAGTGTTGTTGTTTTTATTGAGTTTTGTATTGGTTGTGTATTAGCAACTTACAGTTGATAATCTTACTGTATTTGCTGTAATTGATGTTGGGTACGTATGCAAAGAAATGCCCAATATACCATATAGCAATCAAACTGCAATATAACTTGAGAATAAGCTTATATTAATAGTGTGTTTCAAGCTTTTCTTAATTTCATTTATTATAATAGGTCTGTACGAGGTAATTTTGGGTAAAGTCTGGTAAAATGAGAGTAAGCAAAAAATTCTCTTACAAAACCATAAAAATGCCCAAAATACTGCGAACGCACAAAACCACATTTCATACCCAAAAAGAAACGTTAAATTTATTCATATTAAAAAACATCTTAATTAATAAATATATTTGAAATGGCAAATATCTATTTACATTTTCAAATGTATTTTTCATTATTAAGAAGAAAAAGTTGTTTATAGTAAACTTTTATTTAAATTTTATTTTTTTCAAAAATGCAAAACAGTTAATTTATTAGCAGCAGCTGATGATTTCACAATTTTACCATTTTACCCAAACAAAAAGTACGGGTAAGTTCTGGTAAAAAGAGAAACACAATTACTCTCTCATGAACGCTCTCATTTACCCAATTTTTGTTACAAGAAACGCTTTCTGGTGAGATTGGGTTCCCGCGGGCACCCGCGGTAACGTACGTCGAACACACCTAATGTTTATACAATTTGAATTTACAAGCAGTATTTAACAAAACGTGTATTTGCATATTAAATTTAATTATTTTTATAATAATTTTTATTTATTGTTTTAATTAATTATTATTATTTATATATGAAATGAATTATATTTTTTTATTTAAAATGAATTATAATTTTTTATATTTAAAATGAATTATTATTATTTATATATGAAATGAATTATATTTTTTTTATTTAAAATGAATTATAATTTTGTATGTTTAAAATGAATTATTATTATTTATATTTAAATTAAAATAAAAAAATGAAATTAAAGAAATACAGGCAATACAGGCAATACCCCTAAAATACCGTTGTCGATTCAATACAGTTTCAACTCACTATTGTTACCCCTAAAATACCGTTACCGAAATAACTGAAAAAATCGTTATCCCTGAAATACCGTAACCGAAATAATAGAAAATATCGTTATCGCTAAAATACCGAAATAACTGAAAAAATCGTTATCCCACAAGTTATGATCTTGTTTACCAGGTGTCTTCAAATGCAATAAAATTTGCCATTAATATGGTATGAGATATAATTATATGTGGTTTAATATATGTTCTAATAGAAGAAATATTTTTTGATATGGTATAAGATGTAATTATATATGATACAATATTTGCAAACAAATTTGAGATATTTTTACATATAGTTCCATATCTAGAGTATTTTTGATATGGTAAAAGATATAATTTGATATAATTATATATGGCCCCATGTCAATGGTTTCGAATCCCAGCCAGTGAGATCAATTTTTTGTGCTTTTAGTTTGTTTTTATTTCCTTATTAATATTTTTTTACAAAACTTTAAAATTTAAATCATTTTGGGATAACAAGAACTAGAAATTTTTCGCTTTAAATACAATTATTTTACCATGTCCCAGACCAAAACTCTAAGATGTGCCTCAATAATGAGCCCATACTCCAAGTAACACATATTTCAATTTCAGGTTTCTAGCTAAATCGGTGTGGGATACTGTTCATCTTTTTGCCCCTCTTCGTAGACATTTACAAAAATCCGACCTAGATGAATGTCTATACCAGAGGAGGAATATATGAACCAAATTTCAACTTCCCAGCTCCAGCGTTTTTGGCAGGACGTCAAGGGTGAGAATTTTTCTCTTTTCTGTCCCTCCGATTTGGATTTTAACTTTATAGGTCCAAAAGTTTGTGCAGGCTGTTAAAGCATATTTCAAATTTCCTGTTTTTAGCTATAGGGTTTGGGCAGGCCGTGAAAGGGGAGTTCTTCCCCGAAGGTGTTTCCAAGAACCTCGTCTTAGCGAATGTCTATGCCGTAGGGAGAACCTACATACAAAATGTCAGCGTCCTACCTCCGGCGATTTGGCTGGGCACTATTGAATGAAATAAAGAAATAAATATTTACATATTTACACAGGTACACAGTTACACATTTTTGCATTTGCCCATTTTCACATCTGCACATGTGCACATTTACACATTTCCACATTTACATTACCATCGATCCATCAAGCAATCAATCTGTCAAACCATCAAACAATCAATCAAATTTTCACAATGCACTTTTGTAAATTTCCACTTTTGCAAATTTGCACATTTTCACATTAGCATATATGCACATTTGCATTGGATGAGGAATCTATGTACCAAATATTAACTTCGCAGCTCCAGCAGTTTTGGCAGGCCGTCAAGAGAGAGAATTTTCCACTTTTTTGCCCCTTCCCTTTGGATTTTCCAAAAGTCACGGCGTAGCTATTATCTACACTGGAAAAGGAACCTGCATACCAAATCTCAACTTTCTAGTTTCAGCATTTGAAAATACAAAAATTATTAAAATACAAGACAATAACGAAATTAAATATAACAACTCCAAATCGTACTGTTTTTTTTATTTCTGAAATACAGTTGACAATTTCTGAAATACAATTGACTATTTCTGAAATACAATCGACTATTTCTGAAATAAAATTCACAATTTCTGAAATACAATTGACTATTCTAAAATAAAATTGATTACTTCTGAAATACAATAGACTATTCTGAAATACAATTGACAATTTCTGAAATACAATTGACTATTTCTGAAATACAATTGGAAAAGGGGTAGTTTTTGTCCATATTATATTGTTGGATCTAATCTAATACAATTCGATCTGACTTTATCGGATGAATTTGGATATTACTTTATAAATATATTTTTGGGTCTAATTTAATCTGCAATTTTTCGGATCAATTCAGATCCATCTTAATCCTAAATATATTTCTGGATCTAATTTGATCTGCCACTTTTTGGATCAAATAAGATGTTAAGGAATATAAAATTGGAAATGATTAAATATTGTGCTAGATTAATTTTTTTTACTCGGACCTACTTACTTGTTGCCAATTAATTTCAAACCATCTGTGGTTCATTATGTAAAAATGTTTGTGTTAGGGTACGTTCGTAAATGCAGTAGTTGCGCATCACTGCAGCATAATAAAAGTAAAACGTTCAAAAAGCATCACTTGGCAGCACTGATTCACGTCAAACGTTTTTTTATGCAAACAATTAACAGTGCTGGCGCAAATTTTTGCAACTATGGCATCATTAAAGTGTCTGATGCAATAGTGCAAAATTAGTCTTCCTTTTCGTTTTAATTGATTTTTAATAATCAAAAGTCGTTTCATTTTTCTATTAATTCTATTTTTATTATAAGTTAACAAAAAGTTGTCAATGTTATTGCGGTGAACATAATTATATATTTTGCAAAACGTTCTAAAAAGCAAACTGTGCAGTTGTTGAGCAGTAGCAAAGCATCTGCAACAGATGATTACGCATCAGCAACAAAAATTGGCATAACTGCCGCAGTGATGCACAAATTTTCTGCATTTACGAACGTACCCTTAGTTATAGATATTTCTGCAAGGGGCCGCTGTGAAGTAACAAGATTCAAAAATATATTCCCTGTACATACATATATCTTCTTCCAAAAGTCTAATCATGATGGGGTTGAATATATCGGTGTGCATTGAAACTAGCGTTATCACTAAAATACCGATACCGCAATAACAAAAATAACGTTTTCTTTAAAATATCATTACCGAAATAACTAAAATAACGTTATCGCTAAAATACCGAAATAATGGAAAATACCGTTATCGCTAAAATACCGATACCCAAATAACTGAAAAAATCGTTATCCCTAAAATACCGTTACCGAAATAACTGAAAAAAATAACGAAAAATAATAGAAAATAGCGTAACCCTTAAAATAACGTTACCGAAATAGTAGAAAATAGCGTTACCCTTACCATAACCGCATTTGTTTCGGTTACCATCCATATTTTTATTGGAATAATTTTGGATTTAAACAAACTATTTTGATAAAAAAAAATAACAAAAAGGAATTATTTGAATTTCTATTTTTAAAAACAGAAAACATAAAATTTTACATTTAACAGAAAATATCAACTCCTACTGAAAGTCTGTATTTTTTTGAGTGACTGATTCAAATAGTTAAAAAATATATTTTTTAACGTCGTTGTTTTATATTAATTTATATTCAATATTTTCATTATTCACTTTTATTAACCTTCGTATTTAGGTTTCACCCCAATGGTATTATATTTTTCTTTAATAACTAACGGTATAACTTTGTGACCTTATTTGAGTAGTTATTAATTATTGTTGTTGTATGACTGGATCATTGAGTCTTTGATTACTTGTTTCTTTGACTACTTGTTTTAATAAAAGTTATAGAAAGATAATAAAAGAGGAAAGGTCTTTTTATTTCGCAAACATTTCTGTATGAAAACAAATACACCGAGATTATTGATACCAGGCTGCACTTATCTAACATTGTGAGGACCCTCTTAACACAACTACAATGCATCATGACGCTATGCAAACACTTTTTGAATCGCAGTGCCTTTTTTGAAAGATTCGCTGCTCTTAAATTTAATTCACAGCAAGTGTCTCAAGCTGCATTATCGCAAACAGTGAACACTTCAAATCTATCTGCTGATGTACGTCTGCGAAAGCTGAACGTTCCTATGTTTAATGGTAATTATAAATGTAAATTCAAATGATTTTTCGACATGTTCAACAGCTTAATCCACAACAATAATACGTGGTCGGCTGCTCAAAAGTTTCAGTACTTGAAAGGATTGCTAAAGGATGAACCTGCCAAACTAATATGCCATTTCAAGTAACCGACGATAATTACAAAGAAGCAATATGTGAATTTTAAGAAGAATTAAGCCTTCACTTTTAGCCGACTCTTTTATTGAAACGTTTTTATATAGGGTCCGCCATCTAACGTTTTTTTTTTTCAACTAGTGCTTATTTCGTGAATGGTAACACTTAGCTCATGTCTGATTTGACAGATAATTAGTTTTATCCTTCCGCTGAACGAAACTGGTTGTGTATACGCTTGAACAACGCTGGGAAATATTGCGACATTACTTTGAAAATCATGGTAATGTTGCAGAATGTTATCTTTTCAGATGAAGCTCATTTTGATCTTGGCGGGTATGTAAACAAGCAAAATTGTCGCATTTGGGGCACAGAAAACCCGCACGCATACATTGAAAAGCCGATGCATCCAAAACGAGTGACTGTTTGGTGCGGATTTTGGTCCAGAGGCATAATTGGGCCATTTTTCTTCGAAAATGAGCAAGGAGTGGCCGTTACAGTCAATGGCGATCGTTATCGGGCCATGTTGAACGAATTTTTGTTCACAAAAATTGAAATGGAGGATATTGGCAACATTTGGTTTCAACAGGACGGCGCTACGTGCTACACAGCCGAAGCTACACTTGATGTTTTGCGCCCTGTTTGAAGATCGCATTATCAGCCGCAGAGCTGATGTCGTTTGGCCACCTCGGAGCTGCGATTTGAGACCGTTGGACTATTATTTGTGGGGTGCCGTCAAAGATAAGTGTTACGCCGACAAGCCAGAGACAATTGACGCTTTAAAGGACAATATTCGTGAAGCACACAATCGATAATGTGCTTAAAAATTGGACCGATCGTGTAGGCTACTGCATGGCCAGCCGAGCCATTTGAATGAAATTATTTTCCATTATTAACCGGAAAGATTGTACTTTTAAATAAAAAAAGAAATTTGAGAGAATATTCAGTAGTTTTTTTTATAGCATTTTCAAAAAAGAAAAGTTATTTGGCGGACCCTATATATTCCAAAAACCATCACTTTTCATATTGTCCTACGTTCAATAGAATTGATACATCTTTGCGTGTAGATATAATAAAGGACAAAAATCTTTGCTTTAACTGCTTGAAACCGAATCAACCTGTTCAAAATTCTCTGTCAAATCATACCTGTGAAGTTTATCATGCTCATCACCATTCATTAATTCATTTAGATCGTAAACCAACAATTAAGGTATCATCTTCGCCAACTCTTGCCAAGGTATCAAAACAGTTCAATTAAAAAGCCGAGGACTGCTGATGAAACGTTTGTCGTGACTGGAGATTCTTCAAAAAATTTAGCCCTATCTTCTGTTATGGCCTACCGTCAGGGCTTTAGCATAAGATAATCTGGGATATTATCCAAGCCAAAGATTCTGGTGGGCAAAATACTATAATTTAAGAAAAATGTGCATAAAGACTAGGCCTTATTCGAAAGCCATCCATGAAGAGTACTATTTAACTAGAACTCAAATCCGTATATTGTGAAGAAAAGCTTCATATGCTAGCTCATATATTTAATAAATTAACATCAAAGTTGCCATGTTCAAAATTGAAAATAAATTGCTGGGATGAGTTAAAGAACCTTCCCCTAGCTGATAATAAATTTCACTTACCTAAGGGTATTGATATTTTTATTGGGTTTGATAACTTTTTTTCACTCTTTGGGTAGGGTATTGTTTGGAAGGACGGAAATTTACTTGCCAAAAGTACAGTATTTCGATGGAATGTATGTAGTGGCTGTTCGATCGATGAATCAATCACGGTACTTCACGCCATGAACCACACCCATTCCGCAGAAGATCTTAATCAATCATTACACCTATTTTGGGAATTTGTGGGCTTGAAGTTTAAAGAGCCAACCTTAACAAAGGAAGATCAAAAGGTTAAAGATTTTTAAAAATCTACCACACCACGCTGTGCTAAAGGATTCTAGTATTACTACAAAACTACGTATAGTATTTGATGGTTCTTGTAAAACAACGAATGGAAAATCTCTAAATGATTTAGTGTCTGTAAACTACGGTATAGGTGTAAGAAATATTGAAAATGTTCTATATGATTGATGTACAGCAATGTGATCGTGATTTTCAGAGAATTTTGTAGAGAGAAAATCCTAGTGATGCAATACAGCACTATAGACTCACCACAGTTACCTATGGGACAAGCCAGCCACAACTCCAGCCTTGGAAGACAACATTACAGCTGCCATTAGTGAGATACCGGCCGAAATGCTAGAAAAAGTATGCCAAAATTGGAGATCACAGATTGACCATCTACGGCGTAGCCGCGGGCAACATTTACATGAAATATTCTTTAAAAAGTAAGTGACATGCATTCATTTATCGCGCAAATAAATATTTCACTTACTTTTGCAATTTTTTGTTTTTTTTTTAATTTTCAAATCCTAAACGGTTAAAAAATCACCCTTTATCACCTATAAAATTTTAAAATATAAAAACAATTCATGGAACAATATGTTATTTACGTTGGAAAGTAAAAATTCTGGGATCTATCAAAAACATTAAAAAAGAAATAAAAATATTCCTATATTGAACACTAACTCCACAACTGGAAGAAAAATGTAGAATACTAGCAAACACTTTTGAACTAAACAATCAACTCTCAAATCATCACAATGATTATTTTTGAAATTAATAATGTCGTAAACAGTGTTAAACTAATTCAAGCTACCCACATTGACCAAACTTACTATATATCTGTTGAAAACACTTCGAGATTCATTAAGGCTCTAAAAACAAAAATCTCCTGACATAGGTAAAATCAACAACAAATGTTTAAAAATATGCCAGAAGAGGAAACCAAATATATCACAAATATATATAATGCTTGCTTAAACCTGTGTCATTTTCCCAAACAATAGAAAAAAATTAAAACGATATCAACACATAAACCAAACAATCCTCTTGAATCTCCTCAATAAGTCTTCTACATATCATCTAAAACAAAAAATTTAGAAATAATAATTAAGGAAAAAATACTTGACTTTATTGAAACCAATGAAATCTTTCTTTCACAACAACTTGGTTTAAAAAAACAACATAATACTTCTCAACTGCTCCTCAAAATTAGAAAATTATGAAATAAATAATTAATAAGGGTGGGTGCGAACTGGCTAAATAAAACCTAACTAAATTCAGGTTTCCAAATTTTTATGAAATTTTAAAATTTTTTCAAATATTTTTTCAAAGAAGTTTAAAAACTTTTTGTCAATTTGTATTTAGTTTAGAATTTATTTAGCCACCTCGCACAGGGCCTAAATTATTAAAATTAGAAAGATATTGAATCTGCCTTTGACTCTGTCTGGCATAACGGCCTTATCTTCAAATTAAAAGTTTTAATGTCCCAATTGAAATAATAAAAATAGTATTAAGCTTTCCAAGTGAAAGATCATCTGATGATCATATTGGAAAAACACATTCACGAGAAGTCGGTATAAATTCTGGATGTTTTTGTTTATCTCCAGTGTTATATAACATCTACACACCTAATATTCATTGATTTACTGGATGTATAACTTCAATATTTGCTGATGACACCTCCATCCTAAGCTCATATTTTGTGAAAATATTTTAAGCAACCTAGAGTCAGACCTGGCAGAATTAAACAACTATTTAACCAAATGGAAAATTTTAATAAACCCAGATAAAACTAAAACTATATGCTTCACACCACAAACTCCATTGCATTTTAACAACCACGAAATACCATAGAAAATAACATTAAATATCTAGGCGTTCATCTCGACACCAAATAAAATCCACACCATATATTGATAAAGTTATACGTATGTAAGATTATTACACTTTAATATACAGAAAGTCGTATCCCTTATTGAAAATAAAAAATTAATATTAAAGCTATTTTTTACCCAAAAATGTTTTATTGCGTGCCTATGTGGTCTACGCCTGCACATTGTCATACAAGAAAGCTTCAGGTAGCACAAAACAAGCTGTTGAAAATGATTTTTATTCTGCTTTGGCACTACCCAACTCACAGACTACACAGACAGGTTACTAATGACATATGTATGTCAAACAAGAACTCACGAACCGTATGGTTATTCTGACATTGTAGTGATTTGAAAAATGGGATAGAAAAAATAAACTCCATATAAATTGTATCGTATCACCACAATTTTGACATTTCCTTTTACTCATTTTCTAGTCACCATTTTGATTCAATCAGCTCTTTTCTGTCTCTGTAGTCTGTGCTACTGTCGTTGCTAAAATTGGATATTTAACTCAAAATTTATACCAGACAACATAAGTGTTTAAATATCTTAATGAAATAGGCCAAAAAGAGTTTTTAGACTTTTCTTTTTTTTTGCCATACCAGCTGTTTTCAGGGATATTTAGAACAATAAATGTAGGCCAAACAAAATTATTTTACATTTTTGTGGATAACCTTGAAGCATTTACCCACATGTTGGCAGTATGCTTCTTACATATTTTGCACTGCGATAGCAGTGCTTTACACAGACATGTGTATACCTTTTATTTTGAGCAACGGTGTTGGTCTTTTAAGTCTTTGTCACTTCCTTTTTCCTCATCAGACGAAGATAGTTCGGCATTTATTACCGGTTCGACGGATAACAACAGAGCTTTTGTTATGGAGTTCTTAAAATCAATTTTACTCATGGTCTTCTGTTTGGTTTTATAAGCAATAATGCAATGCATTTTACATGCATTTACACTGTAGCGCTGTCTAAGCTCAAGTAATTGTAACTTTTCATGGAGGTCACCTTGTATACATTTAATGGGCTAATTATCCCAGCGGTCGAGATCTCGACCAGCCATGTTCAGGGCTCTCTGGCGAACAGCTGGAGTAGCTGTAATAACTAGTGTGTATATTAAAAATTGTTGAACTTTAAACTTTTTAAATCAACGCATTTTAATTTTTCTTTTTTTTACAATTAGATTAAAAATATGCGATTTTTAGTCTATTTTTATATCCTACAAAAAAGTTCAGGTTGGAAAACCAAAACGCCTTATAAATTAAAATATGGTTAAACTCCAAACCCTAAATTTTTTAATTATTTAATTTAAAACAACAAAAGTTTCTCGCCAAGATCTCGACCACTGCACTGCACGGCCAAAACTAAAAAAATATCATGCAAATACAAACTTTCATGCCAATGCATTTAATGGTTTAACTTTTATAATGCATCAAAATTGATATTTGATTTTTTTTTTAATCTTCATTTACATAACCGAGCCATTAGGGCCTTATGTGGTTAATTAAAGCTACTATCTAAATAACAAACTTCTAGATAAATCACATAATTACAAATTATATCCTAAATCCCTAACCGAGCACTAGCAACAAAGGCTATCGGCTCGTTGTAGCGAAAACAAACCAGAGCCTCTGGTGGGAATTGAACCCACGACCCCCGCACTGATAGGCTAGCACGCTACCAACTAGCCTACCGGGGCGCTAGCAATTTATTAATTTTAAAATTTCACATCACCTATATCTGCAGAAATGGCTCTTGAAGATACGAAAGGATCCTTTTTTGCAAGAGTGACAATACGATTATCCGTCGTTGGAGATGTCTTTTTTGGTCTTCCTCGGGTTTCAATTATTTTTTTAATTTTAAAGCATTTTGCACAAAAAACAATGATCGGCTCAGGGTTTTAGCAATAGAACGAAGAGTTTGGTCTGCATTTCTTAGCCTCAAAACTTTATTCCTTTCTCACAAGTACAATGCTTATTTCGACCAATCTATGAAATTATTTTCTCTTTATTTTGCTCTAAATTAATAAAAACAGAAATAAACTAACAATATTTTGTAATAAATCTGAGCCAAATGTTAAAAAACCAGAAAAATTTAAAATGTACATACTAATTATTTTGACCAGGTCTCCAAAGCACTTCAGAGCAAAACACACAGGAATTTAAAAAAATCGGGGAAATACCGGTTTATTTTTATTTTCAAATACGTTGCTATATTATAAATATTAAAATTAAAAAGAAGTATCATGAATAATTTCGGTAAAATTAAAAAAAAGGAACAAACACAAGAGATCGGTGAATGATGTTCGCAATCGCGAGATGATAACAGACTTCTTGTGGCCAGAAATTGAGGATATGGACCTGGACGATATGTGTGCCACTTGCCACACAGCCAACGAAACAATGGCCGTGTTATCTCACGTCGTGGCGTTAGTTTGGCCAAAAAAAATTAGATTCTTATACTCCTTCCGTGTCCATTTTTTCGTTTGCAAAATAAAGGTCTAAGGTCCAATAATGAAAAAATTAAAATTAACTGGAGGTGGTCAATTACAAGGACATTAGAAATATACAGGATATACAAGATGACTCTCATAGCGCCAATGACCTAGACACCTAGCCACTACAACAAAATTCCTACCTACTATAAAAAGGGTGTCCCAAGAAGAACGCAATTTTTAAATTTTAAATAAAACACAGATATTTAAAAAAAATCGTGAAACTTTATTATATCGTAAAGTAGACAGAGTGAGGTTATGTATGGAATATATCGTGCAGATGGCCGCCGCGGCTTTGCTGGCATGCACGCGATCTTTTAATGAAATTTTCAATGACCGTTTTGCATGAATGCTGCGGTATTTCAATAATGCAGCGTTCAATTTCCTCTTTTAAGGCTTGAGTCGTCGTCGGCTTATTCGCGTAAACCATCGACTTCAAAAAACCCCAAAGAAAAAAATCTAATGGTGTTAAATCGCACGATCTAGGCGGCCAATTCTGATCCAAAACGCGAAATAACACGACCGGGAAATGACTGATGCAGCAATTGAATTGTTTCTCTGGCTGTATGACGTGTGGCGCCGTCTTGTTGGAACCACATGCCCTCCACATTCATTTCTTCAATTCAAGGCAAGAAAAAACTGGTTATCATTTCACGATACCGAACACCATTGACTGTTTGCGCTTGACCTGCCTCATTTTCATAAAAAAAGGTCCAATGATTCCTCCAGCCCAAAAACCACACCACACAGTGACACGTTGAGGATGCATTTGCTTCTCGTGAATCACTCGAGGATTTTCCTCACCCCAAATGCGACAATTCTGCCTATTGACGAAGCCATCAAGATGAAAATGGGCCTCGTCACTGAAGATGATTTTATCGGCAAAATCAGCATTTTCATGTTGTCTCTCCAATACCCAATTAACGAACTCCCTTCGCTGTCCATGGTCAGCTGGCTTCAGTTCCTGAGTCAATTGAACTTTGTATGCATGAAGATGCAAATCTTTCGTCAAAATTCGCTGCAAAGTGGATTTGGAGACACCAATTTGCTGAGCTCGGTGTCGAATTGAGGTGGATGGAGTTTGAGCGACATCATCACGTACAGCTGCGACATTTTCGGTCGATCGACCTGGTCGATGGCGCGTTGTTGTCTTTACATCACTAACAGACCCAGTTTCGGCAAATTTATCCATTAATCTTTTTACAGTTGACTCTTTTGGAGCATTATTGTGACCCCAAATTGATCGCAATTTGCGAACTGTAGCCGCAAAACTTTCACCATTTTGGTAAAACAATTTCACAATGAGAATGCGTTGTTCATTCGTGTAGCGCTCCATTTTTACTAACCTCGTACCTTCTACTAGCAAACAATAACAATTGTTCAAATGTCAAAGAATGACACTTCGAATGTTGCCAGATTTAAAAATTGCGTTCTTCTTGGGACACCCTTTACATTGAAGAACGACAAAAAAAACTAATAAGGCAAAGTTGTTTGTGTATTTCGTATTGCTATTGCTGAGTGCTCTATGTGTATTAAAACACACAGCCTATAGCTAAGCGCTTTTACAAAAACAAATGAGCACCAAGCACCTAAATCAACAACGTCATAAATCTT